>OY856413.1:1037894696-1038274696 GCA_963693085.1 Alisma plantago-aquatica | reverse complement strand
GACATTCGGCAAGGGGGAAAAACTAGGGAACCGGCAGGAGAGGAGCCACACCCCCCCCCCCCCCCCCAAGTGAGGAAAGGGGTCTTGGAGAAGACGCCTGACCAAACGAGGGAACACCCCTGAGTTAAGTTAGAAAAAATCCTGAGCCTGAGTTCGAGTTATGAGTTTGAGTTAGCTGAGTTTTATGAGTTATGAGTTATGAGCTAAAAAGTCAGAGTTGTCCCAAAAACGCAATTAAACACGCGTTAGATATGCCACTTGTAACTATCTGACACCGAAAGTAATACCAAGATACAAAAAGTACATATCCGATACTCAAAGTAACATCATAATACAAAAGTAATTGTATGGTATGAAAGTACCCATAAAGTAACACTAGAAAAAAGATAATAACTGTATGATATAAAAAGTAACTATCCGACACTAAAAGTAACACAAAGACATAAAAAGTAACCATATGGTACGAAAAGTAAGTATATGACATAAAAAGTAACTATATGGTATGACAAGTAACTATATGACATAAAAAGTAACTGTCTGACACCGAAAGTACCACTAGGACACAAAAGTAACAATATGGTACAAAAAATAAGTATCCGACATTAAAAATATCATCATGACACAAAAACTAACAAGTTGACACTATGCTTAGTATCCTTCAAGCCCTCAAATGCATTCAAAATTATATTAAGTTAAGAAGCTCGATGTAGTATCATGTTTGTTCATTTGAATTAAACTGATACTTATCATCTCAAATTTATTCAATCAATCTTCATTTACTTTCTCATGTGGAGTTCGTAGCTTGGAGACATGCTAATCCACTAATCCACTTGGTTAAAGTTCAAAAACTGAACCAAATTTAGAAGGTCATGTTGTGCTTGAAATAATTAGTTTGTTTTTTAGTAGCTTGAAAAAATATGTTACAAGACTTTAGTGACTAAATTAGTATTTGAAAGAATTAGTTTATTTTTTTAATAACATTATAAAAAATGTTACAAGTCCTTAGTGACTAAATATGGTACTTGAAATAATTAGTTTACTTTTTTAGTAGCTTGACAACCACAAACCAATTAGTGACTAAATTATATTAGCCAAGCTATGAGCATAAACTACCAATAGATAAGCCAGTTAAAATTAAGTCAACAAGGTTTAGTTAAAGGAACATGATATTTGAATCAGCAAAAAGAAGTGAAAAAATTAAAACATAGAATAAAAGTCTCAAATTATGTTGTTAAGTTACAATAATATGAGCCAGCAAACACAACCACCAGTAATGGCCAGTTACAATAATATGAGTAAACATGTCTCTCCCGATTGAGTCTTTGTCATCAACTTTTTCTTGACGGTGGATTTATTTCCCCCAAAAAAACTTATATGGCTGGAACTCACACCGTAATAGCAAACTGGAATGCAAATAAACAGAACAATGACTACTTGCCTATATATCTCAAGCGAAGGAGTAAAGATGTATAACACAGAAGCCATCTTTGGCATTACAACAAGTAGAACGGTGGCAGCTATTTCATTGGATCTACTCAAACACTCTGCCTTTGGGAAAATGCAAGCAATCTCGTATGCCTTGCATTCCATGTAAATACAGTAAGGATCTTGTAGACGTCGTTGCTTTGCTTCATCCTCTGTACCCAGCTGCCGCAGACTAAGACAGGAAGAGGAAGGCACTGAACATCAGGTATAAACAGGGCATATAGAAATGACGATTGTGTCTGGGAACGACGATTGCAACACCAACATGGTGTTGTAAGAAAGGCAAGAAAGCTGATGATTCCTAAAATCCAAAAATACTCTTGCAGCTGTTGATTTCATGACATCCTCAAATTCTCCAACCCATCCATCCGGACAAGGTACAACGATCCCACGCAATCATCATCCCAACCGCCAGTCTCTGACATCCCCTAAACTGTTAGGCCCGAAGTTGATCTAATGTCCTCGATTAAATCAACCCCACCATTCCCACCCATTGACGATGGGATCTCGAGGAGTTACAATAAATTTCGATGGCTGGCATGGAGTGTCGAGAGCCAGATGTGGGCTTTCTGATACGGACTTCACGTTTTTCTTTCCCTTCCTACCGCCTATTGTCGAAGACGCTGACTATGAGGACGATGCAAGGGTCGAACACCTCCTAGGCTTACTGCTCGTTCCATCTGGGGTTGTACTGGTGAACGAGTGTCTGTGTCTGTGCCCACTTGGGTCCGGAGTTGACCACCACGTAGGCGTCGCTTGTGTCGGTGCTGACCGGACTTCATCGTGAGGAGATTTGTGGCACCCCGGATGCCCACCTCAAGTAACCTGATCGGCGGCTTGCACAGCTGCTTGCTAGCTGCATGCCCGGACGTCACTGGTTACATGTGTGGGTTTATCTAAAACATGCTACCCACCTTTTTGACAGACACGAACATGGATCCTCCCCCTGTACAACTGAGACCCATCCCCAGTGAGATTGAACCATCTGGACGGCACCTCCGACTTATCGTCCACTCTCCGATGAGTCGCAGACACATGCACCTTCGCATGCCCGATTGTATTGCCTCCATCCTCAATGGTAATAAGCAGGAATGGATCAAATGGCTCCGCCGGCCTCAGCGACAAAGACGAGGTCCTCATTCCACATCGGGCCTGTGGATCTAGCATCACTGCCCCCAAACGCCGCGGGCCTGGTGGTTTTGAACACCCGATTCCCGCTGACCCTTGACAGACATTTCCCTCGCACCACCTGGCCGCCTGACGGACATTTCCCTCGCACCACCTGGCCGCAGCGGCTTGGCTTCCACGAACAGGAGTACGTCGGGTGACACTGTAAGATTTGTACCCCTCTCCCATGCTGACGGTGGAGGCCGAACGCTCAGGAGCATGTAAATCAAAGTGACAACTGGGATTCGAACTTGGGCCCCTTTGTTAGTCGACATCGTATTTGACCATTTGAGCACAACTCTTTGTCGTCTATATATATATATATATATATATATATATATATATGTATATACATGTGTGTGTATGTATATATATATATATATATATATATATATATATTTATATATGCCTATGTATATAAAAAATTACATATACATACATAAATTGTGTGTGTATCTATATTTTACCGTGCTCTAGAAGCTGAACTAGAAGTTGTGCTAATAGCGTCTGAAAAGGGGGAAGTAGGAAATTTTAGTAAATTAATAATTGAAACTGATTGCAAGGGAGTCTTAACTGTCTTATCGTCAACCATTGCAAATTTTCTAAGGTTTGCAGAATAGAAAAACGAAATGAACTTATTGAAAGAACACTTTGAAGAGGTTCACATTCATCACATTAAATGGGAGGCAAACAAGATATATAGAAGATGGACTAGATAAAATCCATCATCAACACTATGTGGAGATGCTATCCCTGGATACAACTCCATCTAGTCTTTTATCTCTATGTTCTAGTGATTCCCAAGATGTAATAGGAAACTCTATTTCTTCGAGTACTATAGACCATGAGGATGTAATAGTCTTAGTTAAACATGGATAGAGGGACCAGGAGGAATAGAATGAATCCCTCGGTTTACCCACAAAAAATATTTATATATATGTCTCTGTGTACACACACACACACACACACACACACACATATATATATATATATACATATATACACAAACACGCATATATATATATATATATATATATATATATATATATATATATATATATATATATATATATATAAACTATTTGTGTGTGTGTGTTTTTGTTTGTGTATGTGTGTGTGTTGTGTGTATGGGGATGTATTTCTTACCCAACTAGGTACATAAGTTAGTTACCCAATTACTCTAATTAAAAATCGAGCATTCTGGTTACAATTTTGGTATCCTAGATACAAATTCTCTCTCTTGATTATAATTTAGAGAGAAGATTTGTTTTCCAAAAAATGCCATTCTAATTGTGTTCAGTTCCCAAAATACAAAATTTATGTTATTTTTACAAAACAAGTCTTTCTATTACAAATTTGATCTTCTCATTATAGTTGGCACCTTCTTGTTACAGAACTAGATCCACGAGTAACTAACCTTAGTTATCCGACTCGGGTAATGAATATATGGTCTATATATATATATATATATATATATATATATATATATATATATTTGTATGTATATATATACACATATATGTATATATATACATATATGTATATATATGCTTTGTATGTAACTAGTTTAGGTTACATGTGGATTAGTCTTTCTGTTGACTCAAGGTCAATTAGGTCAAAGTTGACTCACGTCTAAATTGACTAAACTAATGTTTTGATGATGACTAACCATTCCACATATTGGTGTCTAATGTCTCTACTTGAGTAATTTCATATTAGGTATAGACACACTCCAATTGCCCTAACTTGCGCATATCAAATTGGAGAAAAAGACAAGTCAAAGTCATACAAGTGCACGTTTTTGTAATATGATGTATATCCATTAGAATCATGTTGTAAATAACTTGTAATGATTGTATGACTTGTAATTAAGCTTAGAAAAATATCAGGAACACTTAGATCGAATTTTAGAGCACTTTTAATGCAACTTTGAAAATCAATTACAGGCACTTGATCGGTCCAGTTTCCCACCCTGAAACTCGACCGATCCACCTTGGTTGATTTTCTGAAGATTGCATCGGTCGAGTTGTGCACTCACAGAACTCGACCGATTGGGTAGTGGGCCATTTCCTGTTGAAATGGTCGGTCGAGTTTCCTCAGGACAAACTCGGCCGATCCTTTGAACATCGGTTTTCCTGCTACTTGATCGGTCGAGTTACACATATAGAAACTCGACCGAATGCACTGTACGGAAAAGTGCAGAAAAGTGCTACTAGCCATTGTGGAGTTGCAACAAGTGAAAATAGATCCGTTGCAAGCCACAAAATGGCTAGTTTTCATTCTGAAGTGTTCCCAAAGGCTAAGAGGCATCCCCAGCTATAAATAGGACCCCTTGGGCTTCATTCCAAGGTTGAGAATTCATTGTAAACTCTTTATGAGGTTCCTATTCTATAGTTGAGTGCTTCCTATAGCCTCCTCTCTCTAAGCTTAATCACTTGCAACATCCATTAGAGTGAGTAGGAAATCTGTAAGAGAGCTAGTCCTATATGTATATCTTGTGAGGCTCTCACTTCCACCATCTCCCCATCTCTCATTTGCTACATTGAAGATGAAGGTTCTCTCTCTTGTCCAAGAGAGGTGAAGAAGAATAAGGGAAGGAGTCCCTTGGTGAAGATCAAGGCTGAAGACTTGGAGCTAGAGTGGGTAAGCCCTTGGAGAAGGCAAAAGACTCAAGCTCAAGTAGGTAAGACCTTGGTGGAAGCTTCTCTGAGTGAAGCTGAAGTCAAAGGCGGAAGATCCAAGAAGAGTGGGTAATTCCTGCAAGGCCGAAGACTTGTGCAAGAGTGGGTAAGTCCTTGGAGAAGGCCGAAGACTCTTACAAAGTGGGTAAGTCCTTAGTAAGGTTGAAGACTCTTTGTATTGGATAGGTAAGTCCTTTGTTGGTCATGTATTGGAAGTCTTATAAGTGAATATAAGAGTGCAATTGTTGCAAGTCCTAGAGGTTGACCTCTCTAGGCAAGTGGACTGACACACTTCTAGTTTGAAGTGTGGAACCACTCTAAATAGCTTGTCTAATTGGTGCATGTTCAATCTCTCTTATCCTTGCTATGCTGATTTAGTTGCACTCAAATTACCTATTTAGCAACCTTATCTTGTCATATAATTTGAAGGTTTAATGAATTTTGTTTAAGTGCTTTCAGCTCTATTCACCCCCCCTCTAGAGCATCTAATCACCCATCTAGGATCCAACAAGTGGTATCAGAGCGGGTCTTCTCCAAGCGTAATTCAACAAGTAGGAGAAGATGGATGACTACCTAGGAGGGAGACTCTCGACCAGCCTTCCAATCTTTGATGGGAGAAACTTCCTCTATTGGAGAAGAAGACTTCAATTCTACATCCAAGGATCAAGTCTCGAGATGTGGCAAATGGTGAATAGCCCATACATTCTACCAAAGACAAATATTGAAGAATGGGATGAAGCCACCTTGATGAAAGCAACCTTGAATGCTAGAGCCATGCACATCCTATATGCATCCATGACCCCCACCGAGTTCAATCGAATTTCCTCTTGTGAGACGGCCTATGAGGTATGGAGAAAGCTTTGCATCACTTATGAAGGGACAGATCAAGTGAAGGAAAGCAAAGTCTACATGCTCAAAGGGTTGCTTGAGAACTTCAAGATGGGAAAGGAGGAGTGCATAGCCAACATGTACTCAAGGCTCAACACCATCTTGAATGGTCTTTCTGTTCTAGGACATCCTATGTCTAGTGGAGAGATCAACTCAAAGATCCTTAGAACTCTCCCCAAGAGGTGGGAATCCAAGGTGACTTCTATTGAAGAAGCAAGGTCTCTTAGGGATATTCCTATGGAAGAGCTCATTGGAAATCTACAAGCACATGAAGCCACACTTGACAAGAGGGAGGAAGTAGAAAGACAAGAGGAGAAAGAACTCAAGAGAATGAAGAAGGCTGAAATCAAAGCTCAAATCAAGGCTATTGTTGGTCAAGCTTCTCCATCCTCTCAAGTTGAAGAAGATGCCATGTACTCCAAGGGTAGATTCTACAAAGGCAAGTCCTCCTCCACACGGTGCTTCACATGTGGGAAGAAGGGTCACTACAAGGAAGATTGCCCACAAGGCAAAAAGACACATCTTCACAAGAAGAAATGGCTATCAAGCTCAAGTGGCTCCTCCAACTCAAGCTCAAGTGAAGATTCAAGGGAAGGATCAAGCTCAAGCTATAGTGATGAAGGAGAATGCCATTTTTCCCTTATAGCATCAACAAGTGAAGACTCAAGTGAGGTAAATCTAAACTCTTTAGATAAAGAATCCTTGATTGATCTCATTCATGATATTTGTGCCTCTCTTAAGTCTTCTCAAAAGAAAAGGAAAAAGCTTGCTAAAATTGTTGATAATTTGTATGTAGAATTAAATGATCTTGAACATGCTAATTCTTGCTTGCTTGATGATAAAAATGATTGTCTTAGTCAAGTAGATTGTCTTAAACTTGAAAATACTAGTTTACTCGATAAGGTTAGATTTCTAGTAGCTCAACCTCTTGTGCCTAATTCTATTGAAGAGCATACTTTAATTGTTGATTCTCAAATGCATGACATTGATGTTCTTAAATCTGAAAACAAGGACAAAGATTTTGTTTTGCATGAATTAGAAATAGAAAATGCCTCCTTGCTTGCTAAAATCAATGGGCATGAATCTTGTTCTAGTTCTACAAATAGAGAGAATGATGTTGCTGCTCTTCATATTGATAGAGATTCTTATTCAACTAAATCTCTTTTCTTAGAAAATGATCTTTTGCATGCTAGAGATAATATTAATCAATTTTCTTCGACTATTGCTTCTCTTAAGCATGATAATGATAGTTTGAGATCTTCTTTGCAAAGATTCTTAGTGGGTAAAAAGAATCTTAATGACATCCTACACCATACTACTAAACAAATTGGTAGACATGGTTTAGGATATGATAGTAGTCAAGGGAACAATAAAGATAAATGACCTCCAATATTCCATGGAGAATCCTCTAGTTCCAAGACTATAGGCACATGCAACTATTGCAATGAATTTGGTCATTATTCTACTTGTTGTCCTTTTAGGAAAGCACCCAAGAGCAATAGGACTTGGGTTGCTAAACTAACCCCTCCGGACCCAAAAACATGATTGGGGACCATTTCATCTTTCTTCTTGTAGGTACTTGCAAATGGATTGACTTGAACTATTGAATTGCAAATTGACTTCTCAATCCACATGAAAGAAGAAATGTGAGATGTGTATAGGGTGACAACAAGTGGAAAAAGCAATGGTAAGCACAAAGGTAAAGGTTTTATTGCTTATAACCATTTCTAACTTGTTTTTGTCAAGTTAGTGTGCACTATACATATGGTCTTTGAGTCAAAAGTGGCATTTTGTGATTCTCTTCACACACTTGCTCAAAAACTATTTCTAATGCTTCTATAGTGCATTACTAATTTGCTTAGACATGTTTGGATATGGTTTGTATATTTAGCATGCCTTTGAATATCTTTTTATGAAATATATATGCCTTTTGACAGCTGCTCTGTCGGTCGAGTTTTCCCTATTGAAACTCGACAGATAGGAACCAATGGGTGTTGCCAGCAGTTGTCATCGGTCGAGTTGCCAATGCACAGAACTCGACCGATAACACTGTGCACAGAATACACAGTTGGCTTATTGAGTGAGAATTTCCCTATCAACTAGATTTTCTCAACCAATAGCCTTATTCTTTGGCACTCTCCTTTGGTATCTTTATATATACATATTGCCATGTTCTAAATTGCCTATCTTGCTTACAAATGTATCTCTCTAATTGCTCTAAATTGGTATATCTATATCGTGTAATTACTTGTTTTGAGTTGTTTTGCAGGTTTTGATGATGAACTCTTTGGATCTCTTGGTTGTGTATTAAATTGCTTCCGCTGTACTCTAACTTGCTACATCTATATAGGTGTATATCTTGTGTTTGATACAACCTTGAGGTTCATAGGGGTGATCATCTTATGGGCACATAGAGCTACATTATATGTAGAAATTGGAGTATCTTTTGGATTTTATGCAGCTTTTGCTCCAGTTTCAGTTTTTGGTGCAAGACTAGTGTTTTTCATGCATGAAGGACCTTCTGAGCAAGACTCATTGCTTTGCCATGAGCTCCGATGGTTTTTGGTAAAATTCCATCATCTTGAGGGTCAAAATTGTGATTTATTGTTTTTCTAAAACACTTTATCTTGCATTTTGGGTTGTTCAAGTATATGGTTTAACTTGCTTTTCTTTCTATGCTTGGACAAGCCCCTGTCTGTGCTCTTCTACTCTCCTTATATATATTTGTGTTATCTCCTTTCTCTTTAACAAGTGATGTTTCTTATTTCTTCATAACCCCACTTTTTGAAATGACAAAGGGGGAGAAAGGTATGTCTTCTTTTAAAAGAGGAAGAAGGCATGCCTTACATGAAGATGAGAAGTATGTCCATGTAAAGGGGAGAAGGTAAAGGGGAGAAGACATATATGTGTAGAACATATATGAGTAGAAGACATAGTATTCTATAAATGTTATGAAAGCTAACTATGCAGGAGAAATAACATCAATTGAGGGGGAGTATGAAAACTCCATGCGCATCAATTGAGGGGGAGCATATGAACTCCATTCTATTGAAGCCCCTAGGTTTCTCCAAAGGTATGAATTTACTTAAATGCTTTGAATACATTTATGGAATGGTTTGTCATCTTCAAAAAGGGGGAGAATGTTGACTCAAGGTCAATTAGGTCAAAGTTGACTCACGTCTAAATTGACTAAACCCATGTTTTGATGATGACTAACCATTCCACATATTGGTGTCTAATGTCTCTACTTGAGTAATTTCATATTAGGTATAGACACACTCCAATTGCCCTAACTTGCGCATATCAAATTGGAGAAAAAGACAAGTCAAAGTCATATAAGTGCACGTTTTTGTAATATGATGTATATCCATTAGAATCATGTTGTAAATAACTTGTAATGATTGTATGACTTGTAATTAAGCTTAGAAAAATATCAGGAACACTTAGATCGAATTTTAGAGCACTTTTAATGCAACTTTGAAAATCAATTACAGGCACTTGATCGGTCCAGTTTCCCACCCTGAAACTCGACCGATCCACCTTGGTTGATTTTTTGAAGATTGCATCGGTCGAGTTGTGCGCTCACAGAACTCGACCGATTGGGTAGTGGGCCATTTCCTGTTGAAATGGTCGGTCGAGTTTCCTCAGGACAAACTCGGCCGATCCTTTGAACATCGGTTTTCCTGCTACTTGATCGGTCGAGTTACACATATAGAAACTTGACCGAATGCACTGTACGGAAAAGTGCAGAAAAGTGCTACTAGCTGTTGTGGAGTTGCAACAAGTGAAAATAGATCCTTTGCAAGCCACAAAACGGCTAGTTTTCATTCTTAAGTGTTCCCAAAGGCTAAGAGGCATCCCCAGCTATAAATAGGACCCCTTGGGCTTCATTCCAAGGTTGAGCATTCATTGCAAACTCTTTATGAGGTTCCTATTCTATAGTTGAGTGCTTCCTACAACCTCCTCTCTCTAAGCTTAATCACTTGCAACATCCATTAGAGTGAGTAGGAAATCTATAAGAGAGCTAGTCCTATATGTATATCTTGTGAGGCTCTCACTTCCACCATCTCCCCATCTCTCATTTGCTACATTGAAGATGAAGGTTCTCTCTCTTGTCCAAGAGAGGTGAAGAAGAACAAGGGAAGGAGTCCCTTGGTGAAGATCAAGGCTGAAGACTTGGAGCTAGAGTGGGTAAGCCCTTGGAGAAGGCAAAAGACTCAAGCTCAAGTAGGTAAGACCTTGGTGGAAGCTTCTCCGAGTGAAGCTGAAGTCAAAGGCGGAAGATCCAAGAAGAGTGGGTAATTCCTGCAAGGCCGAAGACTTGTGCAAGAGTGGGTAAGTCCTTGGAGAAGGCCGAAGACTCTTGCAAAGTGGGTAAGTCCTTGGTAAGGTTGAAGACTCTTTGTATTGGATAGGTAAGTCCTTTGTTGGTCATGTATTGTAAGTCTTATAAGTGAATATAAGAGTGCAATTGTTGCAAGTCCTAGAGGTTGACCTCTCTAGGCAAGTGGACTGACACACTTCTAGTTTGAAGTGTGGAACCACTCTAAATAGCTTGTCTAATTGGTGCATGTTCAATCTCTCTTATCCTTGCTATGCATGATTTAGTTGCACTCAAATTACCTATTTAGCAACCTTATCTTGTCATATAATTTGAAGGTTTAATGAATTTTGTTTAAGTGCTTTCAGCTCTATTCACCCCCCTCTAGAGCATCTAATCACCCATCTAGGATCCAACACTTTCTACTTGAAGGCAACAAATTATAATGAGACATTGAAAACTATAATTGAAAGTCTCATTTTGTAAATAAAATGTGAAACTTCTTTGTATCCCTTCAAAAACATTAACAATGATATTTACGATTATATAGTAAAAAAATTACATTATTACGAAATGAGTCTTTATTGTATAATCTTGGCCATCTCATTATAATATTGGCTATCTCATTACAATTTTGTGTTGTCTTCTTTCAAAACAAATGACAAGTCTCTGATCTTAGGTACCCACACTGTTAATGAATGAATTTCCATATATATATATATATATATATATATATATATATAATGTAGTTTATATGTGTTAGTTTCCTTTTGGGACCATGAGATCCACGATGTAGACTGCATCACCTTTTGATTTCATAGACCCATGATGTTCCAACTGCCTATGTATCCTCTCCTAGCTCAGGTTCAAGACTACAACTAGCTCCCTCGGTGGTCTTTCCAACACTTTTCCAAGTAGCATTGATATTATATCTTCTCTATTTATAACACATTCTTGTTGTGTTGTAGCATGAAGAATAAAGGTTGTATCTAATCGAAAATGAGTTTACACTCCCCTTGAATACATGTGTTCAACTCAAACGTGGGATCAAGGTTTCAAACTCATAAGACAAATTCACGATGCTTACTATTCACAAGTGTAAGAGGTTCCATGGTATGAGAGTTGGGATCCTTCTCAGGATCTCAATAGGAAATGTAATCTTTATACTAACTACATCAATTTGCAGTCATAATTGATTTAGATTATAAACTACAACTCAATCTAAACTATGGAAAGAAGATAAAACTAAACCAAACACGTTCATTCCAAAAAGAGGGTAATTAATGATGATTCTTTATCAAACATCTAGTCGAACCCTTCTACTTCAAGATCAAACTGCTTATGCATTCATGACTATCAAAAAAAGAGAAATCAGATTTCATGAAGTAATTTGTCAACATCTCTCTGGTCATCCTTCTCTCAAATTTGAGCACAACATGTAGATTTAGTGGATACCTCCTTTCTAGGGTTAAATGTTAATACATGTGTGTTGTGGTGCGACAACCAAAAGACTCAAGACGACCCTCCTCATTTGGGGTTAGGACAATATTATCTCAACATGGGCTCACCAATAGGTTGCGGCCATTGTGAACAACACATATAGACTTTCAATAAAGAAATACAAATGGTAGGAGAAGGTAGTGGAAAAATAGATTAGATCAATAGTTACACGAAGACCTAAAGAACATCGATAAGAAGGGAGAACCAAAATTCAAAGACAAAAATTAGCTTCTCAAGTTTGATTCATCTTAATAGTGATATATGATTAGATGATTTCCATCACCGATTACATGTTATTGGGAAGATGTATATCACAGTCTTTTAAAAGTAGTGTCAATGGTAAGCATGCATAATGCTATGACATTTTAGTGTGACCATAAGTATATTTAGTAGTCTTTGTCTAATGATGTGGCATGTCATTGGACGAATGGTATGCTAGTCTATGATTACTTTACAGATGGTGTTTGTGGAAATATCACATTGTCACTTGATGAAGGGTGTACAACTAGCATATGACATCAATGAATGGAATAAAAGGGGTCAAAGTTTCAAACCACGATCATGTTGTTGGAGGAGTTTTTTGTACGTGTGGCATCTAGATGAAGGGTATAAAAGACCTTTTGTTGGTATTCAAGTGTAGTTTGCTTGAGAGGAAGATGGGTTAATGGTTGGTGATATTCTATATCTGAGTTCCTCATAGAGTCTTTGATCAAATATGAGACGAGTGATCTTCAATATACAAATGCTTTGAGGCATACTTGATCAAATATGTGATGGACGAGCATTGTTATCCAACTATTTCACAAAATCTTTGGTCAGATATGCAATGAGTGATCTTTAATATCTGAGCATGTGGAAGCCTAATTGATCGAATAGCGTACATGGTACCTTTAGAAATGGTGGGACCTTATTTGTTGCATCATGATATTTTTACATTCTGCATCGAGCAACTTCAGCTAAATGGCCAAATGTGTCTCAAATTGTGGTCGAGTTTGAACCACAAGGTGTTTTCTTTATTCATTTTGCATGATATTAGAATGTATCATGCTTTAAGAAGATTATATTTCTCTTTATTATAAGGTGGAATGTAATATAGCCACAAGAACAACCCAAATTGTATGTGTTCAACCACTCCATGTTTAAATATAGCTTGCCCTCAAGTAGAGTAGTCGATAGAGTAAAGAAGATATTTTTTAAAGAGTAAAGCTTCTTCCATTTGAAAGGATAATGTGTTATTTAAAATAGAATGTAAGTAGGCTCTTAATGATTTTAAACACAAGGAAATTGTCATTCTTTTAATGTCATATCTAAGTTTCATGGGTTCCTTCTCATGTTTAATAGATTTCTCATGTGTATTAAAGTCAATTCTTCGTATTATTGAGATACATAAACTCAACTCATCATATCAAAGGTCTTCAACTCTCATATTCAATCTTACTAAGGTCAGGGCCCTTTAGTAAATTATTAAAGCTTTCCTAGATTGCAAGTAAAAAGACAGTTTCATTATTTGAGCATACTCTCTTTCTGGTGCATGGTAAATCTCTCCCCTTCATTTAGGGGTCGAAAAATATGTGCTCCCCCGACCAATTCACAAGTGAGGTAATATCATAGATTACATGCCTTGATTACTCCTTTTTAGATGTTTTCATACTTTGGAAATGGTGTCTAAAGTTATGGGACTCACCGGGGTGAATCCAATTGTTGCCAAATTGTTTATATAAGCTAGATTTCCACCTAGGGTCATTGTCCTATTTTCATTTTTTATGCTATTCTTCTAATAGGCATTCAATTGAATAGGTTTTGAGAGTCTTAATCATAGTTTAATCTTATCCAAAACTTATTTCCCTAAGTTTAAAATGTCATTAATGTGTTAATAGAAACAATAGCAAAAGGGATCACATGTAAAGTCTTAACAATTATGATATCCTATTGTTTGTTCCTCATTCCATAAGAGAATCAAAGTTTTACTTCCTGATGAAATTGTTGAGTAGAAACTATATTATTATTTGAGTAAATGATATGTCATGATAATCAATATGGATTGACTAATATTTTTTAGATTCTAGTATAACAACCTACCGTTGGACAACAAGAGGTTTATGGAATTGTTGAGATTCTGTCCTCACATGGAAATGACTGAGAAAGTGAGGATCAAAAGGTTTTAAAAGGGTCTAACTTTTGAGTTTTCTACTACAACATCTTCTTTGGAGAACAAGGAGAAGTTCTCTACCTTTGTGGAGTTCATGAAGAGGATTGAGAGGTCTTCTCTTAAGAAGCGAGAAGCCAATGCTAGGAAAAGACCAACTCAGTTTTAAGGACAATTGTCTAGTGGATTCAAGAAGCCAAGGTTTTCATTACCACAGTCACAATAGAGATCAACTTTTTTCGAGCTGAGATCACGAGTACCTTCACATTTGTAATGACCTATTTTTAAATTAACCATCTAATTAGGTTTTACTTGGATGATTACATGCTTAACTAGATTGATAATTGTTTAAATCTTCAGTAATGACGGTAGTCTAATCAATATTCTTTAAACTTAATGAGAAACTATAAATATGATTTTGTTTCAAATAATTATGGTTTGATAATTGAAAATCCTAAATGGTTAAAATTAGGGTTTTGGTAGCATATGAATTCATTATTTGATAAATATAGTGATGCGGTAAATGATTTTTTAGTATTTTTATCCATATCTCTATTATTGAAATTTGTCTATGGTATCGAAAATTCAAATATAAGTGTTTTTGTAAAATATTAGAATTTATAAATAGTTTATGACCTAATTGTCAGCCGAGTTTCTCCATGACAAACTCAACTGACCATGTATTTAGATAGAAATATAGCAGTCTGGTATTTGAATTTCATCTATTTATTGATACGTCTAGTTGATGTGAAATTTTTACTAAAGTTTCAAAACTCTAATTTAGATATCCTATTAAATTTTCATAATTTTTGGATGATGTTTGAGTTATATAGAGTGTGATGTCGGTCGATTTTCTCCACGACAAACTCAGCTGACCATGCATTCTGGATGAAACATAACAATATAGTATTTGTTTTTTATTTACTTATTGTTAACTCTGATTGATTGGAATTCTTGATTTGAGATATAAAATATTGTCTTGAACAACATACTAGTTTTTTAGAATTTTTGAAGGATATTTTCTTATTCATTAGATGATTTTCAGTCACATGTTTTATGATAAAAAAATATGTTGAAATAAAAGAAACTATAAAGTTGGGTCAATTTGAAATTGACCCAAGCACCTTCATTTATCTATATGAGAAACCTAGCACCCAAAGAAGATATCATATTTTGTGATCCATTCTATAGAAATGAAATCCTAGTGAGATAGGCAGAGTTAGGGTTTGAGAGGAGAAAGTGATGGAATTTGATGATCTAGGGTTTTATCATCCGAGAAATGATAAAATCAAGTAAGTTTAGCTTCTTTGCATAGTCTTTCATGGTGAATCCTCTCTTACATGTCTAGATTATTTATCTCATCTGATTTTATTCTAAATGATATCAAATCTCCCCCTTTTCTCACTCTTTCTCTCCTATCCTCCATTTTTAGGGTTTTCGAGTTTAGAGGAGGAAGAAATGGATTCAGTTGCTAGAGTTTGACTAGATTTCTAGAAATTCAAAGTTTGACGTACATTTTCGAGGTGCTTGTCACCTTAGGTGAGTTTTTATCTCCATCCTAAGCTTTGTATTCATGTTGAAAGCCTAATTCTATCTGGATAAAATAATCAAAATCCTTGCTTGTATTTGTATTTGTTTGGGTATTTATTTGGAGAGATATTAAGAAATAAAATTCTATTGATTTTGATAATTTCTCATTGTATTGAGCTTGGTTAGTTCCTTATATATTGATTGACCTTCCATTAAAAATTCTACATATAGAGAACTATGTTTTTTCTTGTGAACATAGCCTAAAATTAGACCAATGGGTGATGTGTTTGGGAATTGAATTGACATGTATAGAATAATATTTGAATTCAATTAGAATGAATTATACAAGTGTTTTGTTTAGCTTTATTGAAGTTGAATATGATATATACATAAGAATCAAAATGAGTGGCGATATTCCATTTTAGGTTTTGTGTTAAAGGATTGAATCAAATGAGTCAATTAATCAATGTATACTTGTAATTGATAAAAGAAATATGTGAAAATGGAAACTAGGGTTTCTATGTGTGTAATTAGGCCTAATTAAACCATGTGCACCATGATGAGATTATTAAATAATATGACTCTTATGATATGTTAAACTAAGATGACTTATTAAACCTTAGAAATCAAGTACTAAGTCCAGTATGATAGATAAAGCTCAAGGTTGCATATAGTCTTGTGAATGTGATGAAATTCTCATTTGTAGATTTTATTACTTTAATTGAAGAAGATAAGTCTGATTAGTATGATCTAAGCCTAATTCATCTATTTTAGTATAACTAATAGAATTATGTATGAATGTGAGTCTTTTATACAAGTCACATAATAATGAATTGTGAAGGATGATTAGAGATTATGGTGTGTGAAGATGTGGCCCTAATTCATTCTTTTTACCTAACGTGAGTAGTATAATAAGGAAGGATCATTGTTGATTATAAAAATGTCATTAGAATGACATGGTACCCTTATCCAATGATAAGAAACAACATCAATAGAAATGTATTGAATGGTGATGGCAAGTTAAGGGTGTAACCAATGAAGTTATTATATTGAAGTCTTTAATTTTTTTATTTAAATCACATGTGGCCAACCCCGATTGAATGAAATATACTAAAATTGGACTTTGATGGATTTTAATGAGAAGAGAAGCATTGTATATCAGGTGAATTAACAATGACTGGTTCCAATAATATAATGAACATGAAATGAAAAAAATTGAGAATAATGAATATAAAATGAAGGAAAATGATGAGAATTTGTAGTTGAATTTAAGAGCCTAACGCTAACCCTAAAATGATGAGATAGATGATGCTAATGATTAATGATCTCAAATGGGGGATTAAGGAATGTACATAAGTATAGTCTAGTTATTTTACAAGATGAAGTTCAAGGATGTGATTTGATTCATAATAATTCACATTCAGATTATAATTGTCTGTTGACACTTTCATTCTAAGAATGGCCTAATCTAATGGATTTTATATGATTTACACATGTGATGAATAGTAACCCTTATTGAAAAATGGTAAATATTAAATGATGAGTATTAGGTGTGCTATGCATGTTTATTCTTGATATTTATTCATATCTATAGAAATGGAATGGAAAATATACATATGCATACATATAGATATAGATATATATGTTGCATAATGAACATGTCTTGAGTATGATAAATGAAACAAGATGCCTATATGCTTATACAGTTTCTAGTTCTAATGTCTTTCTGAATATTGAATGAGAACTATGATATGTAGTGAATGTATCAGAAATATGACGATAAGGAATTAACATGCTTTGACTAATTTTGAGAGACCATGATAAGGGTAAATTATAGATAATGAGATGATATATCGAGCTGAAAGCCCACTGACGATGATTGCTATGATATGTTGCAAAAATGGAAGGAATCATATGTGTTCCAAATTATAGATTGTTGCGCTTCTTGTTTTGGTCATTGTCATTCTTGATAAGCCTAATTTGTTTCATGTTATTCTCATTACATAAGAATACCCACATATGATTTATGATGTTTTGAATTCTTTTAAGATGATGAAAATATATTAACAAAAAGTGAATGATGACACATTTAATTAGGTGCCCTAAATATCGTGAGTTTCCCCCAAGGTCCACACTGGGGAAACAAAATAGATCTCCTTGTAGTGATTGATGATTTGAGAAGGATTTCTGGAGTGTTTATTGAGACCTTAAAGGTTAGATAACCAGGATTTAGGAGTGAGTCATCTAGAGTGGCTCTGACCATAAGCCCTTGTTGTGAAAGTCTATGTCCATTAGGAATAGACTCTAATGAAATGAAATATGTGAAATATGAAAATACAAGAAATGTTGTGTTGTGTGATATGTTGTTTAGTTGGTTCCTATCCCGTGTACCCGAGATGAGGATGTGAGACTCTTTTGACAACCCTAAGGTGGCCAGGGTCCGTTGTTGATATCTTATAGTGGCCGACTAAACCCTAAGATAGTGACAGTGAGTTGTTGCCACAAGAATCAGGCGTGGTGACTTCTACCTGGTGAGGTACAAGGGCAATTAGTTTCAGGGCAAATGAACTATAGATGGCAAGTCGTGTAGAATATGATTTCAATGTTTGTGTCATCCCCTGTACTGCTAGCTAATGATTTACCATTATTTAAGGGCAGTTAGTTTAAGGGAAAATGAATTATAGATGAAAAGATGTGTAGAGTATGATTTGAATGTTTGTGACATCCCTTGTACTATTAGCTAATGATTTACCATTGCATCCCACCCTTGGGAATGGGATCGTATGGTCAGTTCATCCATCTCACCTCTACACCCATGTTGACGTCTCTGCCATGTGCCACCTTATCAAATGGTGGCATGTTCTCCCTTAGTGTCACCCAATCACTGTTCGCCGCTCACTACCACAATTGTCGGGTAGCTGAATGTCAGGCATTGCTATCAGTTACCCTCGATGGAGCTTGAATCTGGTCGTGCTACTGTGTGGTGCTTCTTGAGAGGATGGTGTTGGGCTCGATCGAGAGTCAATTGTGAATCCCTGGCCCTTGGATACAGTACCAAGGTGGGCTACTGACATTCATGCATGGTAGATCTACCGCTCAGGGCCTCACATGCTCAGCGGTGGGATTGCGTTCAAAGCTGGCGGGAGTTTGTAGTAGTAGGGGGAGGAGGGGCCCCAACAGCCTAAAGGTGGGATGCCCACCTTCGGCCCGTGCCAGTGAGTCCAGCAGTACCCATGGCTTCACATGGGGTGCATCTAGGGATAAACGCCCAATTCATGGGAGCGGTGGTGCCACCATCCTGGAGAAAAAGAACAAGAAGTAGCTAGTAACATGTTAGGGCATGAAGGGGGCAAAAATGAGGGCAACTAAGAGAACAGCAAGAGAAATGGAGTGTCTCATGCCAAATTGTGGTTAAGGAGGGGGGAAGGATATTGATTGGTTTGTTGCCGCCGAGTACACTGTAGCTCTACTATAGTTATACGGTTGGAGGTAGAAGGTGGCCTCCCAACCATTCGATGATGGGAAGGCCATACTGTTGGGTTTTAGGGGAGGCAGAGAAGGCAGCGGAAACAAAAATTTTCTCCCCCAAACCCGGAACAAGGAAACACGTCAACGTCTATACAGTAGGAAAGGGATGGTTTGTGGAATCATACCTTGTCCCGAGGCTTTCTCGATGACAATACATCGCGCCTTGTGCGGTCTTCACCTCCGGTCTTAGACGGTGTCTATGCAGCTCCTGGTCGCACCGGGACTGACGACTCCTGGTCTCACTGGGACTGTCGGGATTGACAGTTGTCCTTCGAGTGGCAGAAACCTCCCGCCTCTGAAGTAGTCCACACAGACCACCTGGAACTCCAATCTCCTTGTCCCACAAGGAATTGGAAGGAGTCGCACCCTCCTGTCAGTGTACTAGTCGCCAACACACTCTCCTACCACCAGTCGCAACTACAATTGTCTTTCCCTTGCTGTGCCTCCCTTATCGGGTAGCACTTTCTCAGGCTCTCTCGGTTACCAAAACTAGAGAGAACGACAACTTTGCAGAGCAACTGGTTTGCACTGAGTTGTACCTTGAGAAGCCCCCAATACCCCTATATATATAGGAGGGTCATGGGACAGGGTTCTCCATCCCAGGCAATGCGGGACTAAAGGCAGGACTAGAAGGGTTTGAGATTTTCCAAAAAACAACCAACTCGCAACATGAACCAATCGTTTCACAACTGAAATGGTCGGTTGGGGACCTGAGCCAGTCGGTTGACACCTAAACCGATCGGTTGGGACCCATGAGCCGATCGGTTCACTTCTGAACCGGTCGGTTCGTGGTCCTGATCAGTTCCCGATTGACTTTCCATCTTTTGTTTCTAATTGGTATCTAATACCAATCCTTGTTCCAATCAAATTGGGCAAGTGAAGCACAAGTAAAATTCTCACAAATCCTACTTTCCCAACTTGCTCAGTTGCACCAGTTGAATCGATCATTTCAACACTTGAAGCAATCATTTCATCCTGATCATGAGCCGATCGACTCAACACTTGAGCCAACCGGTTCACCAAGCTCAGCCGATTGGTTCATCACATGAGTCGATCGGTTGGGAGGGCAGAATCAGTCAATTGCGATTTCAATCAATCCGATACTCCAATCAATGTGTCCAACACCTTGAACATTATGATATTGAGCTATCAATTGATTGAGTGTTTAATTGAACTACTAAACTCCTTTAGTAATCAATCTAAACATTGTTTGTGGACAAAACTCCTCTTCCAGGTTAAATCCTATGTGTGTGACCCTGCAGGTCCATTTCACATTGGCAGTGAAAGTCCATAACACTTATGACTTCACAAGTAAAGAGCGGTGCCTAGTCACACATCAGTGCTACCCAAGTGAAAGTAGAAAGTTAGAGAACAACTTTCAATCCTACAATCTGTGAATGGTGTTATAGCGAATGTATAATTCCTTTGTCACTGATATCCCGAATGAACTCGAGGCATGGAACAATCATCCTATCAACGTTCATTCACTTTCTTGATCTCAGAGTAGATTGAACGAGATATGTATGACATCAATATCACATACTGATTCACACATGCGTGCACACGCCTATTTCAATCCTACTCATCAAGTGGCCTTGGATATCAAACTCCCTCAGGATGGACAAATCCCATATCTATCACTCACCCCTCAAAAGCCCCATGTGTCAAAGCCACCCAATCATCACCTTTATAACAACCCATGTTTCAGGACCGCATTTGATGATGTCAAAGTGTGCCTAATGACATGTGTTCAGTGTAGTGATTTTAGGTCAAAGAATCACACTCACCACCATCACTGTGAGTACTGACTGTGACTACCATGTCATGGTTCCATGTGTCAAACTCACGGTGGGTCTATCCGGTACACTTGTTCTCTAACAAGTACCTATGTGTTTGGTTTGATATCTCTATATCATGACTAATGAGATTCTGTCATCAACCAACACCACAATCTAGTCTTGTGTGTCATTGTTGTCTATCTACCTTCCACAATGAAATCCGACTAGGGATATAACAAGAATGTACAAACTCTTAGCATCCGTATGATCTCATCGTTCAGGTCCTGAACTTGAAGGCATACGTCATTGAGTACTATCATTCTCTAGACATTCAATCTGTTCTATCACAATCTCATATGACTGAACCAGAAAGAATTGGAAGCTTGCCTTTGATGTTTATCAAATCAATCTTAATGTATCCCACCAATCATCCCATGATTGGCTCTCAGGGAATACATACCAACAGACTCCCACTTGCACTGTGAGCCAATCACCCTTGAATCATATTCATAGTGATCTTCAAACATGTCCCACATGTTACTGTGCTCTTGTGCCAACATAGTGAGTTATGGCAACACCTTGCCAAAGTCAGTATAAATTGCATGTCTCACATCTCTTCACTATACGTCACACGTATGAGATGGAGTTTCCATAATATGCGATCTAGTATTCCTTTGCTAACCTTTAGCCACATTGCATGATCAAGGATTCCATACTTGTCATCAATGAGTGGAATATCTAGAAGTTCATCTCATGAACTTCCAGATCCATATAGTATCCACTGTTGTTCTCTAACACACGGATACTTGGCATTTCCTTTTAAATGGTTTTATTGGAACACTTCCAATTATCAACAAACTTTCACTTTTTATATATCCTATATATAGTTTGTGATTAATTTTCTGTCTTTTTCGGAAGTTCTTATCAATGTAAATCTTTACATCAAACTCTTCCTTATCTCCATAGAACTAGTACTTCTCAAGTACTTATCAAGTTCTCATGGTATTCCAGTAACCCTTACTGGAAGTAGACAGACATCCACTCGTCATGTCTCACATACGAGTTATCAGGATGAGCATATCATATTGTCATGTCCCACATACAATATGATAAATGCATTTTATTCTTGACATGTCCATACATGCAAGATGATGGGATGATTACATACATGATAGATCCATATCTATTCTTAGTGTTCCCGTTCTTCATATGAATTGGTCACTTGGCCTTGGGATACTAACTCCATGTAACATGTACGAGTTTTCTCCCACTGAATCTGTGCATACTGAACTCTTCAGTATAGATTGCCAATGTATGCTTTCTCCTTTTAGGTCAAGAGGTTTTCAAGAACTATCTCTATAGATCTCTATTCCTATCACATAGGAAACATCTCTATCTTCCTTAAAGATAATTTCCACTTTTGGATTTCCATTCTAGAACATTTCCATTTCACATCAACATGTGGAATGTGAGCACGCTCCCACTAAATCACAGATCCCTTCTTTATCTTTGACATATTAGTCAAACCCTTTGACTATATCATCAAAGTAAAGATCCAATTCTGAGTTGCTTGTACTCAATCAATCACATTGATTAGTCCATTATAACTTATAGACTTCATTTGCATTAGTGGATTCATAAACCTTATAGGTTGTGTCACGTACACATCCTTGTTTTATTCCTCATAGGAATGCAGTTTTAGTATCCATATGCCAAATGTCATAGTCATTAAGTTGCAATCAACAAGCATCATCCTTCTCAAAATGTTATCCATGTGTCTTAAGACTCATATGCACTTATGGATTTCATCCAATGAGTGCTACCATCAAGGTCATACCTTATGGTTCACATGGATGTCATTTAGGATGTAATGGTCATAAACCATAACTCAAAATTTGGTTCCTCATATTCATCTAGATAGTTGACTCATCACATGAACAACTCATCACATAGATAATTGAGGTGTATTTGTCAAGGATATAAGAACTCACAACCTTTGTGATTCTTAATGTCCTTTATTAGTGTAGGGTATTCTTTATTTAAGAAGAATTTAGTTATTTGATAATCATTCTCTAACTCCTTAGAGTATGACTCCCTTTTGATTTAGACATCACTATGTCTTAATCATGAGCTCACTATGATACACTATCATAATCACTCATAAGGATCTCAAACATTTTGGTCTAAGTATTTCATTCATTGATCTCATCAAGAATTAACACTTTACCAAATTTGCACTTCATCTATGATAATCTTGAACACTTCAAGATATTCATATTGGTATTTCTCTAAACACCATTTGAAGTATTAGCATTTTCTCCAATAGGTATGTAAATACATCACATGTATTATACCTAATAGGACAATCATTCTCCCACTACCATTAGTGAAGATTGATTAATCATGTCCAAGATATTCATGTCTCTTACTGGTTCTCTAACCAAAAGAGTCTAGATTTATCCATCACATGGAAACTAGAAATGAATTTCTCATGATTGATGCTAATTTGATTGTTTGAGTTATCTATAACTCTTAGGTATCATTTTATCTTATGCATACCATGTATCACAAGATAAACAAGGCATTTCCACAAAGATCATATCTTTGAGATTGAAACATCAACTTTATTAATTGCCATCATTGTCATACAATATGCAAAAATAAAGTGTTTCTATCTATTGGCAATGTATGAAATAGCAGTTCTCAACTCTATTTCATGCCCTTTAGGCTGAAATGAACTGAAAGATACTCCTATCTATGGCAGCACCACTTGCTCCAATGATGGGTGCTTCTTTCTTGGTCCTTTCACAAATGCCATCACTTCTTTGCGGATCTTGCATATCATATATGATAGATCCATATCTCGGCATCATATACCTCAGATAAAGAAGCGGTTCATTTCATGATACCTTAGGTGGAGATCTCGATCCCCTCCTTCATCTTCTTTTGTTCTTCCAGATATAGAGGGCAATCCCTCATACACCCTTTCCCAATGTGCCTTGAGGTTGAAGACGGCTTGGGCTACTGGCTAGCATCAGAACGCTTCTTTGCTTTGCCCTTGCCCTTACCCTTAAGACTTACCTTTCATTGATCTCATCAAAGATTAGGGTTAGTCTTTTTTCATATTTGCCTCTACTGTCCTCAACATGTCCAACAACTTTGTCAACGGTGGTCAAAGTTGTTCATGTTGTAGTTTATCATGAACTGTATGATTCTCGCAACATTTACAGTATCATACCAATAGAAAACTCTTGGCTCAGAGGGAATCCTTCTTAGTCAGGTTTTCCACATACCCAATCATATTGAGTGCGTGAATACCTTACAGGATCTCCTTCTGTCATGACATACTAGGACAGTGTCCTTGAGACATCATATGTCTCATGTTGTCTCTGTAACTCATAGTTCAGAGAACACAACATCAAGCACTCCTCATCAATGTCATCCTCGGTATGCTTCCATAAGCATACTTTCAGCCATTGATGTGGTGGGATTGAGTTCATCTGGTCTTGGTATGACTAGGACTTGGAGATTTCGCTCTTTGAGAACACTTCTCATCATCCTAACCAGTCATGGAATTATTCCCATTTATTTTGTTGGTCTCAAAGACCGATCGCAAATAAAGTGATTTGTTGATTAACCATTTATTTTAACAAAAGGAAATATATGCAATTTTAGTCCAAAAACTCATTTTGACTTATTTGATTGATTTGAAAAGTTGACGATAAAATTAGGCCTTTAATTAATTATCGCTCCCACTATTTTAGTTCAAATTGATAGCCCTCACCATCAATTCGGAAGATTGCAGCGTACAACCTTCTAGTGGGAAAGATCCTGAAATCCTCTAAGCCATGGACCAGCTAGGGCTGTCACCCACAACATAGATCTCTCAGGTAGGCAACTCTTGCCAATTTCATCATATGCAACTCTTGATAAAATGTCATATGCAACTCCTTGCCATGAGCATCTCCATGCCTCAAGGTGCTAGATCCTATCTAGGTCACCTTGTTAAGTCTGACCCAAAGCAAATACGATGAATATGCACCCTGCTTGGGCAGACCCACACATTCATCCTTCACGCTTCCACGAGATAGACGGTGCACCACGCTTGGGCGTGCCCACACTTGGCCGATCAAGCTTTTCACATGTGTCGCATTTGGAAGGCATCTAAAACTCAATATTTTAATGAGGGATTTGGTTTTTATATACATATACATATCCAATCACCACAATACATAGTACGTATCATATACATGCTATATCCCACAGAAAACATGCAAAATGATAAAAGTGATGATTATGGCCATCCTAATGTGATCCCTCGAGCCAAGAGGAATCACGGTCATCTAGGTCTACATCACATGAAACATGTACAAGATGAACACTGTGCTTTGCCTTTCTGGGTTTGATCAATTCATCACATGAATGATCAGCTCATTATCAGACTGGTCGGCTGGGTACCACCAGCCGATCGGTTGGCTCCTCCAACCGATCGGTTCGCCTGGTCGTCATGCATCTCTTCATGGCCGCCACCCACTCGTCTTGCTCCTAAAACTGATCGGCTCACTCCTTGAACCGATCGTCTCGAACGTCAACCGATCGGTTCACGCATTGAACTGATCGTCTCAGCTGTCGTCTGGATGTCCTCCGTTCTTTGACATAACAAGAAATAAAATTCTATCCTATTTTACATTGAAAAAGGAGAAACCCCGAGTTACATTCGGGGGGAGCAAAGGTAGGAAAGAAATCTCAAATTATTTTGAGTTACATCAGGAATAGGAGAAGGAAGATCGGTGCGCAGACCGAGATGCAAGCAACCACATACAACCATACACAGATAGGGTTTATTTTCCATAACCACGCTATACATCCACCACAAAACTCGTTTAAGGGTGACATGTGTCGAGTGCATTCATAATACATATCATATATGTAAATTGGGATTTGTGGATTTAGGATTGGACATGCATAAAGCCAATTTTATTGGCATCATATGCAATTAATAAAGGCGACAAACCAAAATCGATCATATCGATAATCCCTAAAGTATAGAGAAGTTGACGTGGCTCTGATACCACTGTTGGGTTTTAGGGGAGGCAGAGAAGGCAGTGGAAACAAAAATTTTCTCCCCCAAATCCAGAACAAGGAAACGCATCAACGTCTATACAATAGGAAAGGGATGGTTTGTGGAATCATACCTTCTCCCGAGGCTTTCTCGGTGACAATACCTCACACCTTGCGCGGTCTTCACCTCCGGTCTTGGACGGTGTCTGTGCAGCTCCTGGTCGCACCGGGACTGACGACTCCTGGTCTCACCGGGACTGTCGGGATTGACAGTTGTCCTCCGAGCGGCAGAAACCTCCCACCTCTGAAGTAGTCCACACGGACCACCTGGAACTCCAATCTCCTTGTCCCACAAGGAATTGTAAGGAGTCACAGCCTCCTGTCAGCGTACTAGTCGCCAACACACTCTCCTGCCACTAGTCACAACTGCAGTTGTCTTTCCCTTGCTGTGCCTCCCTTATCAGGTAGCACTTTCTCGGGCTCTCTCGGTTACCAAAACCAGAGAGAACGACAACTTTGCAGAGCATTTGGTTTGCACTGAGTTGTACCTTGAGAATCCCCCAATACCCCCATATATAGGAGGGTCATGGGACAGGGTTCTCCATCCCGAGCAATGCGGGACTAAAGGTAGGACTAGAAGGGTTCAAGATTTTCCACAAAACAACCAACTCGCAACCTGAACTGATCGTTTCACAACTAAAATGGTCGGTTGGGGACCTGAGCTGGTCGGTTGACACCTCAACCGATCGGTTGGGACCCATGAGCTGATCGGTTCACTTTTGAACCGGTCGGTTCATGGTCCTGATCAGTTCCCGATTGACTTTCCATCTTTTGTTTCTAATTGGTATCGAATACCAATCCTTGTTCCAATCAAATTGGGCAAGTGAAACGCAAGTAAAATTCTCACCAATCCTACTTTCCCAACTTGCTCAGTTGCACCAGTTGAATCGATCGTTTCAACACTTGAAGCAATTGTTTCACCCTGATCATGAGCCGATCGACTCAACACTTGAGCTGACCGATTCACCAAGCTCAGTTGATCAGTTCATCACATGAGCCGATTGGTTGGGAGTGCAGAATCAGTCAATTGCGATTTCAATCAATCCGATACTCCAATCAATGTGTCCAACACCTTGAACATTATGATTCTGAGCTATCAATTGATTGAGTGTTTAATTGAACTACTAAACTCCTTTAGTAATCAATCTAAACATTGTTTGTGGACAAAACTCATCTTCCAAGTTAAATCCTATGTGTGTGACCCTGTAGGTCCATTTCACGTTGGCAATGAAAGTCCATAACACTTATGACTTCACAAGTAAAGAGCGGTGCCTAGTCACACATCAGTTCTACCCAAGTGAATGTAGAAAGTTGGAGAACAACTTTCAATCCTACAATCTGTGAATGGTGTTACAGCGAATGTATAATTCCTTTGTCACTGATATCCCGAATGAACTCGAGGCATGGAACAGTTATCCTGTCAACGTTCATTCACTTTCTTGATCTCAGAGTAGATTGAACGAGATATGTATGACATCAATATCACATATTGATTCACACATGTGTGCACACGCCTAATCAATCCTACTCATCAAGTGGCCTTGGATATCAAACTCCCTCAGGAGGGACAAATCCCATATCTATCACTCACCCCTCAAAAGCCCCATGTGTCAAAGCCACCCAATCATCACCTTTATAACAACCCATGTTTCAGGACTGCGTATGATGATGTCAAAGTGTGCCCAATGACATGTGTTGAGTGTAGTGATTTCAGGTCAAAGAATCACACTCACCACCATCACTGTGAGTACTGACTGTGACTACCATGTCATGGTTCCATGTGTCAAACTCACGGTGGGTCTGTCCGGTACACTTGTTCTCTAACAAGTACCTATGTGTTTGGTTTGATATCTCTATATCATGACTAATGAGATTCTGTCATCAACCAACACCACAATCTAGTCTTGTGTGTCATTGCTGTCTATCTACCTTCCACAATGACATCCGATTAGGGACATAATAAGAATGTACAAACTCGTAGCATCCATATGATCTCATCGTTCAGGTCCTGAACCTGAAGGCATACGTCATTGAGTAATGTCATTCTCTAGACATTCAGGGGCCGTTTGGGTGGAGCATTTCACAGCGGCATTGTAATTAAATGTAGTATTCTAAATCCCGATCGTTATGAGGCAATCGTTTGGTTATTTCTCAGTGTAATTAGCGATTACCGGTAGTCGCGGAGCGGTATTTGTGACACGGCTGAATGCAGCCTTCTGAATCATGCCAAAATCGGTGTAACTCAGAAATTCCACGACAGCCCCTCCGCTCCCATGGACCCGGCTACCTGCTCCTCTCTCCTCGCCCCCGTTGTTTCTTTCTCTTTCTATGCTGCCCTCGTTCCTCCTCTTCCTCCCTCCTTTGTGTTTCTTCGCACTAATCCTTTCTCCGCCCACGATGTGTGCCCCTCCACTTATCTCCTTTCTTGTCTTTTTCTATTTTCTGTGCTGGGGAAGAACATGTCCAGGATAAAATTCTGATTGTGCGTGTGTTCCTACTCTGTTACTGCAGATGTACATGCGATAGATTTTTGGCTACCCGAACAGAAAACTTTCGAACAACTACAGTTCAATTTGCTGCACTTAAACTCCTGCCATTTTCAAATACAGATGTAATGTTAAATGCGCCATCCAAACTGGACCTCAATATGTTCTATCACTATCTCATATGACTGAACCAGAAAGAATTGGAAGCTTGCCTTTGATGTTTATCAAATCAATCTTAATGTATCCCACCAATCATCCCATGATTGGCTCTCAGGGCATACATACCAACAGATACATGGATTGTCATCCTACAATCCTCCTTAATCAAACCCAAATGAGTGTGAGGGAAAACACAAGTTAAATTGGTCATGTGCCCAAAAAGGCCAATAAGGCGAAGGAAAAACCAATTTAATCAAGGTAAAATAAGGATTTAAGAAACAATATTCATATGATCATAACGTGGGCTACAATGCTCTGATTGAGACCATTTTTATACTATTGGATTCAAAATTGAATCCTCTATAACATCGAATACATTTTAGAGTAAAGAGATCATAGTGATAAGGTCAAAAATTGGATTCCATAAGGTGATGTATTAAACCACGATGCTTAGTTCAAAAGTGCAGATTAATGTCAAACATTGTATAATTGATCATTGATGTCACCAATTTAGAGCATTACCACATTCATAGTATAGAGTTGACATTCTATTGATTAATAGGTCACTTTATGAGAGATATAGAAAGAGTACAACATAGGAGATAGAAAAGTCAGGTTGTCACATCCTTTGCTCCTTACAAGAAATGTCTTCCTCAAATTTGTATAAGACTATGGTCAAAAGTTAAATTTTGTATTCACTGTGTTTATGCAAACCATCCTACATGTCAAAGCACCCCCCATCAGGTGGTTCCCACATATGGTACTATCCTTAAGGGTTTACTCATATTGATTATATATGTATTACTTAGTGTTCCATCATATTATGATATCATCATGGCATTGGGGTTTCCCCTTCCTTAGTTTCCCTACATTAGGGTTTTTGTTTTCTTCATATGAGACCAAGGGGTATTGTCAAAATATATGATATCAATTCTCAAATGAACATGTTTACAAGAATTAATTCCAAATGGGATCACCATTGAACATGTATATTTCATCATTATACTAGATTTCATACATGTTTTAGTTTTTCTAAAAATTCTACCATATCTAATCAATTATGTTCATTCCTTTATTTTATGTATAAATTAAGCAACTTATAGATTGTGATTATTCAAGTTATGATTCCAAGAGCATCAATCAATTTCATGCTTTCAAAACTACATCTTTTATGCATGGCGTCATTTCATATTAGGTCTATCTTATAAGAGTAAATGTTCATATGTATTCAAGTTTAGCATAAGTGAGACTATTTCATGTATCATGCATTATTTGAGGAAAAACATTGTCATCAACATTGAGGTTTCAAAATTATCTCACTTGTATCTCAAAGGAGTTTCACAAGCTCAAGACACTCAACCTAAGGCCTATCTATGTCAAGGAAAAACATGCTAACCACCAACATCTACCCATACCAAACATTTACCCAATATACCAAACAAGAGCAATAACTAGATTCCTTTACATCAAAATCTAGAGTATGAAGCTCCTCATGGGAGCACATGCCATGTACATCATCTTCAAGTCTTGGGACATCTCCCTCACATATATATTGAAACACCATATATCAAATGCCTCTTCCACTAGGGTTAGATCTTTTCATAGGAAATCTAGGGTTCAACATTTTAAAGGGACCAAAAACTAGGTGAAATAACTCATATACTTAGAATTATTATGGCTAGGGACTCATCATCATGTATTTCATCGTGCATATTTTTCAACATTTCACATATTTTGGAGTTTAGGTACTTCGACCTTTTCCCGTGGTGGGTTGACTCATATCATGAGGTCACACTTCACGTATGTCCCAGGCTAGAGGTCCTTCTTGGTAAAGAGGTTGAGGCCTATGATGATTTTGAATAATATCTCACATATCGTATCTCAACATGTACAATACTAGGCACAAGTAGCATGCCAACCCACTAGCTATGTGTAGCAAATCAACCAAGTCACATGTATCAGACAAGGTGTCGGATTTAACTAGGGTTGCATGGTCAAACTCATCTCATATCTTCAAACATACTTGACCCTCTCAAAAACAAACTTAGGTCATATTGAAGCTAGCTCATAACATCATCATCATCATCATCATCATCATCATCATCATCATCATCATCATCATCATCATCATCATCATCATCATCATCATCATCATCATCATCATCATCATCATCATCATCATCATCATCATCATCATCATCATCATCATCATCATCATCATCATCATCATCATCATCATCATCATCATCATCATCATCATCATCATCATCATCATCATCATCATCATCATCATTATCATCAACAACAACAACAACAACTTAAGTCATCTAGGCTACTTACTAACCTAACCTTTATTATGGCTCTAGACAACTCTACAGACTACAACCATCATCTAAACACTCTCATATAGACTTGATGCTACATCTCTTTCTCTTAGGTTACATGGGCACTCACTTCTTTTCTATGGGTGGTAACATTTTTCATTTGTGCATATACTAATACTTGAAATAGGTTTTCTCCAACATCGAAACAAGAGATGAAAACCACCATACCCCATTCGATTAAAACCAAAACCAAAATGAGTTACCACACTCATTAGGCAGTCTAGTACCATATAACCTAGAAAAATAGCAAGAACATGGTGCACACTTGTGTAACTACCCTAAGCACATACCTGAAACATATGTGTAGGGTTGTAATAAGATCTTCCTTTTCTCACCCTCCTGAACCTACAACCCACAGTACTAGACAAAAGGAGGAGAAAAGAAGGATTCTATGGATTAGACAAGTCTACACCTAGTTCTAGAACATGTATGTTCTTCTAACCTAGAGGATAAGTCAACTTAGTCCAAAAAGGACAACTCATTAAGTTTTTAGGTTTGAGATGTAAAATTGTATTTAGTTTGTGTTTCATGTGAGCAATGTTGGTGTAGTTATTGTTCATGCTCTGATACCATCTGTCACAGAACCATTTGTTATCCAAATCCTAACTCCAAATGACTATAAAGTCAATGGAAATAGGTCCTAGTCGTCCATCCCTAGCATGGTATTATCAAAGTACGAATGTGGAAGTGTAAAGCTTAGAATACATGAACATATTATAAGATAGAAGCATCAATCATAATATCAACATTCAATAAGATATAGTAAACAACATTCTTATATTACAAGATTTCATTTACAATTCAAGATTCCAATATACACAAGTCTGCTCATGTACACTAGGGGTCTTACAACAAGTACATCTGACATAGCTCACCAAGCCCATCGACTTCTAGTCATCTATAAATCTATAAAATACATGAAACAAGGTGGGTCAAGCACACGAGGTGTTGGGTACATGGCTAAAAGATACATACACATAAGCTTTGCATAATTTGAAAAGATTTGAAGTATTAATGAACAAAAATAAACAAGTTAAGTATTGTAACAAAGTGAGAGCCTGTGTTTTACATCACTTCACTCCAATTATACCAACAACATCATACATCATAATTCCTTTGACCAACTTCCCATCAGGAGGGTCTGTAAGGGTGCTTAAGATTAGCTAACCCTTTTATCGACATGGTCCCTATCTTGACAACTCAAGTAGGACGCCCAACCTCATGTCCTTACCCCGAGAATATGTGTAGGTGCACAAGGTTTTATAATGGAGTTTCTAGAGTATGTTTGCAATTTATAAAATAACAAGATGAGATAAACATCGAGTACAATACTAGCATACTACATGGTAATATTTGAGCAAATAAACAATCATACATAAATATTCATTTGCAAGAAAGAAAGTCATAGTCATATAACTATTTTAAGCATGTAACTAATTCAAAGGTTCTTAACTTAACTTATCCTTGACCATCTATCCATAAGCAACACCAGATTAAGCACAAGATTTCATACATGCATTAGATTCTCATAATTAACCCTACGTGGTTCCATTTTAGGGTTATTGTCCAAGTTAGGTTCAACATTACTTATTAGTATATTATATGATCTTATATAGATCTAGGGGCCATTATCAATGTGGGGTTCAAGTTTCATGTCATTCCAAGGTTCCATTCATTTTGTATGGTTATATCAAGATTTAGGTCACTTACTGCATTTCACGGTCTAAGGACTCATAATAGGGCAAGAATGGCCATAGTCCATCAAGTCAAGGTCTCAAGAATAAAAGATGGATTAGCTTAGCATGGTAAAGACAGTATTAGACTATCTCCAAGATGGGTGGATGGTCACCTAAGTCTAGTCTCATAAGGTTCATAATTACATTTGCCATTCCAACATACATGGCTTATAGAATTAGGGTTCAACATGTGACTTAAGCGAACCATCTACTTCAAAAGGGGTCACAATGGTTAATTGTATCCCTGATTTGAGAGTGAAGGACATAAGCACTAGTTTCGTATCATGATTGGGGTACAATAAAGGTAAACAACTCATATGTGCCCCTAGCTCACAACTAGTGGACTTAAGAGTTACAAACATGACTATAGAAGAAGAGAGTTGAGCATATATATATTAGTGTCTCTAAACATCATGAGAGTATTTTAGTTATCTAAAAGAGTTTTAGTCATAGGAATACCAAGATTCAGATATCTAAAAGAGTTGTAGTCATAGGAATACCAAGATTCCATTATTGATTAGAGTATACTCATGCATCACCACAATGGGTTCGCTTCCATGCATTAGGTGCCATACGAGTGAACAAGCAAGAAGTAGTGTGCTCTTGGGTACAAACACTACATAGCATAGATAGGTTACTGGTTTTAAAGATTATAATGAGTTTCATATATAAGTAGATCAAGATTAGTAAAAGATCAAAGTTATAGGGTTAAAGTTCACATAAATGCCACATTAGTGCACCTAGGGTCATTTATGAGAAAAGGGGGGGTGATTAGGACCCTTATGTAGTTCAATTATGTACAAAAGTTATTGATTTAATGATTATGGAGGTAAAGTGCACTATTTCTTCAAGCTTCATCACTATATTTCAAATAAATGTAGTCAACATAGTATAAAAAGTCACTCATTTAGCAAATCAGGAGAACTAATAGGAGACTGAGGGTCTGCAAGTAGGTCCATGTTGTAGAACTCATTGAGCTGATCAATTTGATATAAAATTTTGCCTAATTTGACCAAGGAGTGAACAAGTTATGATTTTTTAAAGAATTGCATTAGACCTATACTCAAGGGGGGTTAATATCTCACATTATTTATGATGTGATCACGCCCCTCGGAGTAGGATTGGGTTGTCAACCCATTAATCTCTACTACACACCCACTATAATGCTTCTTACATGTGTTGCCTCACCATACACTAGCGTGTTCTCCCTTGGCATCACCCGATCGTTGTTTACCCCTCACAACCGCAACTGTCGGGTAGCTGAACGTCAGTCATCTCTATCAGTTGCCCTCAATGGAACTCGGCTCTGGCCCCAGTCCTGCATGGATCTCCTTGAGAAGATGACATTATTCCCGATCTGGAGTCAATAACAGATGCCTAGCCCTTGGATACGGGACCAAGGTGGTCTGCTCGCATCTGCACGTGGTATCTTCGCCGCTCGGGCCTCACATGCCCAATGGTGGCATTGCGCTTAGAGCTTGCTGGAGTTGGTAGCAGTAGGGAAAGGAGGGGCCCCAATGGCCTGAAGGTGGTCCGCCCACCTCCGGCTCACACCCATGAGTTGAGCGGTGCCCATGTCTGCACCGGGGTGCATCAGGGGATGAATGCCCAATTCATGGCAGTGGCGGCGGTGCCAGCCTAGAGAAAAAGAACAAGCAACAACTAGTAGCGTGTTAGGGTGCGCGCAAGGGAAAAATTAAGGAAAACAAGAGACAAGCTAGAGAAAAGAAGTTATTTGTTCCCAATTGTGGTTAAGGAGGGGGGAAGACACTGATTGGCACATTGTCGCCGAGTATACTATAACTCTTCTATAGTTGTATGGTTGAAGGTAGAAGGTGACCTCCCAGCCATTTGATGATGGGGAGGCGATCCATGGGGTGTCATCCTATGGCCTTCCTTGATAGAGCCCAAACAATCATGGGGGAAAACACAATTTAAATGGGACACACACCCAAAAAGCCCAATAAGGGACAGAAAAAACCAATTTAATCAAGGTAAAACACAGATTTAAGAAGAAATATTCATATGATCATAACTTGGGCTACGATGCTCTGATTGAGACAATTTTTATGTTGTCAGATTCAGAATTGAATCCATTATAACACAGAATGCATTATGGAGTAAAAAGAACATAGTGTTAATGTTCAAAATTGTATTCAAGAAGGAGATGTATTAAACCATTATGCTTAGTTCAAAAGTGCATATTAATGTGAAACATTGTACAATTGATCATTGATGTCACCAAATTAGAGCATCACCACATTTGTAATATATAGTTGACATTACATTGAGTAAGAGGTCACTTTATGAGAAAGAGAAAGAGTAAAACATAGGAGAGAGAAAAGTCAGGTTGTCACACTTAACTTGACATCAGATGAAACGCTAATTATCAAGTTAATCATTTCATTAAGAGAAACTATATTTTATAATGCAACTCAATAACATAATGACAAGGTATATGTTACAACCCCAAATTTTGGGTTCATTTGTCGAGAAATGCAATTTTTCATATTAAAGATATTTGAACCAATAGTGAGATAATTTGCTTCAAATAAATGGATTTCGTTTACAATAGCCTTGATGATTGTGTTGTGGGCTTTATTGGCTATTGGGCCCGAATAACAAGAAAATTCAATTAATAAATGGATAATTGAATTTTAAGAAAAGAAATATTTAGAAACCTCTAGAAGGAAAATCCAAAGAGGATTTCGTGCCTCTTGGGTTCCTTGGGTGCCAAGGAGTCCAATGTTGCAAAAAGAGAGCGGTAAGAAAAGAAAAGTTTAATTAAGTATTTCTTTATTAAGAAAGAAATTGGAAAATAATGATAAAATGTGGAAAATGAGAGGAAAGAGGCATAAAAGAGATTTCTTGGGAAAATTTCGTATCCATGAAATTCCTAATAATAAAAGGAATAACAATGAGGAAAATAAAAGGGAAATGAAGAGAAATCCTCAAAAAGAAATATTTTATTAAGAAATAAACATGATAATGCAAAATAATGCATATAGGTGCATTAAGAAGGATAATGAGTGTTCAATAAAAGGATGACGAAATAATAGAGTGCCTTGGGATCCAAGGAGTCCCAATAAAGAAAGAGGAAAGAGAAAATACCAATAAAGTCAAATAAGAGGATAATGTGGGGTTTAATGAAGGAATTTCATGGTATTATATAAAGGGTGATATTTTCTATTAAAAGGAAACATTATTTCATGCCAATAGATTAATGGGAAAGTGCTATGAGGATAAAGGAAGTGATTTTCGAAATTCTAATATATCCAAGTAGTAAGGAATTTCCAAAGTTAGGGGGAGAGAGAAAGTTTCCTCTCCTTGAAGGAAAATGATTCCTTTGTAAAAGGGGCTTCGTTTCTTTGTGGGCAAGCCATCTTAGGGATTCGTTACCCTCCCCTATAAAAGGGGTAGAGCCCATGGTCGTTTGCAAAGGAAGTTCCACGTACTCCTCTCTCCTTCTCCTCCTTCTTTTCTTCTCTACGTAAAAACCCTAACTACAAGGAGTTGAGCGGCCCGGGAGCGTCAGAGGGAGTTCGAAGGGATCCCTGACCTCCCCTTCAAGTTCAGATAGCTGCAAAGTCGCTAGATCAAGGAGATCTTCACCCTGGTCGTCTGCAGAGAGGCTGAGTTGGCAGACCCAAAGCTCGAGTTTCTGGCCGCCTTGGTCATGGATGAAGGCCGATCTGAGGATGGCGGAGCAGGGCGGCGGTCTAGGGACCTCAGGGGTGAAGCGCGCGGCCATGGGAGGGGGATAAAACCTCCCCGCAAACCAACCTGGACGGTGGCTAGGGCAGCAGGGTTGCGGCCATGTTTGCTTCAAATACCCGCCACCTCTGCTTTGGTTCGAAGGCCCTGGAGGTGTGACGGAGGCCGGCAGACCATGAGGAACCAAGGTGGGCAGCCGCCGGGGTCCAGCTGAGGGAGAAAAGACCTCGCATGGCGTGGCTAGGGCTACAGGGCGCCGAGCCCTGCAGCGTCGCGCAGGGAAGATGAAGGCCCATGGCCTTGGACCGTTTTGCCCTCCGCGGGCAATAGCAGTGAACAACTTACGCACGGGCAAGATCGTCTTTCCGTTATAATTAAAGATGGGGCGCGCGCAAGGTATGTATTTGAGAGTTGGTTGCCTACGTGGCACCTTCCTATTGGACACCTTATGATTTATTTGTGAAAATCATATCTAGCAAACCGTAACTCGGATGGACATAAATAATATATGAAAGTTGATCATAAAGACATGAGGAATCTAAATAAAATATGTTTATAAGACAGTTCCTCTTGAAATTTGAAAAGTAGTGTAATTTATCAACTTTAACATAATGATGATTAAAGAAACCCTATTATGAGATAATTAATGTGTTTAATAGGGTTTAATGGATCATTAGAGTTGATATTAACCTGTTAAATGTAAAAAGTTACATTATGTTCAAAAAGGAAGAACTTTGCACATGATTAGTCTAATTTGGAGTTGATATGCATAAATATGCTTGAAATGTAAAAAGTACATAAAGTTATCATTTTTAATGACTTGATTAGGGAAAAACCCTTAGATTTGATGATAGATGGATTTGATGTTGTTCAATGGATAATTCAAGCTAATAATAATATATTGTTGATAAATGTGAAGATAGAATCTAAAAAGATAATCTTTTAATAAAATTGGCTTAATTTAGGGTTGTGTGCATGAATATGCATTAATGAGCTTGAAAACCCTATCTTAGATTAATATGTCTTTTAATTAGTTTAATTGTTCAAATCCACAGGGATATGATGATCCTAAGTCAATTTGGGTATAAAAGACTATTAAATGAATATTTGAGCAATTAGGGTTTATATGAGTAGAAAAGAGTATTTTAGGGTTTGTTAACCTAAAAGAGATAAAGTTCGAGAAAGTGATCTAAAAAACCCTAAAATGGACATAAAACCCTAAAAGTGGTCTAGAAAGCCTAAGATGGAATCCAAGTCTAGCTTTAAAATGTTCTGGATAAAGTATAACACTTGGATGTCATGCATTAATTTCAGGATATGGTTGATTGATTGTTGCTTGTTCTTTATCCTTATTGCTTGGACACCAAGTTGCTCTGGATCAGGTATGTGGTTACTTATGAATAATCGCTTAGTTTTCCGATGGTTTCTCAGACGTTTAATCGCATTGAATGCAACTAAACTATTTGGATGTTCATATTACAATTATAAAGTGACTATTACTATCACTTAATGTATATGCCTATAAACTCAGATCCTGGTTCTCTCTGTGTCATAATAGCTAACCTAGTACATGGCTGCCTATGGGTAGGTCCATCAGGTTAGAGAAAGACCTAGTACATGGCTACCTATTGGGTAGGTCCATCAGGTCTATGGATGACCTAGTACATGGATACCTATTGGGTAGGTCCATCAGGTCTATGGTTGACTTAGTACATGGCTACCATTGAGGTAGGACCATCAAGTCACAATGAGTTAGATATTGGGCTATCTCCGGATAGTGCCATGCGACTCTATTACCTAAAAGAGAGGTGATATCCATGTCCACTGCAGGGACTGCTCAGAGTTCGAGAATATGTATGGATTGAGTTGTATGGCTTAAAGTGTAATCTTGATTGTTAAATAATTAATTGAAGGATTATATTGTTAACATAGTTGAACATTATCTGCTTCCTCCACATACCAGCTTCGGCTGACCGACGTTTTGTTTGTCGGTGTTTTAGGTACAATGAAAAGAATAAACAGTAAAATGACACCTTGTGAATTCAAGAATTAAAGAACAAGGAGGAACTAGTTCAGTTAAGGTTAGAAGTTTAGTTGTTCCAATCTCTTCAAAGGTATGCAAAGAAAAATTTTAGTACCATTTTCAGTATAGTCTGTTAGAATTTAATAATTTTTTATGGTTATATGTTGAACCTTTGATTCGGGATTAATGGGTGCGGCTTCAACCTCTTGGTCTCCCTTAATTGGGGGTTATCAGGAGGTGGGGTCGTAACAGTATATGTTCTAAACCCCTAGTATTTAGGTCTAACAATCATTTCATATGAACACCTAGATATGTTTTTGTGCATTAAGGTCACAACAAGTTATACACATTGGTTTCAAACTCCGAAGTCATCATATGTGAATTATTGACCTAAAAAAACTAATTATTCATCGTCATTATCATCATCATCTTGGGTTCTCATTATATTAAAAATATTAGTTTATAAAAAAATGTATTTATTTATTTGAGAAATACAATAAAAAAATCTATGGTTTTCTTTGTATAAATTATCTCTTAACCATTCACAAAGTTAGGACTTGATGCTTCCTCTTATGAGGTTATTGTGTGGGAAAAGGTGGGGTGTTACAATACCATAAATAGGGAAGATGAATGATTTCATTGTCCATCTTGTTCAAGATCATAAGGTTCTCCATAAATCACAATGGAAATGCCAGTTGTTGGATTACCTCCCTCTAATTTTAGTTGAAGACTAAACCTTGGTTTTTCTACAAGATGCTAAGATAAAGTTTTATACTAATGCATTAAGATAACTTAATGTGATTGATTAATTTACATGTGTTGGTTAGATTTGTAGACATACCTATAAAATCCATACACAATAAAACTACATCTTGGCGTGACTCTCTCCTGTGTAGGTTCTTTTGCAATGTAAACTATAATAAACCAGTCTATTTTTTGAATAAGTAAAAAAATAGAGTGGAAATTTTTGTCATTTATATAAAGTTTGCAATATGTGATCGACAACTCTAGCAATTCATACTAGAAAAATCAATCAACTTTTAATAAATAAAACCATAATTTCCTAATAAAGTAAAATATATAATTACTTTAATACATAATTAACCTATAGATATGGCAATAATGGAAGTTTAGAGAGAAAAAGATATTCAACATGTATAACTTAGGCATCTTATTCAATGTATGGTCAAGAAACCAATAAGTGTTGACTTGAGAGTTATACATTATCCATATTTTGATAATGAATTAAACATTACATTCATATGTATCTAATATGTTTGTTTAAGATTGATTTTAGGCATTAGGCACATGAAAAGGATCAAATTACACAAAACCCTAACTTGTCCAAGTTCAAGTCAAAAGCAATGCAAATGCACTTTTGTGGAAAACACTCCAAATCACCTAAAAATGTTTTTGTAATCATTTGTATTGATGATATGACTTGTAACTAAGATGAGAAAAAATCAAGGACACTTAATTCCATCATTTGAACACTTAAAAGCCATTTTGGAAAATTTGTCACAATAACTGAATCGGCCGAGTTTGAATTTTGACCGCTCTTTGATGAATTTTTAGAAATGGTTGCATCGGTCGAGTTGTACACTCGTAAAACTCGATCGACTAACTTTCTGACCAAAGTTGATTTTAGCTGGTTGGTCAAGTTACCCCAGGACAAACTCGACCGACAGTTCAAAAATTTCTTTGTCAGATAGTGGTTCGGTCGAGTTACCTTTATTGAAACTCGACCGAATGTATTTTACAGAAAACATAGAAGAAGTGATTCCAACCGTTGGAGAGCTGTTAGAAATGAAAAAAAATCTATTGTAAGTGTAAAAAAACTATTATTCATTCTTAAGTGATCCCACACTTAAAGGGACACCCCCATCTATAAATAGGACCTCTTGGATTTCATTCCAAGGTTTCTCATTCATGCTATCCTTGGTCCTTACTATAGTTGAGTGTGCTACAACCTTTTTAGCCCCTTTCTCTCTCTCATTTACAAAGCATTTCCTGATTATGTGTGAGTTAGGCATTTTTTAAGGGATCTACCTCATTGTTACATTGTAAATCTCTCCATCTTTCCATCTTCCCAATCCCCTTTGTCAAAGACCAAAGGCTAAAGTGATCTTCTCTAAGTGAAGGAGGAGTTGTTGTTATTCTTCAAGGCTGAAGAAGGTGTGAAGATCTTCTCTAAGTGAAGGAGAAGTTGTTCTTCTCCTTCAAGATGGAAGAAAGTGTGAAGATCTCACTACTACAGAAAAGGCCTTTGGTGTCGGTTATTTAGAGTCTTTAGCGTCGGTTTCCAAGTGACATCCAAGTGGGCGCCGCTAAAAGTGGACACCTTCAGTGTTGATTTCTAACCGACGCCATAACCCTTCCCGCCACCAAAAACGTGCCAGCAGGGAACTATAGGCATCGGTTATTAAAGAAAACCGACACTATATCATGGTTAAAGACGTCAGTTATTAAATTAAAACCGACACCATAACCTTCCCGCCACCGAAAACGCACCAGTAAGGGAACTATAAGTATCAGTTAGTAAAGAAAACTGATATTATATCATGGTTAAAGACGACAGTTATTAAACAAAAACCGATGCCATTACCCTTCCCTCCACTGAAAACGCACCAAAAAGGAAACTATAAGCGTCGGTTAGTAAAGAAAACTGACACTATATCATGGTTAAAGACGTTGGTTATTAAACAAAAACTGACACCATTACCCTTCCCCTCACCAAGCCAGCGAGGACACATAGACGTCGGTTTGTTGCTAATAACCGACATCGTATGTCTTTGATGTCGGTTTTATACAAATAACCGACACCTATGTTCTGATTTTTTTTTCTTATCAGTTTACAGGCCTGCTGTATAGCTGGTCAGTAGGATGGAGAACTTGCAGTTCAGTTTTGAACTGCAGGTTTACAACTTCCATTGATATCAGCCAACAACAAGCTACAAACCTACAAAGTCATTCACATTCAGACACATGTATTGATCAGACACATGTAGAAACCTGCAAAGTCATTTACATTCAAATTTAGTTCTATTCATTTAATCTCTTTTCACATTCAGACATTCATGTATTGATCAGAAAAAGTCATTCACATTCACACATATGACAATTCAGAAAAAGTCATTCACATTCACACAAAAAAAATTATGAGAACAAAGTTTAGAAATATAATTCTTTATTCATCATCATTGTCATCAGATACCCAATTATATTTAAAAATTCCCACTACTTGTAGGGCTTTTGCCCATTCTTCTCTTACAACATCTTATTCCTCCCTCGTATAGGGAGTATGTACATCTAATAACTTTCCACCTATACTGAAGTCAGTTTTAAACACCAACAAAGAGAATGACGTATATATATAATTAATAATATATAATAAGATTGGTATATTTCATATTATCTAATGAGACTATATATAATACCTTATGTATAGTATCGATTTCCCTTGCGGCATATTTGATGATTAGTTCCATAAATCGCATCACATAGTAGGCACATGCGCAGCCATTGTCTTGTGTAGCAAACTATAAATTAAAACATACAAAATATTCAAAAATACAAATAAGCATAATTCACATAAATAATATATACATTGGAGTCAGGAAATTACTTTCACATTCTCCCAAATTAGTGGCTGATTCTTTTTCCTGGGGATCTTTCCTCCAGCTTTTTTGAACTCTTATAAATCCCTACATATTAATGTAACACATTAAATTGCATAGTTAAATAGTAATGTAATAACATATGTTAACAAATATAAAAATATGAAATATTTTTCACGGGAATAATGGTCTTTTCATTGTGTGTCCATATAATGTATTCAATTCGTTCCCCGCAGGATCTAGATAATAGACAGTGAACGTCTTGGGGACAATAACTAGTAACTCCCAATGCCTACCACTACAGGTAAGAAAGTTAAAAATTAATAACTCAAAATCCACAATAAAAATTTAATTTTCTTAAGTCCAAATTATAAGCAAAGTAAACTTACTAAACATTGAATGGAGCTATTATCACCGTCTTCTTATTTTTACCAAAATATTCAAAAGTAGCACAACAATATGAAGTAACTAAAGAAGGGTTTGTATCTACAAGACTAATCAAAGATGGAACCAAAAATCCCACATGGGAAAATGTAAAATTTGTACATATCATGTGTAAGTGGCTGCAAAACATGTATTACATATGCATTAATATATAAGAAACCAGATCACTGTATATAAAACAAGTATACAGATGTATAAACAAGATCTCACCATATCCACAGCTCTATCATAGATGTGTTCAGCCAATCATAATGAAACAACTCCAAAATATCATGTATACATAGCTTGTTTTCGTATGATTGACCTGCATTAATACCTATGTATTAATACGTATGCAAAACTTATATAAATATATTGTTATCGTATGATTGACTTGCAACATCCTCCAGAATTGTAATATTTATAGGGAAATTTCGATCATGTTCGCCAATCCATACTACCATACCCCTTCAATTAGGACTTAACGAGGCGTGTAGGTCCCTTGGAAGCCAACTTGGTAGTTGAGGAGGTGGAGGTGGAGGCCAAGATGTAGCGGGTGTCATCTTTTTTACTTGTATATATAATTTTAGATCAATTGACTCATATATACACACTAACAAATTAGTGTAATGTAAATTTACCATACAATATTAGTATAGACGACATCTGCTTTGGGCCACATTATCACTCCGCCTTCTGTCTCACCAAGCATTTCAACATCCGGGTGGGCATATAGCAGTGGAAGATCACTCCAATCGGAGAGTAGACGTATCAGGGTCACACAAATCACACCGGCTGGTACTGGAGTCCCGTGACATATGTCCCCTAGAAGGGTTGGGTAAGCATGTGCCTCTGCAATGACATAATCTTGCCTTTTTAGTTGGCATGGCTTCAACCCCTACAAATTTAGATAAAGAATGTTATATGCATATATATACAAACATATCATCTTGAAAATACTAGCTACTATGTCATAAAAATACTTACAGAGGATGTGCTAGGTGGTGGGTCTACAGGATTACTCCCAACCTCTGTAGTAGGAGTAATAGAAGCGCGACACGTCACATGTACCGTTTGAGTGGCCATCTGAGACACCTGCCACTTCACCATTGCTTCTTGGACTTTCCTCTCAATTAATTCATATACCTATACATGGATAAAAGAAACACTAGCTATCGATTATGGAATTCCCTTTCGCATTAACATTCTAAAAAAAGAATAAGTTACCTCAACTTGTGAAAGTCCTGCTTTTGGGACAGGTTTGCGCTGGGATGGCCCAAAGAATGCTTTGATGCCCACACCAGCGCCTACACCCCTAACACATCCAGATGCTCTGGGTTACCCAGAGCAACTATCAGTTCATCACTTGTGCCCTGAGGGATGAACTTGCCTTCCTTCCTCTGCTCGTGCATCTCCCGCTAATCGCCATCAACAAAAATTGGTAAGTAAACATAACAATAATCAATATCGATCGATTGCTCTAAGAGTTGAATTTTACCATTTTTGCAGCCGCCTCAACAATTGCAGGCTTCATTATATCTCCCTTCTTGTTTTGCCTCCCAGCTATCAACATAGCATGGAGAGGTAGAGGTGTGGGACCAATAGTAGAGGACTCCTGAGTAGCAGCAGACTGAGCAGTAGACTCAGCCTGTAGTCTTTGGCGAGCGTCTACATAGCCTCTTGGACCCATTGTGTGGTCATGAACATTTAGTGCACGCCTTGCTCATTGAGCATCGCTCATAGCCTTGTTAGTAAGCACATTGATTTGGTTAGTAACACTAAAGGTTAATCTTGAATGGGTGAATACATAAGAACGTATATTAATTAAATTGGTAGTGGCACTTAATACCTTGAATTCATCCATTTTTCATTGGGTAACAAACTCCTCCCAGTCTTTGGGGTCCAAATAGTTCCATTGATCAGTGGCTTCCTTCTTCCTGAATTTATTTTTTAAAGAGAATACAAACAAAAATTATTAGTGTAGAGTTAGTCTAAAAGTGATCAATGTCTAGAATTGGAAATCAATCAAGAACCTCTTCTCAGCATCACGTATGTAATCTTGGGTAAGATTTGTGCTATAGTTCCTTAGGACCCTCCCACAGCGTTGCATCACACATTTACGATGCAACTTTTCATCCAGATCGAATATACTCTGCAAAATAGAATTGTTGTTAACTAGTATCCTAAAAATTAGTAATCTACAAAAATAGAATTGCAAATAATAATAACTCACACATAGTTCCTTCTATACTAAGTATTTCTTCCCCTTAGGAACTTAAGCTAGGATTAAAAAATAGGACTACAATGGTTGCGAGTAAGAACCCCAAGATATGAAATAAATGAGTTGTGGTTCACGCCAACTGGATTTCCTGCATGATCGAAATCCACAGCCAGTTTGGGTCCATTGCCCCTTTACTGTAGTAACTTGTTCATCATTGTGATGCCCCTCACTTTCTCAATTTTTTTTGCTGCTCATCAAGTGCCCCAATTTCTTCAGGGGGTACATCCCCAACCTAAAATTGACAAAAAAAACACACTTATAGGATATAACTATAAATGAACATATAGATAGAAACTCCAGGGATATATATTTAAAACTTACATTGTGAGGCGGTGCGTTGACGTCCTCATCCTTATAGTAATCATCAGCACGATCATCAGGAGAATGCTCAAGCATCTAAAAGTTCACATTCACATTGTAAAGTAATTCACATTGTAAAGTTCACATTCACATTGTAAAGTAATTCACATTGTAAATTTCACATTCACATTGTAAAGTTCACATTGTAAAGTTCACATTCAGAAAAATAAAACATATAAAAAAATATAAACATGCATGCCTCTAATATTGCGATCTTTTATCAATTAACAATCCTTCATTGTGATCTCCGCGCACATACAAGTCATCATTAGCTTCAATATTTGGTGATGTTGGCAACCCAACTGAGAATGGACTGGAGTCATCATACTTATCATGGTACTGTTCTTCATCTATAGACTAGAGTCATCATACTTATCATAGTACTGTTCTTCATCTATAAGATCTTCAATGAACTGTATTTTACCATGAAGAACAACCGACCATTTATCATTTGCAGGATCATCGATATAAAATACTTGTTTTGCCTGTGATGCCAATATGAATGGTTCACCCTTCTTGCCAATCTTTTCAAAGTTCACTAATGTGAAACCCAATTGCTATGTTGGCTGTTGTCACGGATCTGTTCTTACCCTAATCCCAATCCCACTGTCCAAAAGGACAGTGTTAAAGGGATTATAGCGTCTGTCCCTGAGTGGCCCGAAAATCACACACAGATAATATGCAAAAATGAAATAACATTCTTCTTTATTAAAATGAACCAAAAGGTTTAGTACATAAGGCCTGTAGGCAACATGGAACGAGAAAAAGATAAGAAACTAGCCAATAACTACATCCCTTTTACAATTAGCTCCCATGTAGAGTCCATAATTGATGTAGCAGTCTTTATTGCAGTGGATAAATGAGTAGATGAATGTAAATCTCTAGTTCCTTGCATTACCTAAAATCGAGAAAATCAAGACACAATGTCAATGCAATTGCATGGTACACTATATAAAAACAAGTAAATCGATTTATAAGAAAACTAGTATACTTGGTAGGACTTATGTTTAAAAAGTATATCGAATGATCTTTCAAAAACCAAAATTTTATTCAACAAGAATTTTATTACGAATTTCCCATTATGCTGTAATCAAGAAGCATGCTTATATTGGTTTGTGTGACTCTATTACCCCAACGCGATGGGGAGGTCACCAAGCTCCTTCTCACCATAGGAGGTAGGAGGTCAAAGCACAAAATCCCACTCTTCAATCAAGGGGGGTTTGCTTATATTCAATATCAACAACATCAACTTTTCCAACATCATTATCAACATCAATATACGGGAAGTCATAATGGGTATTGCAATTTAGGGTTTCATGTTTCTCAAAATATAGTATAGAATAAAAATGGAAGACTAATCATAGGGAACAATAGTTCATCCAAATAAATATCCAAGCATATGGTCAAGAGATACCTAAAAGTATTATCATTACAATCAAGGAGGAGTTATTGTTTCGATCCGTCACAAAGGATTTTGGACCAACATGCTAGGGTTTGGGAGCCGCGGTGGCGGCCGTGGAGGATGCGGCCCGAGACCCCTGAACACATACCGTTCTGGAGATGAGAGGAGCAATGTTGTTCCGTCTGTCCCTGTGGAAACCCCTACTGTTGATACCAATCCCGGAGATGTCTCCATGACCCAGGAACAACCCGAGGCCACTAATGTCAGGCGCAGTTACAGGGACGCGCACGTCGGTAATGATCTTGGTTTGCTCTCATATACCAACCCCATATCACCGGATACCCTTACGGAGGCGGATATCTAGGTTGATCTCTCCGGGGTCCTGCCAGCCTTTTCTGTCAAGCCAGAATCGATCCAGCCCCTTCTAGCTCCCTGGCAGTTTGCTGTGGTGGTGAAAGCCATCGGGATCGCCATTGGTTTCCAAGCCCTGGTGAATAAGATTAATGTCTTATGGCAACCCACAGTGCAGATTCGCATTATAGATCTCGAGAATGGATACTACATCGTCCAGTTGGGTAATAGGGAGGACTACGAGAAGGCGCTCTTGGGTGGTCCATGGACTGTGTTTGGAAATTACTTGTCCATCTAGTCTTGGTCGCCCGCCTTCAGGCCTTCTGAGAAAATCCCTCGCAAGCTCTGTGTTTGGATTAGGATTGCAGACCTTCCTGTTTTCCTTTTCCAGAATCAACTTCTAATCAATATCGACAATGTTGTTGAAAAAACTATAAAGGTGGACATGAATACTCTCATGGGCAATCGCGGCAAATTTGCTAGGATTTTCGTGGAGATAGACACCCAAAACCATTGCTTCTGGCAATCCTTATCAATGGAGAACAGTTCCGCCTAGAGTATGAGAACCTACCCCAGATTTGCATGTCGTGTGGACGTCTGGGTCATATCGCGAGCGAGTGCAAGCATGGCTCCCCTCCTCCGAGTGACTTGGGCAGCACGTCTATCCCGATCCCGCTTCCGACGGTCAGTTATACTTACGCGATCCACGCGAAGATGCCCGAGCGGCAGAAGACTAATACTGCGGGGAAGAGCCCTGTCACGAAGCCTCCTGTCGCGACGACGTCAGTCCGACAGGGTCAAGATGGTGGTTCACAAGAAAAACCCATACCCGTTGATGAGGGTGATGGATTTCAACCTGTTCTGAGCAAAAAAGCTAAGCAGCGGCTACGTCAGAAGGAGGCCGCGGCAAAAGCCCCCCCGGCTGTCATTCTGGCGGTGGTTCATCCTGCGGCACCGCAACAGACACCTCCGACAGCCAATACATCGGTATCGCTCACCGGCAACAACGTGTGTGTGGGACGAGAAGTAGCCCCGACGGAAGCCGGCGGCTTTCAATTCCAAGCTACTGCATGCGAGCCCGCTGTTAAGCATATTGCACGTCACAATAGGCACGACAGCAGATATGTTATGCTTCGTAACAGGAAGATCGTCTTCCAAGCAACCCAGAGCCCTGATCGAGTCCGTAAAAAAGGGCGATCGGAGTTATCTCAAGGTTCGTCAGATCTAACGCCCCACGCTAAGTGGGTGTTGGTATTCCAACAACATCTGGAGTGTGCTACCCAGGCACCTTCTGAGGAGACCAGTATGGATGAAGAACAGCAGCCTGTTGGTCTGTGCACAGATATTCAATAGTTCTCTAATGAACGTCATCTGTTGGAATATCCAAGGCGCTCGCCTGGACAAAAAAATTAGACTAATTCGTGAGATGAAATCCATTCATAAGGTTAATATTACGGCAATAGTGGAGCCTCGTTGCAGTGGTTCTACAGCTGACGATATTATCAGAAGATTTGGCTATAATTCTTCTCATGGGGTGGAAGCTAATGGGTTCTCCGGGGGTATCTGGATTGCCTGGAACTCACTTAACTGCTCTGTTGAAATTCTCCTTAACCACCTCCAGCTAGTACACTGTCGTGTTAACGGCGACTGGTTCTTAATCTTTGTGTATGGAAGCCCTAATCCTACCACACGAGAATTTCTCTGGGAAAGGCTGGAGGAGCTCTCGATGTCTGTGGCTCAGACTGCCTGGGCAGTAATGGGCGATTTCAACACCTTACTCAACCCTAATGAGAATCAGGGCAGTACCTTCGTTGACAGGCGCGCCAGTCGTCGCTTCCATGATGTCCTCGCAGCCGCTGGCCTGGCGGAGCTGAAGTCTCATGGTCCTCTCTTTACCTTCAAGCGTCAGCAGCTGTATGAATGGCTCGATCGCGTTGTTGCCAATTCTGAATGGATTCAAAGATTCAGGGAAGGCTCTGCTACTGTTCTTCCCCGCCTATACTCGGACCACCATCCCATTCTCCTGTCTTGCGGCACCAAGTCGAGGAGGCGAGCTCGATTCCGGACCAAGGAAAGCTGGAACCTCAATCCCGAGTTTAAGGAGAGGGTGCTATCCTTATGGCCCCCCGACTGTACTTTCCAGGATGTGCTCAATATCTTTGCACGTACAGCCTCCCGTTGGGATTCTGATTGCTCTAATCATCATCACAAAGAGAAGCATAGCCTCCTGGACGCCATTGGCAGACATCAGGTGAATCTCCAAACCTTGTCTTCTGTTCCCCTAACGGACCCTTCTATCCACCTTCAAGAACGGCTGCACAATATACTTCTTCAAGAAGAGGTAGATTGGAAGCAAAAGGCGCACAACGACTGGCTTTGGGCTGGCGACCTCAACACTAAATTCTTTCAATCCTTCATCCAAGCTCGAAGGCACTATAACAAAATCACCCGACTTCAGAACGAAGATGGGTGCTGGACAACCTCGACTGATGAAACAAAAAGCCTTGTTCAAAATTTCTTTGAGCAGCTTCTGACTCAACAGGCCCCTATGCAAGCTTCACGGATCTTGGCTTACCTGGGTGTTTTAGCTGCTATCCCTGATTCCTCCTTCACTGGGTTAAATTCTATTCTGGACAGCGCTGAAGTAAGAAGAACGGTCTTCGCCATGGCACCACTGAAAGCTGCGGGACCTGATGGTGTTCACTCGGGCTTCATTCAACATAACTGGGAGATCGTTGGGCCTAGTATTACCGCCACAGTACAAGAGGCCTTCTCCTCCGAATGTATTGATCCTGCAATAGCTGGTTCCTTCATGGTTCTCATTCCTAAGGTCTCGGCGCCCCAATTTTGCAGCGACTTAAGACCGATTTCCCTCAACAATTGCAGCTTTAAAATCATCTCCAAGGTGATTGTGGAGAGGCTTAAGCTGTTCATGAATGACTGGATTAACTCGTCTCAATCGAGCTTCATTCCGGGTCGTCGCATTAGCGACAATATTCTCCTCGTCCAGGAGGTTATACACACTATGAAGTCCAAATCCACCAGGAAGGCCATGATGTGTGTCAAGTTGGACCTTGCTAAGGCCTTCAATCGCATGAACTGGGACTTTATCCATAATACTCTGCAGCGTACTGGACTGCCTTCTAAACTCATTGCTGTCATCATGGAAATTATAACGAAGGGGGAGACTTCCATTCTATGGGAAGGTGAGGCTCTTCCTCCTTTCAAGGCATCCCATGGTGTTCGTCAAGGAGACCCGATTAGTCCGTATGTCTTCGTCCTGTGTATGGATGTTGGGTTTTGGAGGAGGCAGAGAAGCAGCGGAAACAAAAAAATTTCTCCCCAAACTCGGAACAAAAGGAATCACGTCAACATCTATATAATAGGAAAGATGGTTTGTGAATCATACCTTGTCCCGAGGCTTGCTCGGCGACAATACCACGTGCCTTGCGCGGTCTTCATCTCCGGTCTTGGACGGTGTCTGTGCAGATCCTGGTCGCACCGGGACTGAAGACTCCTCCTCCTACCGGACTGTCGGATGACAGTTGTCCTGCTGAGCGGCAGTGACCTCCCGCCTCTGAAGTAGTCCACACGGACCACCCGGAACTCCACTCTCCTTGTCCCACAAGGAGGTGGAAGGAGTCGCACCCTCCTGTTGACGTACTAGTCGCCAACACACTCTCCTGCTGTCAATTGCAACTGCAGTTGTCCTTCCCTTGCTGCACCTCCCTTTGCGGGAAGCACTTGCTCGGGCTCTCTCTCGGTTACCAAAACCAGAGAGAACGACAACTTTGCAGAGCAATCAACTTGCACTGAGTTGTACTCTGAGAAGCCCCCAATACCCCTATATATATAGGCGGGTCATGGGACAGGGTTCTCTATGCCCGGCAATACGGGACTAAAGCAGGAGTAGAAGGGTTTCGGGATTTTCCACCAAAAAGCAACCATCTCGCAACCTGAAATGATCGGTTCACAACTGAACCGATCGGTTCGGCCATTGAGCCGATCGGTTGGACCTGAGCCGATCGTTTGGGGCACTCCAACCGATCGGTTGGTGCCCTGAACCGATCGGTTCATAGTCCTAATCCGGCTCAAAAAGACTTTCCTTGTTTCGTTCCCAATTGGTATCAAATACCAATGTTATTCCCAATCGAATTGGGCAATTTGAAACCAAAGGAAAATTCTTGCCGACATGACTTTTCCCAACTGGTCGGTTGCACCAGTTGAGCCGATCAGTTCAACCCTTGAACCGGTCGTTTCAACCTGGGCATGAGCCGATCGGCCTGGACACTCCAGCCGACCGGTTCAGCAACCTCAGCCGACCGGTTCATCACATGAACCGATCGGTTGGGAGCACAGCTTGGGCAAAAAATAGTCAATTGCGATTTCAATCAATCCGATACTCCAATCAATGCGTCCAACACCTTGAACCATACGATATTGAGCCATCGACTGATTGAGTGTTTAATTGAACTACTAAACTCCTTTAGTAATCAATCTAAACATTGCTTTGTGGACAAAACTCCTCTTCCAGGTTAAATCCTATGTGTGTGACCCTGCAGGTCCATTTCACGTTGGCAGTGAAAGTCCATAACACTTATGACTTCACAAGCAAAGATCGGTGCCTAGTCACACATCATTGCTACCCAAGTGAAAGTAGAAAGTTGGAGAACAACTTTCATCCTACAATCCGTGAATGTATAATTCCTTTGTCACTGATATCCAGAATGAACTCGAGGCATGGAACAGTCATCCTGTCAATGTTCATTCATTTCCTTGATCTCAGAGTAGACCGAGTGAGATGTGTATGACATCAATATCACATATTGATTCACACGTGCATGCACATGCCTTTCTCAATCCTACTCATCAAGTGGCCAAGGATATCAAACTCCCTCAGGAGGGACAAATCCCATATCTATCACTCACCCCTCAAAAGCCCCATGTGTCAAAGCCACCCAATCATCACCTTTATAACAACCCATGTTTCAGGACTACGTTTGATGATGTCAAAGTGTACCCAACGACATGTGTTGAGTGTAGTGATTTCAGGTCTAAGAATCACACTCACCACCATCACTGTGAGAGCTGACTGTGACTACCAAGTCATGGTTCCATGTGTCACTCTCACGGTGGGTCTGTCCGGTACCTTGTTCTCTAACAAGTACCTATGTGCTTGGTTTGATATCACTATATCATAACTAATGAGATTCTGTCATCAACCAACACACAATCTAGTCTTTAGTGTTATTGATGTCTATGGTTATTTCCACAATAACAACCGACTAGGGACTATACAAGAATGTATACTCTTAACATCCATATGATCTCATCATTTAGGTCATGAACCTAAAAGCATATGTCATTGAGTAAAACAATCTTTAGACATCTATCATGTTACACCGTCATCTCAGAAACAGTTTAAACATATAGATTGGAAATTGCCTTTATTATTCAAATCATTTACAAAGTATCCCATTACAATCATCATATGACTTGCTCTATGGGCATACATACCAACAGACTCCCACTTGCACTTAGAGCCAGTCACCAAGGAAACGCAGTCCTTGTGACCTAGCATGACCATCATGCTTCTGCTGAGAAAGGGCCTTAGTCAGTGGATCAGCTATGTTGTCTTCAGTTGGTACTTTGCAAATCTTCACATCTCCTCGCTGTACGATCTCTCGTATGAGATGGAAGCGCCGCAGTATGTGCTTGGACCGCTGATGTGATCTGGGCTCCTTAGCTTGTGCAATAGCTCCATTATTGTCACAATAAAGCTCAATTGCATCACAGCTACTGGTAACTACACCAAGTTCAGAAATGAACTTCCTGATCCACACAGCCTCCTTTGCTGCATGCGAAGCAGCAATATACTCGGCCTCTGTAGTAGAATCGACAACTGTTTCTTGCTTGGAACTCTTCCAGCTCACAGCTCCATTATTAAGGCAAAACACAAATCCTGACTGCGATCTGTAATCATCTTTATCGGTTTGGAAGCTTGCATCGGTGTAACCCTTTACAACCAGCTCTTCCTCACCGCTGTACACAAGAAACTGATCCTTAGTCCTTTGCAAGTACTTGAGGATGTTCTTCACGGCTGTCCAGTGAGCATCCCCGGGATCTGACTGGTACGTGCTCGTCATGATGAGAGCATACGAGACATCTGGGCGTGTGCACAACATAGCGTACATGATGGATCCGATGGCTGATGCATATGGGATCCCATTCATACACTCCCTCTCTTCACAAGATTGGGGACATTGAGCTCTAGAGACGATAACTCCATGTAGCATAGGGACGTTGCCTCTCTTTGAGTTCTCCATGCTGAACCGCTTCATCACCTTGTCAATGTACGTGCTCTGACTTAGTCCGAGAAGACTTCTAGATCTATCTCTATAGATCTTAATTCCTAGAATATAGGATGCTTCTCCTAAGTCCTTCATTGAGAAAGTTTTCCCAAGCCATGTCTTTACCTTCTCTAAGGCTAAGACATCATTCCCCATCAAAAGTATGTCATCCACATACAATATGAGAAATGTGGTCGAGCTCCCACTAACCTTCTTGTACACACAAGGTTCATCTTCATTTTGAATAAAGCCAAACACTTTGACTTCTTCATCAAATCGAAGATTCCAACTCCGAGATGCTTGCTTCAATCCATAGATTGACCTTTGCAGTTTACAGACTTTATTGGCATTCTTTGGATCTACAAAACCTTCAGGCTGTGTCATGTACACATCCTCATGAATATTCCCATTAAGGAATGCGGTTTTAACATCCATCTGCCAAATCTCATAGTCATAATAAGCTGCAATAGCAAGCATGATCCTGATGGACTTAATCATGGCAACTGGAGAAAAGGTTTCATCATAGTCAACACCTTGAATTTTTCGAAAACCCTTTGCAACCAATCTACCTTTATAAGTTTGTACATTGCCATCCATGTCGGTCTTTTTCTTGAAGACCCACTTGCACCCTATGGGTTTTACCCCTTCGGGTGGTTCCACCAAAGTCCATACTTTGTTGGAGTACATGGATTCCATCTCGGATCTCATGGCTTCTAGCCATTTCTCAGAATCTGGTCCCTCCATAGCCTCTACGTAGGTAGTTGGATCATCATCTATGATCAACTCTCCACCTTCCTGAGTTACAAGGTATCCAAACCTCTCAGGTTCAAGGCGAGTCCTACTAGATCTACGAGGTCCTTGTGTTACCTGAGGAGACTGAGATTCCACAACACCTTGTGAATCTACATTTTCCTCTGGTCCATCTACCGGTTTAATGTTTTCTTGTTGGGCTTGAACCTCTTCAAGCTCTATATTCCTCCCACTGCTTCCTTTGGAAATAAATTCCTTCTCTAGGAACACAGCTGTCCTGGCAACAAACACTTTGTTGTCAGTAGGGTGGTATAAGTAATATCCCCTCGTTTCCTTGGGGTATCCAACAAAATAACATTTATCGGATTTGGGTCCAAGCTTATCAGGAAACACTTTCTTGACGTAAGCTTCACAGCCCCAAATCTTCAGAAAAGACAAATCGGGACGCTTCCCGTACCATATCTCATATGGTGTCTTTTGAACCGATTTAGATGGTACACGGTTAAGCATAAACGCGGCGGTTTCAAGAGCATGACCCCAGAAGGAAATTGGAAGATCAGCAAAACTCATCATTGATCGCACCATATCTAACAATGTGCGATTCCTTCTTTCAGACACACCATTATGTTGTGGTGTTCCAGGCGGAGTCCATTGTGATACAATACCACGGGCTCACAGAAGGTCCTCAAACTCCTGGCTCAAGTATTCTCCACCTCGATCGGAACGAAGTGCCTTAATACTCTTACCAAGCTGGTTTTGTACTTCATTCATGAAATCCTTGAACCTTTCAAGGGTTTCTGACTTATGTTTCATCAGGTACACATAGCCATACCTACTGAAATCATCAGTGAAGGTAATGAAGTACTGACACCCATTTCTGGCATTAGTTCTAAAAGGCCCGCATACATCAGTATGTATGAGTCCTAATAGATCACTAGCTCTCTCATCTTTACCTGAAAAGGGAGTCTTGGTCATCTTGCCCAACAAACAAGATTCACATGTCTCTATTGATTCATAATCAAAAGAGTCTAGATAACCATCTTTATGGAGTCTAGAAATGCGCTTCTCATTTATGTGCCCTAGACGACAATGCCAGAGATATGTTTTGTTTGAGTCGTTGAGTTTTTGCCATTTGGTGTTTACGTTGTATACACTTGTCTCCAAGTCTATCAAGTATAGACCATAAGACATAGGGGCACTGCCATAAAAGATCCCATCTTTAGAAATGGAACACTTTCCATTCTTAATAAGAAATTCAAATCCATCTTTGTCCAAACAAGAGACGGAAATGATATTCCTATTTATGGTAGGTACATAATAGCAGTTCTTCAACTCTATTATTAGCCCACTAGGTAGAGTTAACTCATAGGTTCCTACGGCACTGGAGGCAACTCTTTCCCCATTGGCTACACGTAGTTCAACCTCGCCTTTCCCCAAAGGCCTACTTCTCTTAAGATCCTTCACATTTGAACAAATGTGAGATCCGCATCCGGTATCAAGTACCCATGACGAAGAAGTAGTAAAGTTAATCTCTATCACGTATACACCAGAAGTAGAGATCTCTATCTCCGACTTCTTCTTCCATTGTCCCTTCCATCCTCTCCATGTAGAAGAAATTGGTTTGGCGAGAGAACACTTCTCTCCCTTACCTACTTTTTTCTTCACCAACGCATTAAGCGTACATAGAGTGGATTCTAAGGCTCCTGGTATATCTGGATTGTGCAGAACACTTCTCACAGTCCTCAACCAGTTATGGAATTTATTCTCAATTAATTTGCCCATTTTAAAAGATGATTCTTTTGCCATTCTACAAGAGAAAATTTGCATTTGTCAAAACCTTTTTGATTTGATCTGAATAAAATTTGACGATAGTTAATTAGGCCTTTAATTAATTACCGCTCCCACTATTTTGACTCAAATTGATAGCCCTCACCATCAATTCGGAAGATTGCAGCGTACAATCTTCTAGTGGGTCAAGATCCTGAAATCCTCTGAGCCATGGACCAGCTAGGGCTGTCACCCACAACTCAGATCTCTCAGGTAGGCAACTCTTGCCAATTGCATCATATGCAACTCTTGAAAGATGTCATATGCAGCTCCTTGCAATGATCATCTCCATGCCTCAAGGCGCTAGATCCTATCTAGGTCACCTTGTTAAGTCCGACCCAAAGCCAACACGATGAACATGCACCCTGCTAGGGAAGACCCACACATTCATCCTTCACGCTTCCACGAGATAGACGGTGCACCACGCTAGGGCGTGCCCACACTTGGTCGATCAAGCTTTTCACGTGTGTCGCATTTGGAAGGCATCTAAAACTTAATATTTAATGAGGGATTTGGTTTTTATATACATATACATATCCAATCACCACAATATATAGTACGTATCATATACATGCTATATCCCACAAAACATGCACAAACGATAAAAAGCAATGATTATGGCCATCCTATTTGTGATTCCTCGAGCCAAGAGGAATCACGGTCATCTAGGTCTACATCACATGCAACCTGTACAAGATGAAATCTGTGTCTGCCTTTCTGGGTTTGATCAAATCATCTCCATGACTGATCGGCTCGCCATCAGGTAGGTTGTTCGGGTGCCACCAGCCGATCGACTGGCGCCTCCACCCGATCGGTTCACCGGTCATCGTGCATCTCTTCAGGTCGCCACCGGCTCATCTTGTTCCTCGAACCGGCCGTCTGGATCACCAACCGATCGGTTCACTCCTTGAACCGATCGTCTTCAGGTTGTCCGCCATTCTTTGACATAACAAGAAATAAAATCTATCCTATTTACAATTGAATAGAGAAACCCCGAGTTACATTCGGGGGGAGCAAAGGTAGGAAAATAATTCTCGAATTATTTCGAGTTACATCAAGAATATGAGAAAGGGAATCGGTGCGCAGACCGAGATGCAAGCAACCACACAAACAACCACACACAGATATAGGGGTTTATAGGCCATAATCATGCTACACATCCACCACAAAACTCGTTTAAGGGTGATGCGTATCGAGTGCATTAATATTACATATCATATATGTATATTTGGGATTTGTGGATTGGACATGTATAAAGCTGATATTATTAGCATCGCATGCAATAAATAAAGGCGACAAACCAAAATCGATCACATCGATAATCCTAAAACATAGAGAGGTTGACGTGGCTCTGATACCACTGTTGGGTTTTGGAGGAGGCAGAGAAGCAGCGGAAACAAAAAAATTTCTCCCCAAACCCGGAACAAAAGGAATCGCGTCAACATCTATATAATAGGAAAGATGGTTTGTGAATCATACCTTGTCCCGAGGCTTGCTCGGCGACAGTACCACGCGCCTTGCGCGGTCTTCACCTCCGGTCTTGGACGGTGTCTGTGCAGATCCTGGTTGCACCGGGACTGAAGACTCCTCCTCCTACCGGACTGTCGGATGACAGTTGTCCTCCTGAGCGGCAGTGACCTCCCGCCTCTGAAGTAGTCCACACGGACCACCCGAAACTCCACTCTCCTTGTCCCATAAGGAGGTGGAAGGAGTCACACCCTCCTATTGACGTACTAGTCGCCAACACACTCTCCTGCTGTCAATTGCAACTACAGTTGCCCTTCCCTTGCTGCACCTCCCTTTGCGGGAAGCACTTGCTCGGGCTCTCTCTCGGTTACCAAAACCAGAGAGAATGACAACTTTGTAGAGCAATCAACTTGCACTGAGTTGTACTCTGAGAAGCCCCCAATAACCCTATATATATAGGCGGGTCATGGGACAGGGTTCTCTGTGCCCGGCAATACGGGACTAAAGCAGGAGTAGAAGGGTTTGGGATTTTCCACCAAAAAGCAACCATCTCGCAACCTGAAATGATCGGTTCACAACTGAACTGATCGGTTCGGCCATTGAGCCGATCGGTTGGACCTGAGCCGATCGTTTGGGGCACTCCAACCAATCGGTTGGTGCCCTGAACCGATCGGTTCATAGTCCTAATCCGGCTCAAAAAGACTTTCCTTGTTTTGTTCCCAATTGGTATCAAATACCAATGTTATTCCCAATCGAATTGGGCAATTTGAAACCAAAGGAAAATTCTTGCCGACATGACTTTTCCCAACTGGTTGGTTGCACCAGTTGAGCCGATCGGTTCAACCCTTGAACCGGTCGTTTCAACCTGGGCATGAGCCGATCGGCCTGGACACTCCAGCCGACCGGTTCAGTAACCTCAGCCGACCAGTTCATCACATGAACCCATCGGTTGGGAGCACAGCTTGGGCAAAAAACAGTCAATTGTGATTTCAATCAATCCGATACTCCAATCAATGCGTCCAACACCTTGAACCATACGATATTGAGCCATCGACTGATTGAGTGTTTAATTGAACTACTAAACTCCTTTAGTAATCAATCTAAACATTGCTTTGTGGAAAAAACTCCTCTTCCAGGTTAAATCCTATGTGTGTGACCCTGCAGGTCCATTTCACGTTGGCAGTGAAAGTCCATAACACTTATGACTTCACAAGCAAAGATCGGTGCCTAGTCACACATCATTGCTACCCAAGTGAAAGTAGAAAGTTGGAGAACAACTTTCATCCTACAATCCGTGAATGGTGTTATAGTGAATGTATAATTCCTTTGTCACTGATATCCAGAATGAACTCAAGGCATGGAACAGTCATCCTATCAATGTTCATTCATTTCCTTGATCTCAGAGTAGACCGAGTGAGATGTGTATGACATCAATATCACATATTAATTCACACGTGCATGCGCATGCCTTTCTCAATCCTACTCATCAAGTGGCCAAGGATATCAAACTCCCTCAGGAGGGACAAATCCCATATCTATCACTCACCCCTCAAAAGCCCCATGTGTCAAAGCCACCCAATCATCACCTTTATAACAACCCATGTTTCAGGACTGCGTTTGATGATGTCAAAGTGTACCCAATGACATGTGTTGAGTGCAGTGATTTCAGGTCTAAGAATCACACTCACCACCATCACTGTGAGAGCTGACTGTGACTACCAAGTCATGGTTCCATGTGTCACTCTCACAGTGGGTCTGTCCGGTACCTTGTTCTCTAACAAGTACCTATGTGCTTGGTTTGATATCACTATATCATAACTAATGAGATTCTGTCATCAACCAACACACAATCTAGTCTTTAGTGTTATTGATGTCTATGGTTATTTCCACAATAACAACCGACTAGGGACTATACAAGAATGTATACTCTTAACATCCATATGATCTCATCGTTTAGGTCATGAACCTAAAAGCATATGTCATTGAGTAAAACAATCTTTAGACATCTATCATGTTACACCGTCATCTCAGAAACAGTTTAAACATATAGATTGGAAATTGCCTTTATTATTCAAATCATTTACAAAGTATCCCATTACAATCATCATATGACTTGCTCTATGGGCATACATACCAACAATGGAGAGGTTGAGCCAAGCTATTTCAATCGCTGTGGACGCTGGCAGATGGAAGCCGATAACTTTATCCAGGGGAGGGTTGCCGCTCTCGCATGTTTTATTCACTGATGACATTCTTCTGATGGGTGAAGCCTCCATGGCCCAAGCCCGAACTATCTTCAGTATCCTCAAGGACTTCTCCATGGCCTCTGGTCAAATCATTTCTAAGCCTAAGTCCCGCTGTTACTTTAGCAAGCAGATTTCCAATACCCTGAGGAACAGAATATGCAAAAAGCTGGGTTTCAATTGGACAGATGATCTTGGCAAATATTTGGGGGTTCCCTTGCTACACCATCGTGTCAACAAGGACACTCACAGTAACATCCTTACTTCCATTCAGAGGAAAATGAATAGCTGGTCACATAAACATCTGTCCCTTGCTGGTCGAGTGACCTTGGCTAAGTCCACCCTCCAGGCGATTCCTACCTATACTATGCATACGGTTAAGCTCTCACCAAGTATCTGCGATGACATAAACAGGCATATTAGACATTTTGTGTGGTCTGGTGCTTCTTCCCAAAGGAAGTCTTCCCTAGTTTCATGGTCCAAGGTGTCCTCTAGTAAAGATATTGGGGGTCTTGCCATCAGGGACGCAGCAGATCAAAATGAAGCATTGATGTTGAAGAATGTATGGACCTACCTTACTTACCCCTCCAAGCTATGGGTCCGAGTGATGAAGGATAAGTATACCATTAGTGGAAGATTCAAATCGGTGCCAAGCTCCCTGGCTTGGAGCTTCATCAAGAAGAATATCAATAGGATTTCTGACATCAGTCACCACGTCGTGAATAATGGACACAAAACCAATGTGTGGAAGGATAAATGGATTGCAGGCCATTCTATTCTGGAGTCTCATCCTATTTGGTATGTTCCTCAGGAGCTCGGTGACCTTTCTGTTTCCTCTATGGTCTCCCCTACAGGAGGGTGGGACTGGGGTTTCATACATAGTTTCCTTCCTAAGTCCACATGGTTAGCTATCTCGACCATTCCGCCACCCTGCCCCGACTCAGGAGCAGATGGTTGGTCATGGCCCTTCGAGGAGAGTGGTCTCTTCTCTTCCAGATCGGTCTATTGCTGGATTAGAAGAGATAAGGAAGTCTCTACTCCTGGTAATTGGAGGTCTATTTGGCAAGCCAAGCTGCCGAAGCGCATTAAAATTCATCTTTGGCTGATGCTGCATGGTGCTCTCATGACGAACATGGAGAAGCGGCGTCGACACATGGAGGTGTTTGCGGACTGCCCCATTTGTAATAACGGCCAAGATACTCTGACTCATGCCCTGCGCGACTGCTCTTCCAGTAGGGTAGTGTGGGATCTGTTGTTACCTGACGAAGATCACGACGCTCTCACTCCTGCGGACTGGCTTCAGCAGTGTATCACGGTGCCAGTTGCGTCTGCTACACTACGTGCAGTTGCCTGCTGGCATTTATGGTCTTGTCGGAATCTTCAGCTTCATCAAAACAATACCATCCCTGCTATTCAAAAGGCGGAGTTCATTCGACTCAGAATGGAATCTATCCTCAAGTTGCCTAGGGAGGTTCCTGTTCCTCGTCCTATGGCACATCTCAATCCCAGCGGGCTCAGGGCCAAGTCCGTCTATGTCTTCCTGGATGCCTCCTACCAACCTGGGCAAGACACCGCAGCTATCGGAATCCATGCAGTTCAGGCGTGCGGCTCCCACATTCTGGGCGTATGTCAGTTGATTCAATCCACCTCTCCGCTCGTGAGCGAGATCACAGCTATCATGTTGGGAGCGTGGCTTTGCAAAGATAGATCTTGGGAGAGCTTCTGTATCTTCTCCGACTCCTCGGTGGCCATCAGGAACCTCACATCTAAAGAACCCCCGCCCAAGTTCCGGGCCTACTGTAGAGAAGCCAGAAGCCTTCTTGGTAACTCACCGGCAGAGGTTATACACCATGTTCCTCGTACATTAAATGGGCCTGCAGATAGCTTAGCTAAGTTTGCTAGGACCTATAAATCTTCTTTTAGTTTCACTTCTGCTGTACCTAATTGGTTCCCTAACCGGGGCCTTGTGGAGATTCACTCTATTTTGTCCGCAATAGAGTGCGGAATGAATAACTAATAGCTCTACGTTCCAAAAAAAAAACAATCAAGGAGGAGTTGTATAATAGCATACCTTTTTGGATGCTAACTGAGTAAAGGTTCAAGAGTGAAAGGTCAAGGTCTCAAGTAGTTCCTCGATCAATCAAGATATAGATTTGAGGGTCAAGATCATATTATACAAGAACCATGTATTGAGTATGCAAGATTAGGGTTTTGTATTCCTATACAACCCTAGGGTAGATCATCCATTTATAATTGACATTATATCAATATTTCATCATTTAATCAAGCATCAAGCATATATTGAGAATGAATGATCTACTTTGGTGTTTTTAGGAACCATATTAGATAAACCTAGTTATATCATCAATATCCGATTCATTATTCAAGTTTCTAGATCATAATGGTAGGTTTGTGCTTAAACATCAGAGTAAGATTGCATGATGGATCAGGAACTAGATTAGGATCATGAACTTAAGAAAGTTGTCCATTTTATACTCAAGAAGGTTATTCAAAGGTATTTGCATCAAAATAGAGAACATAGATACGAAACAGGTTCTGAAACCATTTTTATTAGATCGGGCTAATTTTTCTAATGAAAATGGACTGTAATTTCGATATATTTGGAGCTAGGAATCTCACGATATCATTTTTGCAAGTTTGAGTCATTTTCTGGAATTTTGGGCAGAGAGGGAAATAAATACCTGAAAAAGAAGGGTCGAGAAAAACGACAGTCGTTGGATTCCTCAGTCTGTTTTGATCGGATCGGATCTAGCGACTGTGAGGTCATCCACTACTGATCGAGTGTGTGAAAGATGAAGGAGCAAAGGGGGGCGCGAGGACCAATGATCCTAGTTTGGATCAGCGTGGACCTAGATCCTAAGGCTGTTGTTGATCGTCCCAACAAAAGAACCCACCCGCGAGTTGGCTTGCTCCGTGGCGGTACAGAGGCCATAGAGATTAGGGGAACATTTGCGAGGGAGAGATAGGGAGAGGCGAGGTGTCGGCTGGGGTCGTCAGGGCTCACTGAAGGTGAGGGCCTAGCTTTTATAGCCCAAAGGGGCTAGGGTTAGGGTTATCGGGGAGGTTTGTTCCCATGGTGGTAGATGAGAGGGGTGGCTCACACTTGCCCTTGCTACACAAGGATTTTAGGGGGGAAACTATGCGTCCGCATCCGGATTGGCGGGGGAAGTATCCCTGTCGTTTTAATTTTTGAATCGGGTCAAGGAAAGGGTGAAACCGGGGTCTCAACACCCTTGGTCTTCTCCCGTTGATTGCGTGAGGAAGGGGATGACCCTGCTACCATCCGATCAAGGCCCCAATCTGTGGGTGCCTGATCTGAGGGTCAGGGATCGTTCCCGCCCGCCTCACTGGATCGCAGGCCCATAAAATGGCGAAAATAAAAGCAAATAAAGAGGAATTTCATGATTAAACTTCAGAAAATCGTAAAATTAGTAGGAGTGTCCAATTTGGGTGAATGACGTGTATTTTACTACGCGCTTAAACGCAAGTATACGCGTCGAGTAATATAGGCCTTGTGAGGCCCGAGTCGAACTCAGGGATACGTGAATTATTGGAGACTTCTACTAACTAATCGCAATCAGCTAGACCGATTAACAAAGTAGGGTTTTGTTGTTCAAATCAAAAGAAAATAAAAATCAAACAAAGAAAACAATCGATTAAAGGTTAATTTAATCAATTAAAAGGGATATCTTTAGGATGGCGGTTTCACCGCAGGTCAACATTGTATTAGATTTCATATAATTCCTCACACTTCTCTCTCTATCTGGGTAGTGGCCTGAATTGAGAATTACCCACTGTCGTGGTGTAATCCACTACTTAGATTTAGGTTGATTCCATCGTCATAGTAATCATTCCCCTAAACTAAGCGCATTAAGATCGGTCCCTCAGTTCCCACCATTAATTTTACAACTCCTTTGTCAAGGGTTTTATTAATTAATGTAGAATTCGTTTCTTTTCAACCGTTAATCCTTCTGTCGAAGTGATTAAGGGCATTAATTTATTATTATGGTGATCAAGCATAACAATAGCAATAGAGAAAACGAATTTATACCACGGATATGAGAGAAAAATATGAATTATCAATCTAAAATCATCATACAATGTATCCCCGGGCTACTCCCGGTCCTAAAGATTGAGGGTTTTAGCCTCTCATGTTCATCTTACACAAATACATGGTAGAAATTGGGGAATTCATAAGAAAAACGTGAAATAGATGGGAAAACCCCTGAACGGAGAAGAACCGGTGGATCCTTGGCGTAGAACACAAGCTTTCCCCGCCTGTCGGTGGTGGAAATTGTCTTCGGCAGCGTCCGAATCACCCGGGATGAGCTTCTCAGCCTCCGTTCTCCTTTCTCTCCTCCTCGGCACTCGTGCAATCTAAAAATGCGATCCTCCTCCGTCTGGGCGGCCGTCATTAGGTATAAGTCCCTAATTAGGTCGTCAAATAACAACAGCCGTCCGATCGAAATCAAAACAAATCCAACGCATATCTGCCGGCGTCGATACCATCGACGCGGGTCGATGGTATCGACCCAGTGGATTAGCCGCAGCTTTCCTTTCTTTTATTCTGAGCGCCTGTGGTGATCTCGATACCATCGACTTGGGTGTCGATGGTATCGACTCTGTATTGCTCTTCTCGGCTGACAACCTGTGGCTTGGTCGATGGTATCGACATCTGTCGATGGTATCGACGGATGTAGATACTTGTTTTTCCTGAAATTGCACAACAAGACCAAATAAATCCACACGATTTATGATAAGATGATCAATAATGCTTAAAATAATGAAATAAAGGGGATTTGATATAAAATGATGGCAGAGACCAATTAAAGTGAATTATGCAATAATATCCATGAAAATAAGTAATTAAGGCACAAAACACATATGAAATCGGTCTATAAATGCGACTCAAAATCATCGCATCAAACTCCCCTAAGCTTAAACATTGCTCGCCCTCGAGCAACTAATCCTTAGAATAGAATTGCAAATGTCAACTAACAATCAACACATCACCCCACATCACAAATGACTCCCACTGGATGTTCTCAAACCGGCCTACCCTAATCACAAAACAGTAATTACCCTATAGGCGACAATAACCATCAATAAAAGAAATTATCCTTCAAACTGATGAACACTATCACATAAGGCAGTTATCATAATAAAGTTCGCCGATTCAGCCATGGTGCATCTTGTGATCACCTACTCTACGTTGCTCGCCCTAACTACCATCTACATGGAAGCAGTTCTCCTGATAAACATGAGTGAGGAGAAAATCACGGTGGCCTACCAATCCGAGCAACGGGTGGATGGAATGGGTGGTTCATGGGAGAATTTGGAAGTATTACACAGTTTCAAAATGCATATAACAAAATGCCCTACATGATGCAAATGCACATTAAGAATGCCCTACTGCCTAAAAGTGAGTGGAATGATGCATGCCCTAACCTTCTACCTCACAATGAGATAGAAATCTACTCAAGCCACATCATGTACTCAATTCCCCTTTATTATACAAGTGATATCATTCCTTTCTCCCTCTTATTCCTTTTTTTTCCAAATCTCCTTTTTCTTTTTTTTTCCAGAATTTTTTTCTTCTGTTTTTTTTTTCTTTGCCCATATATCCATAATTGCTTAGAGATACATGTATAAGGCCATTTTCTTTCCAATTGGAGATCTTTGCTTTATTTCGAGGGTATGGAACAAATTAGATCACCTATTTAGGAAAACTGAGATACATGGTGTGCTTATGCATGAAAATCATGAAATTGTGAGTGCAACTACATGACATGCACCTAAGGGTAATGTGCATGTTTCACTATATATTTTTTTTCATTAATCTATGCAAAAACATGAAAATAATAATGCAAACCTATCTACATGCCATGCACGCAAAAGACATTGAAACTGCACTTTACTTCCAATTCTTGGGTGGATTATAGAAAATATGGGGTGGAATGATCACAAGATTAAGTTACTGAACCTTAGAAAAATATCATGTGTCCCTCCTTACTGACAAGTGTAGTAGTTCAAAGGGTTCTTTCTCGTATATCCAATTAAGGTCTCATTACCATTTGATTAGGTTAGGCTCAAACAACCGTTACTATCCACTTTTCATGAGTCAAAGGGGGTGTGGGTATGACATATTGCTTTAAAGTTGACATAATCAATCATTTTCATAGGACAAGTTTCCCAAGGACAACCAAGTAAAGCTATCCATCTGACACAGAAAAATTTTTCAATTCCCTTAATTTCCCCATGAAAACAGCAAGATGACAATTTTTTTACGACATCCACAATTACCCTAGATAGATGTGGATCCTAAATAAAAACTTAAAATTGCAAAAACAAATAACCAAGCAGAAACTAAAACAACTAAAGAAAAGATAAAAGATAGAGCTGTTCCAGCCACCCCCCTAAGCTTGAATCCGACTATGGCCTCATAGTCAAAAACCAACTTAAGGGTGGAACAGTGATACCCTGATCAATCTTGCGGAGGCGGTGGTGGGTACTGCCAGGGTCGTGGGGTCTGGATTTGCTCTGGATGATGTGACTTCATTTGGCCAATAACCCCGTCTTGAATAACTGACACCGACACTGCTGTGTGCCCGTCGATACCATCAACGGAAGTCGATGGTATCGACTCGCTGATTAGGGCAACTGCCTCGCGAGCCCGGCAGCCGCCGTTTCCTTTTGAAAATGTCGATACCATCGACGGACCCGTCGATAGTATCGACTTCACTGAGTCGATTTCTTCTGAAAATCTCCAGAGATCTCGATGGTATCGACTGTCATGTCGATACCATCGACCTTTATTGTGCAACCTGCCTGTAGGTATGTCGATACCATCGACGTACACGTCGATAGTATCGACTCAGTGCGATTTTTGTAGGTGTCAACCTGAACCCATGTCGATACCATCGACTGATGTGTCGATGGTATCGACCCTGCCTGTTCCTGCACATTTAACAAACGGATCAAGGTATCATTTTTAAACTAAAAAGTAAACAAAATACAAGCAAACTACACCTAACATTAAACTATCCTAATGTACCAATGGTTGGGTTGCCTCCCAACAAGCGCCCTTCTTTAGCGTCTTAGGCTAGACGGTGTGACGATTGTCATCTCTTCACCTTGAGGACCGCACTTAGAGGATCATGCGATAATTTGAATTCAACACGATCTCCTCCAATGCCCAAAGATAGAGTACCTCTCCCTAAGGCAGTCACGACATCTGCCGTTGCTTGAAACGGTCTTCCTAGAAGAATTTCACAGCTTTGGAGTGGTGGCATGTCTATGACGACGAAGTCCACCGGAAATATGAATCGGTCAACCTTGACTAGAACATCTTCACATACTCCATAGGGTCTCACGGTAGACCCATCCGCCAATTCAATTGTTGCGGCTGACCTCTTTATCTCTTTTAACCCTAGCTTATGAAAAGTAGCCAAAGGCATGAGATTGATGCTAGCGCCAGAATCACATTGCGCTCTAGAGACCTGTTGACCACCTATTGAACACGGAATGTAAAAACCTCCTGGGTCTTTTCTCTTCTTTGGTGAACTCCCATGAATCATCGAGCTCACCGTCTCATTCATCCAATAAATTTCATCTTCTTTTATCCGCCTCTTCTTATTGATGATCTCCTTAATGAACCTCCCATAGGCGGGCACTTTCTCAATCATCTCCACCAGCGGAATGTTGATATGCAGCTTGCAGAATATTTCCAAGAATTTCCTATAGTGTCGGTGCTCCTTCTTCGGCTTTGGATTGTCCCGATTTGACACATCTGCCGCATTGACACGCTTGTGAGGAGGCACATATGAGTCTTTCAGAGGTACCTCCCCTAAGCTTGTTTCACTCACTATCTCGAACATGTGCTTTTGCAAGTCATCCTCATTAGTAGCAGCTTGTTGTGGTTCCTCTTCCACCTTCTTTGTCTCCGCATGTGCACAAACTTGCACTTCCTCTTTTTGCCCAGGTGGAGATACAGTTTTCACAACTCTATCAGATTTTCTGAAGAAAGGGTTTCCACCCGGCAGTCCATAGTACGTGCGTGGAAATGGTATTGCTGGTGTTGCATTTACATTGAACATCATTCTCCTTTCCTCTGCAACTTCTTGCACCTGAGATTCTTCTTCATTACTCACCACAGAAATGTATTTGACCTGATGGTGCGCTTGAACCACATTCGCGTTCTCGGCTGGTTTCTGTTGATTGGCGTGCTTGATAGCCGCCACCTCACTTGAAATCTGTGCCACGGTGGTCTCCAATGCCCGCATTTGCGCTCCATGGCTTTGCAGCGTCTGCCCAAATTTGGTTAGAATATCACCTTGAGATTGCAGTTGTTTTCCAAACATGGCCATCATCTCTTGATTTTGCTGGACCATTTGGCTTAGCAATTCAGTATTTTTATCTTCAGCTCTCGGTTGTGGCTTTGCATCCGGATCTTGTAGAAAGTTATTCGGATCCTTCCAAGAAAACTTTTTATCCTTTCTCCATGAATAGTCATTGTTTCTATAGCCCTGTTGTTGCATGAATTTCACTTGGGCTTCCTCATCCTCAGATGTATCTTCCTTAGCTAGCACCTTCTTGGCTAGAAGATCTAACTTATCATTCAGCTCCCTCACTATTCTGGATTCACCGGCAGCTTTGACATGTTCCACGGCACCTCTGTCACCCCATGACTGTTTCCTAGCCATGTTCTTCAATATTTCCCAACATCTGGTATCGGTGTTATTCAGAAAAAATCCGGATCCAGCCGAGTCCAGGTTGCTTCTATCATGTTCAGACAGAGCAAAGTAGAAGATTTTCACTTGGGTTTCCTTATCCAGTCCATGGTGTGGACATCTCCTCAACATGACTTGGAATCGCTCCCAAGTCTCAGAATAAGTTTCACCCGCCTGTTGGGTGAAATTGTGGATCTTCCGGATCATATCATTGGTCTTCTCAGGAGGAAAGAACCTCTCGAAGAAAACCTCCACCATGTGATCCCATGATTCAACAAACTCGTCGTCGAGGTTATGAAGCCACTCACGCGCTGCTCCTGCCAGTGAACTTGGGAACAACTTGAGATACAACGCATATTGTGGAAATCGGTCTATCTTCACCATATCACAGTTCTCCACGAACTGGCTGATGTGGGCAACCGGATCTTCATTTTTCAGCCCGTGAAATGCGTTGGATTTGACCAAATTAATCAGTGCCGGGTCGATCTTGTATGTAGGTATGTTTAGCCCCTGTTTCTTTATAGGCCCTTTTGATGCAGAGGAAGAAGACGCCTTGATCTTCTCCCATATTGTCTGTGCTTCAGCCATTACTTCTTCTTGTTCCTGCTCAGATTCAGAATTTGTATCACTATGGTGTTCCTCCTCGTAGTAGCCCTCGTCCTCTGGTCCCGCAGATGGAACCTCAGGTGTGCGATTCACGTAGTCTCGACTACGTGTGTGCACCATGCAAAGTACCTGAAAAATGGAAATAGGGGTTTAGTACAATGCTTTGAACGAGTCAACACAATTATAGAGAAATAAAGGAATTTTAAAAATTGTTCTAAAATTAATAAAAAAAAATGTGGCCTAGAATGGCCGCTCTTAGCACTCAAAGTGCCAATAATTCACCGTATCCCCGACAACGGCGCCAAAAACTTGACGTGTATTTTACTACGTGCTTAAACGCAAGTATACGCGTCGAGTAATATAGGCCTTGTGAGGCCCGAGTCGAACTCAGGGATACGTGAATTATTGGAGACTTCTACTAACTAATCGCAATCAGCTAGACCGATTAACAAAGTAGGGTTTTGTTGTTCAAATCAAAAGAAAATAAAAATCAAACAAAGAAAACAATCGATTAAAGGTTAATTTAATCAATTAAAAGGGATATCTTTAGGATGGCAGTTTCACCGCAGGTCAACATTGTATTAGATTTCATATAATTCCTCACACTTCTCTCTCTATCCGGGTAGTGGCCTGAATTGAGAATTACCCACTGTCGTGGTGTAATCCACTACTTAGATTTAGGTTGATTCCATCGTCATAGTAATTATTCCCCTAAACTAAGCGCATTAAGATTGGTCCCTCAGTTCCCACCATTAATTTTACTACTCCTTTGTCAAGGGTTTTATTAATTAATGTAGAATTCGTTTCTTTTCAACCGTTAATCCTTCTGTCGAAGTGATTAAGGGCATTAATTTATTATTATGGTGATCAAGCATAACAATAGCAATAGAGAAAACGAGTTTATACCACGGATATGAGAGAAAAATATGAATTATCAATCTAAAATCATCATACAATGTATCCCCGGGCTACTCCCGGTCCTAAAGATTGAGGGTTTTAGCCTCTCATGTTCATCTTACACAAATACATGGTAGAAATTGGGGAATTCATAAGAAAAACGTGAAATAGATGGGAAAACCCCTGAACGGAGAAGAACCGGTGGATCCTTGGCGTAGAACACAAGCTTTCCCCGCCTGTCGGTGGTGGAAATTGTCTTCGGCAGCGTCCGAATCACCCGGGATGAGCTTCTCGGCCTCCGTTCTCCTTTCTCTCCTCGGCACTCGTGCAATCTAAAAATGCGATCCTCCTCCGTCTGGGCGGCCGTCATTAGGTATAAGTCCCTAATTAGGTCGTCAAATAACAACAGCCGTCCGATCGAAATCAAAACAAATCCAACGCATATCTGCCGGCGTCGATACCATCGACGCGGGTCGATGGTATCGACCCAGTGGATTAGCGGCAACTTTCCTTTCTTTTATTCTGAGCACCTGTGGTGATCTCGATACCATCGACTTGGGTGTCGATGGTATCGACTCTGTATTGCTCTTCTCGGCTGACAACCTGTGGCTTGGTCGATGGTATCGACATCTGTCGATGGTATCGACGGATGTAGATACTTGTTTTTCCTGAAATTGCACAACAAGACCAAATAAATCCACACGATTTATGATAAGATGATCAATAATGCTTAAAATAATGAAATAAAGGGGATTTGATATAAAATGATGGCAGAGACCAATTAAAGTGAATTATGCAATAATATCCATGAAAATAAGTAATTAAGGCACAAAACACATATGAAATCGGTCTATAAATGCGACTCAAAATCATCGCATCAGTGAAATTTGGACCATTGCTTCACAAAATTGTGTAGAACATATAGAAAAAGTTTGAGGACATTATAATTAAGTTTTAGGAACGAATTTATTTCATTGAGTAAGGTGATCATTAAACCTAATTAAAATGTTATAAAGTGTAAACAAGTCATGTTGGTCACCAAATTTTGTAATTGAGTCTCAAAATTAATTATGTAGCTAAGAAAAATAGATTGGGACCAAAATTGAACATAAGGAGGTCAAAATTGGAAATTGGATAGAATTATGAGTAAAACTCACTTTATCACATCCTCCCTTCCTTATAAGGAATTTTGTCCTCAAAATTCAGGGTTCTTTGAAAAGGTCAGGAAATCATTCCTCCATGTCTGAGTTCAACTCCCAAGTAGAATCATCACTATCATGGTGTTTCCACAATACTTTAACCATCTCGATCTTCTTGTTTCTGAGCTCCTTGGTGCAAGTATCAAGTATCTTGACTGGAGCTTCTTGGTATGCAAGGGTGTCCTTTAATTCAATTGGTTCATGATTGAGGATATGGATAGAGTCTTTGACATACCGCTTCAGGTTCGACACATGAAATACATTGTGCATCATGCTATATTCTGGAGGTAAAGCCAACCTGTAGGCACATTCCCCAATATGATCCAAAATTTCAAATGGACCCACATATCTAGGGCTAAGTTTTCCTTTGTTCTTTGCAATGTCTCGAATCAGTCAAATCTTCAGGAAAACATGATCACCTACTAATAACTGAGTGTTAGTCCTATGTGCATCAGCATAAGACTTCTGACGATCTTGTGCCCTTTTTAACCTTTTCTTGATTAGGTTGACATTGTCAGAATAGAGTTGTAGTTCCTCATATTTCAAAATTCATTTTTTGCCTACTTCATCCTAGTAATGTGGAGATCTACACGGTCTCCCATACAAAGCTTCATAGGGAGGCATGCCTATATTGGACTGGTAGCTATTGTTGTAGGAAAATTCAATGAGAGGAAGGTAGTGGTCCCAAGAACCACCCCAATCGAGGACGCATGATCTCAACAAGTCTTCTAGAACTTGGATTGCCTCTCAGACTGTCCGTCAGTTTGTGGGTGATAAGCAGTACTAAAATTCAGCTGAGTTCCTAATTCTTCTTGTACCTGTCGCCACAAGTGAGAAGTGAACTTTGCATCTCGTTCTAATACTATAGATACAAGAATTCCATGCAGCCTGACTATCTCCCGAATGTACAACTCTACTAGCTCTGGGACTTTGTTTGTTGTCTTGATCGGAATAAAATGGGATGACTTAGTCAGGCGATCAACTATAACCCAAATGGCATCACTCCCTTTCCTGGTCCTAGGTAGACCCACCACAAAATCCATGGTGATGTTTTCCCATTTCCACTCAGGGATAGGTAGGGGTTGTAGAAGACCTCCTGGATGTTGATGTTCATCCTTGATCTGTTGGCATGTCAAACACTTGGAGATGAAAGTAGCAATGTCAGTCTTCATATTCCTCCACCAGAAGTGCCTTTGCAGATCCTTGTACATTTTAGTCGATCCAGGATGCACAATATATTTTGACCTGTGAGCTTCTCGTAACACCATTTCTATCATGACTGAATCTTCTGGGACCCATATACGTTGTTTGTATCGGATTCCACCATCCATATCGACTGTCAAATGAGTTTGGGGCTTCTCTAACATCTTGGTAATTTCATCAAGGATCTTGCTATTCTTTTGGGCTGACAGGATCTCAGACTGGAGGCCTGGTTTTACATGGACACTGGCCAATCTAAGAACACTACCCATACGCCTCGGGGCTCAAGGTGACATGACTTCCATGTTCTTCCATTAAGTAGTAAAGACAACAACACATTTAGCCTACTTCCTGCTGAGTACATCGGCCACAAAATTTTCCTTACCGTGGTGCTAGGCATTGGTGAAGTCATAGTCTTTAAGGTACTCGAGCCAATGCCTCTGTCTGAGATTGAGATCCTTCTGTGTCAGGATGTATTTCAGACTCTTGTGGTCGGTGAGGATGTCAAAGGTGGCACCATACAAGTAGTGTCTCCATATCTTCAAAGCATATATGATGGCGGCAATCTCGAGGTCATGGGTTGGGTAGTTGACCTCGTTTGGCTTCAATTATCGAGAGGCATAAGCAACTGACTTTCTCTCTTGCATGAGGACACAACCCAGACTGAACCTTGATGCATCGATGAAGATGACGATGTTGACTCAAGGTCAATTAGGTCAATGTTGACTCACGTCTGAATTGACTAAACCCTTGTTTTGATGATGACTAACCATTCCACATATTGGTGCCTAATGTCTCTACTTGAGTGATTTTAGATTAGGTATAGACACACTCCAAATGCCCTAACTTGCGCATATCAAATTAGAAAAAAGACAAGTCAAAGTCAATACAAGTGCATGCTTTTGTAATATGATGTAAATCCATTAGAATCATGTTGTAAATCACTTGTAATGATTGTATGACTTGTAATTAAGCTTAGAAAAAATTAGGAGCACTTAGATCGAATGTTTAAGCACTCAAAAGTCATTTTCCAAAATTCACATCAGGTTGTTCATCAGTCAATTTCTGTGAGGTGCAAACTCAACCGATCCTGATTGGATCTTGAAAATGACTTTTGATCGGTCGAGTTTAAACTACACAGAACTCGACTGATGGAGTACCAGACCAATTCGATTTTCATTGGTCGGTCGAGCTTCCCCATGAAAAACTTGACCGATGGTCTGAATATCGGCTTTGTCTTTTACTCTATCGGTCGAGTTACCCTTATAGAAACTCGACGGATTGCACTGTACGGAAAAGTGCTTCTATCCATTGTGGAGTTGCAACAAGTGAAAATATATTTGTTGCAAGCCACAAAACAATTAGTTTTTGTTCTCAAGTGTTCCCAAAGGCTAAGAGGCATCCCCAGCTATAAATAGGACCCCTTGGGCTTCATTCCAAGGTTGAGAATTCATTGCAAAACTCCATGTGAGGTTCCTATTCTATAGTTGAGTGCTTCCTACAACCTCCTCTCTCTCTCTAAGCTTAATCACTTGCTACATCCATTAGAGTGAGTAGGAAATCTGTAAGAGAGCTAGTCCTACATGTATATCTTGTGAGGCTCTCACTTCCACCACCTCCCCATCTCTCATTCCAATCATGAAGATGAAGGTTCTCTCTCTTAGCTAAGAGAGGTGAAGAAGAGCAAAGGAAGGTGTCCCTTGGTGAAGATCAAGGCTGAAGACTTAGAGCTAGAGTGGTTAAGCCCTTGGTGAAGGTAGAAGACTCCTTTCTCAAGTGGGTAAGTCCTTAGTGGAAGCTTCTCCGAGTGAAGGTGAAGTCAAAGGCAGAAGATTCAAGAAGAGTGGGTAATTCCTACAAGGCTGAAGACTTGTGCAAGAGTAGGTAAGTCCTTGTAAGAAGGCGGAAGACTCCTTGCAAAGTGGGTAAGTCCTTGTTAAGGTTGAAGACTCTTTGTATTGGATAGGTAAGTCCTTTATTTGGTCATGTATTGTAAGTCTTATGAATGAATATAAGAATGCAATGGTTAGGAAATCCTAGAGGTTGACCTCTCTAGGTAAGAGGTTGACCTCTCTAGGTAAGTGGACTGACATACTTCTAGTTTGAAGTGTGGAACCACTCTAAATAGCTTGTCTACTTGTGTTTGCTCAATCTCTGTCATCCTTGCTATTTATGTTTTAGTTGCACACAAATTTCATATTTAGCAACCTTATTTTGTGATATATCTTGAAGTTCTAATGAATTTTGTTTAAGTGCATTCAGCTCTATTCACCCCCCTCTAGAGCATCTAATCACCCATCTAGGATCCAACAATTGGTATCAGATCGGGTCTTCTCCACGCATACTTCAACAAGTAGGAGAAGATGAGTGACTACCAAGGAGGGAAATACTTGATCAGCCTAACAATCTTTGATGGGAGCAATTTCCTCTATTGGAGAAGAAGGCTTCAATTCTACATCCAAGGATCAAGTCTTGAGATGTGGCAAATGGTGAACAACCCATACATGCTACCAAAGACAAAGATTGAAGAATGGGATGAAACTACCTTGAAGAAAGCAACCTTGAATGCTAGAGCCATGCGCATCCTCTATGCATCCATGATCCCCACGGAGTTCAACTGGATTTCTTCATGTGAAACAACCTATGAGGTATGGAGAAAGCTATGCATCACTTATGAATGGACAGATCAAGTGAAGGAAAGCAAAGTCTACATGCTCAAAGGGCTGTTTGAGAACTTTAAGATGGGAAAGGAGGAGAGGATAGCCAACATGTACTCAAGGCTCAACACCATTGTGAATGGTCTTGCTGTTCTAGGACATCCTATGTCTAGTGGAGAGATCAACTCAAAGATCCTTAGAACTCTCCCCAAGAGGTGGGAACCCAAGGTGACTTCCATTGAAGAAGCAAGGTCCCTTAAGGATATTCCTATTGAGGAGCTGATTAGAAATCTACAAGCACATGAAGCTACACTTGACAAGAGGGAGGAAGTAGAAAGACAAGAAGAGAAAGAACTCAAGAGAATGAAGAAGGATGAAATGAAGGCTCAAATTGAAGCTATCATGGAACAAGTCTCTCCATCCTCTCAAGTTGAAGAAGATACCTTGTACTCCAAGGGTAGATTCAACAAAGGCAAGTCCTCCTCCATCCGGTGCTTCACATGTGGAAAGAAGGGTCACTACAAGGAAGATTGCCCACAAGGCAAAAAGACCCATCATCACAAGAAAAGAGAAAATAAGTGGCACTCAAGCTCAAGTGGTCCTCCGACTCAAGATCAAGTGAAGATTCAAGTGAAGGATCAAGCTCAAGCTCTAGTGATGAAGGAGAATGCCATTTTGCTCTTATAGAATCAACAAGTAAATACTCAAGTGAGGTAAATCTAAACTCTTTAGATAAAGAATCTTTGATTGCTATTATTCATGATACTTGTGCCTCTCTTAAGTCTTATAAAAGGAAAAGGAAAGAGCTTGCTAGAATTGTTGATAATTTGCATGTAGAATTAAATGATCTTGAACATGCTAATTCTTGCTTGCTTGATGATAAAAATGTTTGTCTTAGTCAAGTAGATTCTCTCAAACTTGAAAATACTAGCTTGCTTGACAAGATTAGATTTCTAGAATCTCAACCTCTCATGCCTAGTTCTAATGAAGAGAATACTTTAATTGTTGATTCTCTCATGCATGATATTGATGTTCTTAAATATGAAAACAAGGACAAAGATTTTTTTTTGCAAGAATTAGAAATAGAAAATGCCTCCTTGCTTGCTAAAATCAATGTGCATGAATCTTGTTCTACTTCTACTAGTAGAGAGAATGATGTTGCTGCTCTTCATATTGATAGAGATTCTTATTTAACTAAAGCTCTTAACTTAGAAAATGATCTTTTGCATGCTAGAGATAATATTAATCAATTGCCTTCTACTATTACCTCTCTTATGCATGATAATGATAGTTTGAGATCTTCTTTGCAAAGATTCTTAGTTGGTAAGAAGAGCCTTAATGATATCCTACATCATACTACCAAACAAATTGGTAGACATGGTTTAGGATATGATAGTAGTCAAAGGAACAACAAAGATAAAGGACCTCCAATATTACATGGAGAATCCTCTAGTTCCAAGAGTATGGGCACATGCAACTATTGCAATGATTTTGGTCATTATTCTATTTGTTGTCCTTTTAGGAAAGCACCCAAGAGCAATAGGACTTGTGTTGCTAAGCTAACCCCTCTGGACCCAAAAACATGATTGGGGACCATTTCATCTTTCTTCTTGTAGGTACCTGCAAATGGATTGACTTGAGCTATTGAATTACAAATTGACTTCTCAATCCACATGAAAGAAGAAAGGTGAGATGTGTAGAGGGTGACAACAAGTGGAAAAAGGAATGGTAAGCACAAAGGTAATGTTTTTTCTTGCTTATAACAAATCCTAACTTGTTTTGTCAAGATGGTATGCACTATACATATGGTTTTTGAGTCAAAAGTGGTATTTTGTGATTCTCTTCACACTCTTGTACAAAAATTGTTTCTAATGCTTCTATAGTGCATTACTACCTTGCTTAGACATGTTTGGATATGGTTTGTATTTTTATCATACCTTTAAATATGTTTTTATGAAATATATGTGCCTTTTGACAGCTGGTATGTCGATCGAGTTTGTCCTGATAGAAACTCGACTGATAGGCACCAATGGGTGTTACCAGCAGCTGTCATCGGTCGAGTTGTCAATACACAACTCGACCGATTACACTGTGCACATAATATACATTTGGCTTATTGAATGAGAATTTCCCTCTCAACTAGATTTTCTCAACTAATAACCTTATTCATTGGCACTCTCATTTGGTACCTTTATATATGCATATTGCCACGTTCTAAATTTCCTATCTTGCTTACAACTCTATCTCTCTAATTGCTCTAAATTGGTATATCTATATCTTGCAATTACTTGCTTTGAGTTGTCTTGCAGGTTTTGATGATGATCACTTTGGATCTCTTGGTTGTGTCTAAAATTGCTTCCGTTGTAATCTAACTTTCTACATATATCTAGGTGTATATCTTGTTTTGATACAATGTTGAGGATCTTAGTGGTAATCATCTTTTGGTAATGGTGCATATTTGTTAGTGAGTTATATCCTTTCATGGTTCTAAAATTGCATATCTCTTTGTTTGGATATATCTCTACATCTACTCATAGCTTGCTTTATCTTGTGTATCTTTTGGTATCTCTTGCTATGATCTAGATCCTACTAGTAGTCCTAACTTGTGATAACATCTACTAGTAGTTCATATACATGTAGTTCTAGCCTTGTTTATAATTGGCATCTTTGCTCATCTATATGCTATGCTTGTATCTTGTCTCATACATGCTCAAGATTGTTTCTTGAATTCCATATTTACTATCTTGAGTTGCTTGCATAACATTTTGATGCAGGGTACATAGATCTACATTATATGTAGAAATTGGAGTATTTTTGGACTTTATGCAGATTTTTCTCCAGTTTTAGTTTTTGGTGCAAGACTAGTGTTTTTCATGCAAAAATGACCTTTTGAGCAAGGCTCATTGCTTTGCCATGAGCCCTGACACTTTTTGGGCAAATCATGTCATCTTGAGGATCAAAATTGTGATTTATTGTTATTCTACAACACTTTATCTTGCATTTTGGGTTGTTCAAGTATATGCTTTAACTTTCTTTTCTTTCTATGCTTGGACAAGCCCCTAGCTGTGCTCTTCTACTCTCCTTTTATAACTTTTTGTTATCTCCTCTCCTTTAACAAGTGGTGTTTCTTATTTCTTCATACCCCACTTTTTGAAATGACAAAGGGGGAGAAAGGTATGTCTTCTTTTTAAAGAGGAAGAAGGCATGTCTTACATGAAGAAGAGAAATATGTTCATGTAAAGGGAGTAGGTAAAGGGGAGAAGACGTATATGTGTAGAACATATATGAGTAGAAGACATAGTTTCTATAAATGTTATGAAAGCTAACCATGCAAGAGAAATAGCATCAATTGAGGGGGAGTATGAGAAATTCATGCGCATCAATTGAGGGGGAGCATATGAACTCAATTCTATTGAAACACCTAGGTTTCTCCAAAGGTATGACTTTACTTAAAAGCTTTCAATACATTTATGGAATGGTTTGTCATCTTCAAAAAGGGGGAGAATGTTGACTCGAGGTCAATTAGGTCAATGTTGATTCACGTCTAAATTGACTAAACCCTTGTTTTGATGATGACTAACCATTCCATATATTGGTGCCTAATGTCTCTACTTGAGTGATTTCAGATTAGGTATAGACACACTCCAAATGCCCTAACTTGCGCATATCAAATTAGAAAAAAGACAAGTCAAAGTCAATACAAGTGCACGCTTTTGTAATATGATGTAAATCCATTAGAATCATATTGTAAATCACTTGTAATGATTGTATGACTTGTAATTAAGCTTAGAAAAAATTAGGAGCACTTAGATCGAATGTTTAAGCACTCAAAAGACATTTTCCAAAATTCACATCAGGTTGTACATCGGTCGAGTTCTGTGAGGTGCAAACTCGACCGATCCTGATTGGATCTTGAAAATGACTTTTGATCGGTCGAGTTTACACTACACAGAACTCGACTGATGGAGTATCAGACCAATTCAATTTTCATTGGTCGGTCGAGTTTGCCCAGGAAAAACTCGACCGATGGTCTGAATATTGGCTTTGTCTTTTACTTTATCGGTCGAGTTACCCTTATAGAAACTCGACCGATTGCACTTTACGAAAAAGTGCTGAAAAGTGCTTCTAGCCGTTGTGGAGTTGCAACAAGTGAAAATATATCTGTTGTAAGCCACAAAACAACTAGTTTTCATTCTCAAGTGTTCCCAAAGGCTAAGAGGCATCCCTAGCTATAAATAGGACCCCTTGGGCTACATTCCAAGGTTGAACATTCATTGCAAAACTCCATGTGAGGTTCCTATTCTATAGTTGAGTGCTTCCTACAGCCTCCTCTCTCTCTCTAAGCTTAATCACTTGCTACATCCATTAGAGTGAGTAGGAAATCTGTAAGAGAGCTAGTCCTGCATGTATATCTTGTGAGGCTCTCACTTCCACTACATCCCCATCTCTCATTCCAATCATGAAGATGAAGGTTCTCTCTCTTAGCTAAGAGAGGTGAAGAAGAACAAGGGAAGGCATCCCTTGGTGAAGATCAAGGCTAAAGACTTGGAGCTAGAGTGGGTAAGACCTTGGTGAAGGTAGAAGACTCCTTGCTCAAGTGGGTAAGTCCTTGGTGGAAGCTTCTCTGAGTGAAGGTGAAGTAAAAGGCGGAAGATCCAGGAAGAGTGAGTAATTCCTACAAGGCTAAAGACTTGTGCAAGAGTAGGTAAGTCCTTGGAAGAAGGCAGAAGACTCCTTGCAAAGTGGGTAAGTCCTTGGTAAGGTTGAAGACTCTTTGTATTGGATAGGTAAGTCCTTTGTTTGGTCATGTATTGTAAGTCTTATGAATGAATATAAGAATGCAATGGTTAGGAAATCCTAGAGGTTGACCTCTCTAGGTAAGTGGACTGACATACTTCTAGTTTGAAGTGTGGAACCACTCTAAATAGCTTGTCTACTTGTGTTTGCTCAATCTCTCTCATCCTTGATATGCATGTTTTAGTTGCACACAAATTTCGTATTTAGCAACCTTATTTTGTGATATATCTTGAAGGTCTAATGAATTTTTTTTAAGTGCATTCAGCTCTATTCACCCCCCTCTAGAGCATCTAATCACCCATCTAGGATCCAACAGACGAACCCATCATTTTCTGAGGGAAGAGTCAATACAGGTGCAGTTGTCAGCTTTGTCTTTAGCTCTTGAAAACTAGACTCACACTCCTTTGACCAGATAAACTGTTCTCCTTTCCTGGTGAGCTTTGTGAGAGGCAAGGCAGTTCTGCTGAAGTTATGAATGAAACGTCGATAATAGTCAGCAAGACCCAGAAAACTTCAAATCTCAAAGACATTCTTTGGGGCTTGCTACTCAAGAACAACCAAGACTTTGGTGGGGTCAACAGAATTTTTTCCACCAAAAATTATGTGGCCTAAGAACATGACTTCAGAAATCCAAAATTCACATTTTAACAACTTTGCATAGAATTTTTGAGATTGGAGGATGTCAAGAACTTTGTGAAGGTGAATACGGTGTGATTCAACATCAGTCAAATATATCAATATGTCATCAATGAAGACCACTACAAACTCATCGAGGAAAGGTTGGAAGACGTTATTCATCAAGTTCATAAACACACCAGGGGCATTGGTCAACCGAAATGGTATGACAAGGAATTCATAATGCCCGTATCGGGTTCGAAAGGACTTTTTAGGGATGTCTTCATCCTTAACTTTGAGTTGGTGGTAACCAGAACATAGATCAATTTTTTAAAAGACATGGGCAGAACGGAGTTGATCGAAAAGGTCATCAATTCTGGGCAGCGGATACTTGTTTTTCATAGTAGCTTGATTGATCAGACGATAGTCAATACACATGCGAAGGGAACCATCCTTTTTCTTGACAAATAGAATGGGGGATCCCCAAGGAGAGGTACTAGGGCGGACGAAAACTTTGTCAAGCAATTCCTGCAACTATTTTTTCATCTTGGTCCATTCAGCAGGAGCCATCCGATAGGGTGCCCGAGAAATGGGTGTGGTACCAGGTGCTAAATCAATAGAAAACTCGACATCACGATCTGGTGGTAGCCCAGGGAGCTCCTTAGGAAAGACACTCGGGGTACTCCCGCACTATATCAATGTTTTCTAGGGCACTCGTATCAGGATTGACTATGGTTACAGTTGCTAGGTATGCTTTGCACCCTTTAGCTATCAAGTTTTGGGCTTTAATCATAGAAATAACAACATTTTGATTTCGATCTTTCCTTCCAGGAATTACAAGAATAGGGAGGCTGGGTTTGGAAATAATGACTTTCTTGGCATGATAATCGATCAGAGCATGATTTTTATGGAGCCAATCCATCCCTAAAATAAGGTCAAAGTCTTCCATGTCTAAGATTATGAAATCTGACTCAATCCTACATCCATCATAATATAGAGGGACTTTTTCGACAATATAGTAGGAGACTTTCATCTTCCACTTGGGGTAGTTACATCAAGTACGTACTCTAAGTCCCTTGTTTCAAGATTCAACATAAAGGCAAGATTCTTAGACATGAAGGTGTTTGTTGACCCAGTGTCAAATAGAGTAACAACAAAATGGTCGGAGATTTGCATCATACCTACGTATACATATATTTTGTGTAAGGATTGTGTACAAGATAATCATGATATAATGTTCTGGAAATAATTTTGAATTTAAAAGGTACCTTCCATGAGTTTGTTTTTGTTGGCCTTCGCCTCATCTACATTCACGGCAAAGACACAAGCTTGTCGATGTTCACCTTGTCTGTCCCATGCCGGAGGAGGGTGGGGGCAGTTGTCTCTGAAGTGACCCTCTTGTTTGCAATAGTGGCAGACCGGGGACGGATACTTGCACTGGCCAGTGTGGAAGTTACCACAGTTGTGGCAACGAGGAATATTGGCATTCCGGCCTTGATCCCTGTTTTGGCCATCATTCTGGTTTTGTGCAGGACCACAGTTGTAATTCTAGTTTTGGCCTTGATTATATTTCTGGGTAGGGGGATTTCTCTGGTTCTTCTATCGGTTCTTGTTCTTATTGCCACCAATATGGGGTTTTCCCTTCTGTTTGGGTTTTTCAGGTACAACCTCAGTCAGGCCTAGATAGGCAAGGGTAGGTAATGGTTTCCCATGTCCCATCCCTAGGGTTATCTCCATGGACAAGGCATGGTCATAGGCATCTTGAAAAATGGTGGGTTTGGATGAGGATACAAAAGCTTTTAGGGTTAGGAAGAGCCCATCAATATAACGGTCAAGTTTTTGTTCTTCAGTGAGGTTGGTGACATGCCTCTCCAGAAGGCAGAACTGTCAGCTATATTCATCCACTGTGTTAGTTCCTTGGGTAAGGGGAGGAATTGTTTTTGTTTCTCCTTTCTCTCAGATGTGGGTTGGAAACGATTGGTGAAAATGGGTTTGAAGGCTTCCCAATTGACAGAGATGACCTGTTGTGACCAGATATAATTCTCCCACTACAACTTGGCCGCCCCCTTCAACTGGTAGGTAGCAAAACCAACCTTGTCTTGTTCAGGGCACCTCAAAACCCTAAAGGTGTTCTCCATGGACACTAACCAAGCATCAGCTTTGTCTAGGACATCATCTTTGTCTTCCCCATAGAAGGCTTCTGGGCTGAGTTTCAGAAAATCTTGGATAGTGATAGGTTTTGGGTTATGGGTTGGCACAAGGGATGTTGTATGAATGGATAGGTCATGGAGGGCATCCATAATGGCCTTCTGTTTCAACTCCCACTCCCCCATATCAGTGGTCTAATTGGCAGAACCAACATCTTCATCATCATTCATACGTGGCTTCTTCCCCTTGTCTTTAGTACCAGAGGTCCCTTCACCATCCCTATTGTTCCTGGTATTTGGGGCCATATGCAAGTGTTCAACTAATATAAGTTTTCTTATTTATAACTTTCAAAGCAAAAAAAATGATAGGACATGGAAATATTGTAACAAGTTTTCTCAATTTATTTTCGGATTTTAGTTGTTCCCATCCTTAAATTACCCAAGATAGAGAGAGTACATAGATCGATTCATGACACCTTAAAGAGAACGAGAAGATGAGGAGTCATCCTACTTCCTTCTAATAGGTGGCTTGGGGAATCCTTAAAGAAGAGATAAGATGCTAGAAGACTCTCTAGGGTTATAGGAAGTCCTTCCATCCATTTCTGGATCAACTAAGGCCAGGTGGAGCAGGAGGAACCTCAGCCACTGTGAAGACAGATAGAAGGAATTATGCCAGAACCCCCTTTGTGCTCTTTCTAGACACCTCCGTTTTCACCATAGTGAATTTTAGGGCTTCCTTGGTTCAGTGATTAAGAACATCATTTCACTAATGCATATGAAGTGTGTTATGGCTCTCATACCAACTGTCACAGATTCGTTCTTACCCTAATCCCAATCCCACTATCCAAAAGGGCAGTGTTAAAGGGATTAGAGCGCATGTCTCTGAGTGGCCCGAAAATCACACACATATAATATGCAAAAATGAAATAACATTCTTCTTTATTAAAATGAACTAAAAGGTTTAGTACATAAGGCCCGTAGGCAACATGGAAAGAGAAAAAGATAAGAAACTAGCCAATAACTACATCCCTTTTACAATTAGCTCCCATGTAGAGTCCATAATTGATGTAGCAGTCTTTATTGCAGTGGATAAATGAGTAGATGAATGTAAATCTATAGTTCCTTGCATTACCTAAAATCGAGAAAATCAAGACACAATGTCAATGCAATTGCACGGTACGCTATATAAAAGCAAGTAAAGAAATTTATAAGAAAACTAGTATACTTGGCAGGACTTATGTTTCAAAAGTATATCGAACGATCTTCCAAAAACCAAAATGTTGTTCAACAAGAATTTTATTACGAATTTCCCATTATGATGTAATCAAGAAGCATGCTTATATTGGTTTGTGTGACTCTATTACCCCAACGCGATGGGGAGGTCACCAAGCTCCTTCTCACCATACGAAGTAGGAGGTCAAAGTACAAAATCCCACCCTTCAATCTAGGGGTTTTTTTCTTATATTCAATATCAACATCATCAACTTTTCCAACATCAATATACAGGCAGTCATAATGGGTATTGCAATTTAGGGTTTCATGTTTCTCAAAATATAGTATAGAAGAAAAACAGAAGACTAATCATTGGGAACAATAGTTCATCCAAATAAATAGCCAAGCATATGGTCAAGAGATACCTAAAAGTATCATCATTACAATCAAGGAGGAGTTGTATAATAGCATACCTTTTTGGATGCTAACTGAGTAATGGTTCCAGAGTGAAAGAACAAGGTCTTAAGTAGTTCCTAGATCAATCAAGATATAGATTTGAGGGTCAAGATCTTATTATGCAAGAACCATGTATTGAGTATGCAAGATTAGGTTTTTGTATTCCTATACAACCCTAGGGTAGATCATCCATTTATAATCGAAAATATATCAATATTTCAACATTTAATTAAGCATCAAGCATATATCGATAATTAATTATCTACTTTGGTGTTTTTAGGAACCATATTAGATAACCCTAGTTATATCATCAATATCCGAGTCATTATTCAAGTTTCTAGATCATAATGGTAGGTTTGTGCTTAAACATTAGAGTAAGATTGCACGATGGATCAGGAACTAGATTAGGATAATGAACTTAAGAAAGTTGTCTGTTTTATACTCAAGAAGGTTATTTGAAGGTATTTGCATCAAAATAGAGAACATAGATACGAAACAGGATCTGAAACCATTTTTACTAGATTGGGCTAATTTTTTTGATGAAAATCGACTATAATTTCGATATATTTGGAGCTAGGAATCTCACGATATCATTTTTGCAAGTTTGAGTCATTTTCTAGAATTTTGGGCAGAGAGGGAAATAATACCTGAAAAAGAAGGGTCAAGAAAAATGACAGCCGTTGGATTCCTCGATCTGTTTTGATCGGATCAGATCTAGCGGCTATGAGGTTGTCCGCTACTGATCGAGTGTGCAAGAGATGAAGGAGCAAAGGGGGGTGCGAGGACCGTTGATCCTGGTTTGGATCAGCGTGGACCCAGATCCTAAGGTTGTTGTTGATCGTCCCAACAAAAGAATCCACCCGCGAGCAGGCTTGCTCCGCGGCGGTGCAGTGGCCGAAGAGATTAGGGGAACACAAGTGAGGGAGAGATAGGGAGAGGCGAGGTGCCAGCTGGGGTCGTCAGGGCTCGCTGAAGGTGAGGGCCTAGCTTTTATAGCTCAAAGGGGCTAGGGTTAGGGTTATCGGGGAGGTATGTTCCCATGGTGGAGGCTGAGAGAGGCGGCTCACACTTGCCCTAGCTACATGGGGATTTTAGGGGGAAAAACTATGCGTCCGCATTCATATTGGTGGGGGAAGTATCCCTATCTTTTTAATTTTTGAATCGCGTCAAGGAAAGGGTGAAATCGGGGTCTTGGCACCCCTGGTTTCCTCCCGTTGATTGTGGGAGGTAGGGGACGACCCTGCTACCGTCTGATCAGGGCCCCGATCTGCAGATGTCTGATCTGAGGGTCAGGGATTGTTCCCGCCCGCCTCACTGGATCGCAGGCCCATAAAAGGGTGAAAATAAAAGCAAATAAAGAGGAATTTCATGATTAAACTTCAGAAAATCATAAAAATTAGTAGGAGTGTCCAATTTGGGTGAAATTTGGACCATTGCTTCACAAAATTGTGTAGAACATATAGAAAACGTTTGCGGACAAGATAATGAAGTTTGAAGAACGAATTTATTTCTTTGAGTAAAGTGATCATTAAACCTAATTAAAATGTTATAAAGTGTAAACAAGTCATATTGGTCACCAAATTTTGTAATTGAGTCTCAAAATTAATTATGTAGATAAGAAAAATAGATTGGGACCAAAAGTGAACATAAGGAGGTCAAAATTGGAAATTGGACTAAAGTATGAGTAAAACTCACTTTATAACAGCTGCTCAATGTCCCCTACAGATTCATCCCCTCTGTACAAAGCCCAAGTCTTAGATTCTTGACTTCTTCACCGAATTTAGGGTACAATAAATCAATCTTCTTCCACTGTGGGGAATGAGAAGCATGTCGTAGGATCCCATCATTATTTTTCTTAACATCTGCATGCCACCTCAAATTCTTCGTATCTATCGGATTGGCAAACAAACGTTGAAACTGTGGTATTATAGGTAGATACCACATCACCTTGGTAGGAGAACCAGTTTTGGACTCCCCCGAAGTCGTCAATTTATACCTTGACGCACCACATTTGGGACAATCTTTCAAATCCACATAGTCCTTTTGAAATAATACACAATCATTTGGGCATGCATGTATCTTCTTGGCCTCCATTCCCATTGGGAACAACAATTTCTTTAATCAGTATGTTGAGATTGGCAGTTCGTTTCTTCAGGAAGAATTTCTTTCAACAAAGACAACAATGACGTGAAGCTTTTGTCGCTCCATCTATTGTTAGCTTTCAACTTATACAATCTCAACACAGTGCTAAGCTTCATAAACTTACAACCTATGTATAATGATATCTCAGCATCATGCACAATGTTTCTAAACATGGGAGGTGGATCGGTGTTCTCTACCCCACAACTATCCAGCATCGCATCAACGATGTCTAGTGAAACTGGTTTGTTCACATCTACGTCATTAGAGGAAATTTCTTCTTCCACACAAGCATTGCTATCGACATCCACTGATTTTAGGTTTGAAATCTCTCCATGCCAGTACCATTCTGTATAGCCTTGTACAATCCCATTGCACCTGACATGACTTTTGATTTCATCACCAGTGATGAATTTCAAGTTGTTACCGCAATGCCTACATGGACAGTAGAACCTATCTCCAGGTGGTTTCCTATGTTCCTCGGAAAATCTAATAAATTGATCAAGACCAGAAATAAACTATGGGGTGCAGTGATTTGGAATGGACATCCATGATCTATCCATTCTATGATCAAAGAGAAAACAAGTATATATTAGTATAAGATTAGGGTCTAGGGTTAAAAGATTAGGGTTTATGGTTAAAGCTTTAGGGTTTAAGGTCTTATATATAATAAATGTGTATACCACCTATCCCATTGTTGAACACCTAATCTCACTAGTAAGTGTATAATGTGTATTGGGTTTTCAAGAAAATTTCGGCAGCATTTCCCCCCTGTTCTCCAAGTACATATGTACTTAGAGAACAAATAGGGAAATGCTATTGAAATTTTCTTAAAAACCCAATACACATTATACACTTACATCCTAAGTGAGATTAGATGTTCAAGAACAGTCCCAAACCAGGGACTATCCAAGATTTACTCCTAATGAGTAAATCTTGGGCGGGTTTCTGGGCCAATAAAATATAACACCAGTACCTTGTTCACAACCCCATTCAACACATAATTTTCTTATAAAAACAATTGTGGACAACCATAACAACATATCAATGCTTCCTAAATTAATCAATGTATTATTTTATAACACAAATCGTGGTGGGTATAACATAGCAAAAAAACTCAACATGTCACAACAAAAACATGTCCTTAACCTAATATACAGATATTTGTAACAAAACTCATTGAGAAGACCATTCACAGATATTTGTAACAAAACATGTCCTTAATACAACATTATTTAAAAGATATGATGTTCATGTGACATCAACTTTGGGTTACAACAACATAGAGAGAGAAAGTACTCTATCATTATAATAATCACACAAGAGTCTATGTACCATCATCTCTTATTTGCATTAGGGTTAGGTTAAGAATTATAACTGATCTTGTCATATATGATTAGAAACTCTTGATGAATAATTGAAGTTTTTAGATGAATAATATTATTCGTGCCGATTTAGTGTTTTGAAACCATGGACATCTTACTATGGTCTTAATGCTAGTAATATGATCTAGGTATCATGGATAACCTAATTTTATTAAGATGATGAATAAGGTTTCACCTAATATGTATAACAAAAGGTTGTAATCTTAAAAACAATGATATGATGGAATTAGGGTTTGTAACCCTAACTCCTAGTTGAAACATGAGACAACCCTAAACACTAGTTTATGATCACATCTAGATCTGGTTAATGTAATGTGAATACATGGAATCACATATGTAGTATATGTGTTTCAGATAATGTTGTTTGAAATTTGATGGAGGTGTGTACTTCTAATCAATACATATTATGTAGCATAAGAATGCATGTTATATGTGGTATACTACTAACTAATTCTGTCACATTCTCACAAACCAGGTTGATCTTAGTTTTGAGCTTCTCAAATATGAAGTCTGGATGGTGTTGATGTTGGTGTTGATGTTGGCGTTGTTGATTTAAGTGCATGGATGAGTAGGCGAGCATGTACCTTTTGATCAAGAAGTTGAGCGGCGCAACGACGGCGGGCAGGCGAGTTGGTCACAACTGGGAGGAGCGGCGGCAGCAAGCAGGGAGTCGGCGAGCAGGGAACAGTGGCGGTAGCGGCGAGTAGGGAGAAGGAGCAGCGGCGGTGGTGAGCAGGGAGAAGGAGCGGCACGACGATGGCGAGTGGGGAGCAGTAGGGAGCGGCACGCAAGGAGGAGGGAGCAGGGGCGGAATCACACAAATCGCCAGACCTAAGCGGAGTCGGCAATGAATTAGAGAGAAAGGGGAAGAGTCTGTTTTGTGCGGGTGCTATTAAGTTAACAATATGTGTCGGTTGTTAAAAACAACCGACACTTATAATAATAGGCGTCGGTCACCACAAACAAACTGACACGTATGTTCAATGATAGTCGTCGGTTTAACTAGAAAAACCGACGTCTATCTACATATGCCGACAAAAAAATGTTCTCAAATTATGACCATAGTTGTCGGTTTTTGTAGAAAACCGACGTCAAAGGGGGTGTGAAAATTTTCACGGGGACAGCACGCAAAAACACATCGACGTCGGTTATTGCAAGAACATCGACGATAAAAATGGGCCCAATTTCTGTCTCGCGAAAAACCTTTAGTCATTGGTTGAGCTGTTAACAACCGACGCCATATGTTAGATTTTGGAGGTCATTTTTTTCACTGGAAAATTTGGATTTGGCAGTCGGTTTTAGGCGTCGGTTGCTTATTGAGGAACCGACGCTAAATAAAAAGTGATACTCGTGTCTGGCCGCTCTTCACAGATAGATTTCAGCTTGTGTATTCCACCGATGCTATAGGGTTTAAGCGTTAGTTTCTTGTATACAATTGACACCTATAAATGTGACGTTATAAGCCATTTCTATAGTAGTGTCTTCTCCAAGAGAAGGAGAAGGACAAGGCGGAAGATCCAGGGAGCTTGGTGGGTAAATCCTCAAGGTTGAAGACTTGTTGCAAGGAGGAGATGTCCTAGGAGAAGGAATCGAGTTGTTTGCAAGAGTGGGTAAGACCTGTAATAAGGTATAATACTAGATCTTGGATAGGTAATCCCTTGGATATAATGTGGTCTTCTTGTATGTTTTATAATGGAATATAAGTATACATGGGTTGCAAAGTCTTAGAGGTTGACCTCTCTAGGTAGTGGACTGACGGTCTCCTATTTTTGAGATTGGAACCACTCTAAACACATTGTCTAAGTGTTTGTTTCAATCTCTCTCATCCGTTCTATGCTTGTTTAGATAGGACCTTAAATTCAGTTTTAGCATTTGGTTTCTATTGGTATAATTTGAAGGTCTAACTATTCTTGTGCAAGTTTTGAAGCTCTATTCACCCCCCTCTATAGCCCTAGATCCAACAAGTGGTATTAGAGAAAGGATCTTCTCCAACAAATCTTCTATGAGACGAGAAGATGGGTGAGAACCTACTTGGTTCCCACAACCTAGATGGAGGCTTCTCCATGCGCCCCCCCGGTCATCGATGACACCAACTTACTCTATTGGAAGCGACAGATGCAATTTTACATTCAAGGAATAAACTTTAATATGTAGAAAGTTATGATTGCACCCTACAAGGATCCAACTGGAGATGTATCAACTTGGGATGAAGCTGCTCTAAAGAATGCACAACTCAATGCCAAAGTCCTCTATGCAGCCCTCACTCAATCCGAGTTCAACCTCATCTCCTCATGGGATACAACCTATGAGATATGGGACAAGTTGTGCATCACTTATGAAGGCACAAAGAGAGTGAAGGAGGCAAAGATCTAAATCTTTAACATCCTCCTAGATAACTTCAAGATGGGGAATAAATAAGGAATTGTCGAAATGTACTCAAGACTCAACATCATCATCAATGGCCTAGCTACTTTGGGACACACTTTGGATAGAGGAGCAATCAACTCAAAGATACTAAGGTCTATTCCAAAGAGATGGGAGTCAAAGGTGACCTCCATTGAATAAATAAGAAGTCTTGGTGATCTTCCAACTGAGGAGCTTATTTGCAAAATACAAGCTCATTATCCAAGACTTTACAAGCAAGAAGAGGAAGCAAAGCAAGGAGAAAAAGAATTAAGGAAGATCAAAGGTAGTTCCTTCAAAGCTCAAGTGGAGGCTCTAATCCTTCAACAACAACTTACTTGCCAGACCTCTCCCTCCTCCTCTAGTGAAGATGATGACCCTAGTGAGCATGAAGCCAACTTCTCCAACATAATTTACCTCAAAGGAAAGTAACCTTCTTCATCTACTCCAAGGTTCTACAAATGTGGTCAAAAAGGACACTATAAGAATGGATGTCCTCAGACTAGAAAGTCACACCACAAGAGAATCTCCAAGGAGGAAGAGTACAAGAAAGATATCAAATACAAGAGGAAGGAAAAGAACGAGAGGAGGCACAAAGACACAACTCATGCAGCTTGGGAAGGATCATTCTCTAGTGGCTTAAGCTTTGATGAAGATGGAGAGTGCCACCTTGCACTCATGGCCTCCACAAGTGAAGATATTGGTGAGGTAAGTAAGGTAAGTGAGGTAAATTTGTGCGAGTTAGATAAAGAAGCTCTTATTGATATACTTGTTACTACCCATTCTTCTACTTCCAAATGTAAATCTAAAAAGAAGAGGTTGGGTAAAATCATTGATCACTTGTATGCTAAACTTGATATTCTTGAGGAAAATGAGAAAACTCATCTTGAGAGCATTGATTCCTTTCAAGGCCAATTTCTTGATCTTGATCTCCTATACAATGGATTTGAAGTTGAGAATGGTGTCTATCTTAAAAATATTGCATCTCTTAAGGAAGACAACTAAAAGTTCCTTAATGAGCTTGGGTTACTTAAAATTGAAAATGTTGAACTTAAGCTTATTAGTGATGTTCGTAGAGATGAGAGGGATGTTTATCTCAAAGAAATTCAATTTCTTAAATCTAAAAATGCTAGGTTACTCGCTCAAGTTAATGATTTATCTTTTAGACCTATTTTGCCTAGTAATGATGTTGCTTCTATCTCTCTTGAAATGTATTCTTACTTGACTAAAGCCCTCTGTTTAGAGGCCGACCTTGTTCACTCTAGAAATGATCTTACTATCTTATCTTCTATTGTTATATATCTTACTGATGAAAATCATAGACTTAAAGCATCTCTGCAAAAATTCCTCAAAGGGAAAAACTCCCTAAATGAAATCTTTAACCATTATACCAAACAAAGTGGTTCTAGTGGTTTGGGATTTATAAGGGGAGCTCCTAAGGGCAAGAGTAAGGACAAAGGTAAGAAAAAGAGTAAGGAAACTTCTTTTTTCATTGGAGAGTCTTATATCTCTAAGAACCCTATGATTTGCTCTCATTGTAAAAGTACGCTCATTATTCTACTTATTGTCCTTACAAGTCTAAGGGGACCAACCCAAAGATGAAATCGGCCCCCAAGCTAACTCTAGATTCCAAAGCTTGAGTTGGGAACCAACATTCTCCTCTCTTGTAGGAAAAAAGAAAATGGATTGTTTATAGTGGCTGCACAAAGCACATGACATGTGATATAAGTCATTTCACCAATTTTAGAAAGAAGAAAAGAGGACCGATCACTTTCGTAGACACCAAGAAAGGTAAGGTAAAAGGTGAGGGTGATGTAGGTGAATCCTTGTGTATCAAGAATGTTCTCTTTGTTGATGGCCTAAATCACAATTTAATAAGTGTTAGTAAATTATGTGATAATGGTTACCTTGTGCCATTTACTTCTTTTGAATGCTTTCTCGTAGATTCCCTCACTTACAATGTCATATATAAGGGAACTAGGAATGGTAATCATTATGTAATTGTGCTTGACTCTATTAAACTAGTTGTTGGTAGATGCCTTGTAGTCCATTCAAATGACATTTCTTTTTGGCATTGTCTGCTAAGTCATGTAAATATGCATCAATTGAAGAACTTCAAAAAGGACTTGGTCAAGGGACTTCGCAAATTGGATTTTGAAAAGGATGAGGAATGCCAACCTTGTACCCAAGGAATGCAAACCAACTCCTCCTTCAAATCTAAAGGAGTCCTTAGTACCAAGAGAGCTCTTGAACTTATCCATATTGATCTATTTGGACCTATGAGAACTCAATTGCTTCATGGCTCCAAGTATTGTCTTGTTATTGTCGATGATTTCTCTCGATATACTTGGACCTTATTTCTCATTTCTAAGAGCGATACTCTTGATGTTTTCTCTAGTTATTGCAAATGAGTTGAAAATGAAGCTTTGTGCCACATTGCTTCCATCCATAGTGAACATGGGGGAGAATTTAAAAATAATCTTTTTGAATGTTTTGTGAGGAGTCCAGATATGCACATAAATTTTCTTCACATCAAACACCTCAACAAAATGGGGTTGTAGAGAGGAAGAACATGCCACTACTGGAAATGGATAGGACCATGCTTTAGAGTATGACACTCCAAAGAAGTTTTGGGCCGAAGTCATTAGTACCTTAGGTTTTGTGCAAAATCGAGTTTGCACACATCCCTCTTTGAAGAAAACCCCCTATGAGATATGGTGTGGTACGAAGCCTTCTATCAAGTACTTTCACATTTTTGGGTGTCCTTGTTTTTTTTTCAACACGAAAGATTCTCTCAATAAGTTTAATCTGAAATCATACAAAGCTTTCTTTCTTGGCTATAGCACTACTAGCAAGGCTTATCGAATATAATTTGATCTATCTAAAGTAGAAGAATCTATTAATGTCAAATTTATTGAGACTAACCCCTCTATTTCCAAGGATATTGTTAATGATGATGTTGTAGATGAAGTGATTCCTATTTTTTAAGAACTCAACATCACCCAAAAGGGAAAATAGGTGGCCACTCAAGAAGATGAGATAGATGAAGAAAAGAAGGGTCCAACGCCTCACTTTTCAAAGAATCATCCTAAAGAGATAATCATCTAGATGACCCCTTTGAAACAGTGAAGACGCGGGCTACCTACAACAAAGAACAAGCCAACAACACCTTCATCTCACAACTCAAGCCAAAAAATCTCAAAGAAGCTCATTGGGATGATGAGTGGATCCTAGCCATGCAGGAAGAACTTGAGAAATTAGAGAAGAACAAACTATGGACTCTAGTGCCAAGACCATGAGATAGAATGATCATTGGAACCAAGTGGGTCTATCACAACAAGCTAGATGGAAGTGCAAGGTGGTAAGAAAGAAATCAAGGTTAGTGGTTCAAGGCTACAATCAGCAGGAAGGTATAGATTTTGATGAAACATATGCGTCTATAGACTTGAGTCCATTCATATGTTTCTTTATTTTTCTAATTATAAGAATTTACTGCTATATCAAATGGATGTTGAATGTGTGTTTTTGAATGGTACAATTGAGGAGGAAGTATATGTTACACAACCTCCTAGCTTTGAACATGATAGTTTGCCAAACCATGTTTATCTATTGCAAAAATCTCTATATTATCTCAAACAAGAACCTTGTGCTTGGTATGAGAAACTAAATATCTTTTTGTTAGATCATGACTATATCATGGGTAAAGTAAATTCTACCTTATTTCTAAAACACACTTCTAACAGTTTTCTTATCATTCAAATTTATGTTGATGATATCATTTTTGGCAGAACTAATCTTGATCTTTGCAAGGATTTCAGTGATCTTATGTAGAGTGAGTTCGAGATGAGCATGATGGGTGAGCTTACATATTTCCTTGGCTTTCAAATCAAGCTAACTAAAGATGGGAACTTCATCAACCAAGTCAAGTGCACAAGTGAGCTACTCAAGCACTTTGGGATGGAGAACACCAAGCTGATAGACAACCCCATGTCAGACACCGCCAAACTTGATAGATATGAAGAAGGTGAGAAAGTGGATGAGAAGCTCTATAGAGGTATGATTGGAAGATTACTTTGTTTAACTGTCTCTAGACCTGACATAATGTTTAGTGTTGGCTGGTGTGCTCACTTTCAATAAAATCATAAGAAATCGCATCCTATAGCTGTTAAGAGGATTTTGAGGTACTTAGCCAAAACCCAAAATTTTGGACTATGCATCCTAAGTCAAGGGACTTTACTCTAACTACTTATAGTGATAGTGATTACGCATGATGTTTGATTGATAGAAAGTGCACAAGTGGAACTTGCTTCCTCCTAGGACCATTCTTGGCATCTTGGTTTTCAAATAAATAAAGCACAATGGATCTGTCAACTACCGAGGCTGAATACATTGCAACCGGGAGTTTTTTCTGTGAGGTTCTATGGATGAAGCAAATGCTCCAAGAGTTTAACACTTATTTTGATGTTTATCCTATCTTTTTTTACATTACTAGTGCAATCAATTTATCTTACAATCCTATATTGCATAATAAATCCAAGAATATAAAGGTTCTTCATCATTTTCTTTGCGATCACATTGCCAAAAAGGATATTTATATCACACATGTGGACACGGAAAATTAGTTGGTGGCCATTTTTACTAAACCTCTAGCTAGAGAGCAATTTAATTTTATTAGATCTAAATTGCTCATAACTACTTTGAATGATACTGATATGCCATCTAGCTAGTTGTTATCTATCCTATATGCTTTTTTCATGTCTTGATCACCCTTGCTTACCAAAGTGCTAAAATTTTTTATGTTCTTATGCCTTGTTTTTCGCTTTTTTGGGTATTTTTCGCAAATGCTTGTTATATCGCTAAATAGTACCCAATGACGAGTGGTATGTTCCTAAGTACATCTAAAATGCGAAATGGACAGGAAAACATTTTTAATTAGCACTAAAATGGCTAGAAAATACAATTTCTAAAATTGGGATAGAACTTCTATCGGTCGAGTTGCCAACTCGACCAATTGGTGGTCGAGGGTTTTGTAAAAATCTATATGGCCAAGTTTCTTTCTCTCAGAACTGGACCAACGGCCGGGCTAGACCAAATTTTAAGTAGGTTTCAAATGACTATTCTCCCTCTCAACTAGAGAAAAGTCGACTGATTCCTCCTCCAGCTCTCTCAATCTCTCAACCCTAGCCCCAACCTTCCCTCTGCTAGACCTAGCTAGCCCTCTTTTGACCTTCTTAGCCCCTTTTCCTATCTGCCATAGGTGGTTAGACAAATTTTGGTGGTGTTTCTCTTGTGTTTGGTCTCTCAATCTTCTTCTTTTCACCTCCATGGCCTTAAATAGGAGAAAGAGAGTTGCACCTTCCAGAGCACCATCATCTTATTCCAACTCTCGCATCATTCCCTTTGATGACACCTTCTTTGTTTCCAACGAAGCTCTAAATAGGTACAAGGATCTCCTTCCTAGGAATCCTTTCCCTTTTTGTGCCTTATTTGAGCCTTATCCACGCAAACAAGAGGTTAATGATGAGGTTTTCAAGTTTCTTTATGACCATCACCTTGCATCCCTGAGTGTTTAATGTTGATGCTTCCACAATTCCATGATGAGCACTAAGGCGGTTCATGAATTCTATGCAAATATGTCGTGGAATTATGACACTCTTATACCCCCTCCTAATACTCAAGTGATTATCACTTGCATGATTGCCAGTAAGAAATTCACAATCTCAGAAGATACCTCGAATATGTTTTTCAATGGTATTAAGGTATCTGACACGTGTAGGAAAGACTATCCTGAGTATTTTTACGTCCTTGACCCGGAGGCTTTCTATAAGAAATATTATATTACTCTCTTTGACATTCATAAGTTCTTCAAGAAGCCTCAGACACCCTATAGGAAGAAATTCACCACGCCATACTCTTCCTTGGGTCTCAAAAACCACATACTCGCTTTGGTAGTCAACGACAATATTCACCCCAAAAAGAATCAAACTAAAATTGTAGAGAATAACGTAGTGATTTTGTTCTATCTTTTGAAGAACATAGGAGTCAAGTGGTCTAGTTACATTCTTCACCATATGACCTGCTTTGACTCCGGGAAGAATACATGTGGCACCCACCCTCCCTACCCAACCTTGATTTGTGGTCTCTTCACCTTTGCAACTGAGGAGTCTATTTTTCATGATTTACATTACAAAACTTCTAGAAAAGGAGTGTGCATCAATGAGACTACTCTCAGGAAAACCTTTTTTCCTACATCTTCCACCACACCTGGATCCTCTACCTCCACCCAGACACCTTCACCTCCACAATCCTCCCGACCTGCCTGCACCTAGTTTCATGTCTCCAACAAAGCCCTCATGGGTTACATGGTGCATCAGCAAGCGTACAACCTATAGGTTTAGGAACACCTCCATCAGGTGCTTTTCCAAATCATGTCCACCATGAACCTATCATGTACCCATCTCTACCCTACCTACTATCCCTACCTAGGTGGTGATTATGATTCCTTTGCATATAGTCACTTCTATTCAACCCCTCCACCTGCTGCTTCTGATGCTACACCTTCTATTGTTGGTGGACTTGCCCCTCCACCTACCCATGGAGTTCTACCTCTCCCTACTGGCCCCATAGATACCCTGCTTGCAAGCCTTGACACTTCTGCTCTGACTTTCCCTCATTCCAAGGAGCTCCATGATCTTGGCATGACTTGGGAAGATCAGAATGCCATGTGGCCCGGTTATGGTTTCGATCCTTCTGTCAATGAGGAGATGCCCGACTAGGTTGATGAGGAAGCCGTTGTTTCTGATGAGGAGGCGTCTGAGGATGATGGCCATGAGGACGGTTCTGATGATGGTGGCTTTTCTGGTGACTCTAGGGATGAAGGTGAAGTTGTTTCCTCTACTGCACCTTCAGATGGAGATGAGGACTATGAGCCTGAAGCTTTTGATGATGATGTCGATGATGACCCTTTGGACCTAGATAGCCTAGAAGTTTAGATCTTTTAGTTTTTAGTCTTTAGATGCTGATCATATATATATTTCTAGACTATTTTGTACTTAATACATCTGGGCACATTATCTGAGCTACACTATTTCTATCATCTTGTTGTTTTCATCAGTTTGGCTTTTAGTTTCTCTGAGAACATGCTTATGTGTTGTATTCTTAATCCTCTATATCATAACTCTATGTATGTTCTATCATGTGAGTTATTGGTATGCTTTCCATATTTTGATTATGACACTAGTTTCTTGTTTCTCTCTCATCTCAGTTTGATGTGTGTTGTGTGGTTGGATGTTTTTATCTTGTGGTTGGATGTTTCGGTTGTTCTTGCAGAAGACCTATTTTTGCACTCTTCTACCCCCTTACTTTTTGATAATGCCAAAAGGATGAGATAAGTTTAATGTTTTGAAGATCAACTGTTACACCCCAATCTCACAATTACCACAAATCATGAGATTAGGGTATAAATTGAGGATTTAACGTAATACAAAAATCACCCTTAACTTTTTCCTTCCTTTTCAAACTCTTTATTTTCTCGCATTGAACCACATAAACTAACTTTACAAGAGAATTAAACTTTCATTTCTCTAATATGATCTCAACATTAATGATACACATCCATACATTCATTCTATTTCTCACACTTCCATGTACATACGACATGATAATCAAATGCATTCTCTCTTATTAAGGAAACGAAGATACAAACATCATTTACAACTCTCTCACATCTATATAAGGACCTAGAGTGACACCGACCGACTGAACTTAACTATACTCAAACTTAACTCTTGTGGCAGATCTACTTTGAGGCAATGATATCTTCTTCTAGTCCATGTGATTTCCCTAAAATTTTTGAGTAGAGGGGTGAGCCTACTCGCTCAGTGAATGAGTACTTCAAAGAAAAAGTCTAAAGTACTCATATAATTACAGATATACTTTTGAGAAATTCATATCAATTATAACAACAGAAAGCTTTAGAGAGTCTAATAATTGACAATCATAAATATGGCAGGATACCCTAAATATCTATAAGAGTGAATCAATATATTAAATGCTTGATTGATCATAAAGAGAACTAATAATTCAAAAACATACAAAGATTAATTAAATAATTGTACACACTTGTTTGACCTCTCATTCATTTTATTATTCCCTGATCATATGCAGTGTACTCTACATATGAAGACTCGTAGTGAACTACGATCCCACCGTACAAGACTTAGCCGACACCCCAGGATAGCTAAGTCTGACTGATGTCTTGGTCTGTAATAGGAAAAATGGCTCTCTGGCCTCGACACTCCTATGGTGCCATAAACTGGACTCCTCCTCTAACCTGAGCACACAGGCAGAGAGTCTGAGACGCTTTATGGGCCTCATCTTGGTACACTCTGTGGGTACCTATGGGTTACCACCGGGGACTTCTGGTTCATGTTGGGTAACCTATCTTCTCTTAGGAGGCTTCCTTAAGGGCTTCGTCTCCCCGCACGCTCTGTGGCAGGGTAGGTCATTTCATCCCTAAGGCACATACCTCACATAGGGATTCTACGGTGTCAAGGCCCTTAAATCTATTATTTTATTATTCCTAGAAAGCTCTTTCTACATTGTACCCTTCTCTTATACTTGACTCTGGTATCTCTATGGTGTCACATCTACTTATTTGAAGTTATAATACAACATGTATATCATTCTAAACTTGGCAGAGCAGTATATTTAAAACATTGTAATTTACTGAGAAATCAACATACTATAAAAGCAGGTAGACTAAAGTTCTTAAATAAACTGAATACATGTCAACTTGGCACATATATACTAGAATCATGCATATCAACCCAAATATTGAGTTGTGCATTTCATAACTCAATTAAGAGTTAATTACTTATCACGAAAAGAATTATTAATAATAACTAAGAACATTGATATCACAATACTTGATTCATTGAACATCCTACCCTTAGGGTTTCATTTAATCACCACAAATGCTACAAAGAAAGGTGTAATACATCTATCACGTACTTTTCAAATCTTTAAAACACATGATACCTGGGATCTCAATCCATTATCACATTACTGGGAATTCTCATCCCTTCACATCATTATCATAATTACTGGATCTGGGTATTCAAACCCTTAGATCATCACATAGCATTGTTACCTCTGTAACAGGTAACCATTACCTCTAGGTCCTTAGACCAAGGTATTCATTTCACTGGTTGTACAAGTACTCTCATGGCTCACAATGCCATCACACATCTTGTCACCTCTCACTAGGCAACAACTTATTCACATGGCTCCCATAAAGTTTTCATGCGACATAGCATTCATTGAATAAAGACTACTATCAACAAATCATATAAAATCAATATATGTATGAAACCTTGGAACTGAGTTGAATTTGGGTTTCCATGCCATTCACTAGGATATCATGCATGAATAATAACATTGAATAAATAAAGTCTATCATGTCAAGAAAATCCCTTTAAATGGATTTCACGATATCTATTCACAAATATCCAACTTTCCTCGCATCTAGGGTTTCACCCTATTTACTGAGATATCAAACAAACACTATTCACCTTAAATGAAATACAAGATAGTATCTGACATATATGTACTATGAATTCAGATAAACAATCATTCATAACCAAGGAAATCTAGATAAGAAAATTTCTCTATTTACTTATACAACAAATTTCAGTCATAGACAAATTCCCTATATTTCTAATACGATTTTATCATATTATAACCTCTGCGAACACTTAGGGAATTCTTATTAGAATGTATTGTATGCATTTCTAATATGATTTTATCATCTGAAATTCATCCAAACAGAGGAAGAATCCATTTCATATCATTTTGCAACAACTTAGAATAAATAGACAATTCAGGGTTTGTAGTCGCATACTAAGAAATTAAAGATCATGGATGAAATAACCAATTTTCATGCAATATACTATTTAAAAGAAGTTCCCACTAACCATAAGGTGTAAAAATACCTTAAAAATGTAGCTCATCTCTGAAAATCTCGATCTCATATCAAATCCCTAGCAATTCACCTAATTCTTCTTCCTTTCAACTCGGAAACCCTAAAAATGAGGGGTTATGAAGAAAGAGTGAGAAAATGGGAAGTTTTGATACCATTTTGGATCAAATTAGAGGAGGGACAGAATTTTGATATGTCATAGAAGATTCATCATGAAACTATATCCAAAGAAGCTAAACTTACGTGATTTCATCATTCCTCGGACCGCAAAACCCTAGGTCAACATCTCCATCAATTTCTCCTCTCAAACCCTAACTCTCCCTCTCTCTCTAGGATTTCATTTCTCTGGAATGAATTAAAAATTATGAGAGATACTAGTGTGTTAGATTGATTATATAGAGCAATTGAGTTGCTTGGGTCAATTGCACATTGACCCCTCACTAACCTTTTTCTTATTTCAGCTGATTTTTTTGTCTAAACAAGTTGTTGTAATTCGTATATTTTAGAGATCAAAACTTATCCAAAAATTATGAAAATTTTACATGTTGTTTTTCATTGAGTTCTAAAACTTTAGTTAAAATTTGAGATCATTTGGAGTTACCAATAAATAAATAAAAATGTAACAGTGAACTACTATCTAGAAATCTGCAGAACTGTCGATTAAAGAGAAAATGCCCCAGAACGGCCGTGCTAAATGGACCCAGCACGGTCGTGCTACAGTACCGCGGCCGTGGTGCATTGGTTTCAGCAGTTTTGAGTATAAAAGTTGGTAAATAGTTCAATTCTTTCAAAATGTCCGTGTGACCAAGAATGCCCGTGCCACCAATGACCCACCACGGTCGTGCTACCCACCACGGCCGTGCTATCCTATCCTTCAACTACCATTTTCATTCTCCTTTGCATACTTCTCTCATTCTCCCCAACGTGAGCCTATTTGGTGAAAATCCTAATTTCAGCCGACTAGGGTTTATATTTTCTCAAACCCTAATTATATAAAGAGATTGTATACTTGGGGTTCTCATTAGGTTTAACATATCATGATTGAGATATCATCATTAATCGTGTTTATGTAATTATCAATCTAGTAAAACATGTAATCATCCACATAAACCCTAACTTACTGATTAAGCTCAAATACGGTCATAACAATTCTTCCCCCTTAAAAAGGTTTCACCCCCGAAATATAAATATGCAAGTAAAGTACATTCAGGGTATATTTTAAGCTTCTAAAATCTTACATGTCATTATATTCTTGTATTTCATACTTGAATGCAGTTTTCAACATTATGTCCTTCATTTCCTTTCTAATCACAACATATTTGAAATAGTTCTCAATGACAACAAACAAATTCTCTATGCCACAATCAATCATAGCAGAGAGAGAAACAACCATTTCAATATTTTTTTATACTCTTGAGGTGTTACCTCAACATTGATAATATGATCCAACTATCTCAATTCATACGGCTCAATATGTACTATTGTTATGTATTACCTCTAAGTCACAAAAGAGAGTTCACTATGTTTTTTTGAATTTTACTATTGTGCTACTCAAATAGCAAAATAGTCTTGAGTTGGAAGACTAGATTTAATAGCAATTGTACAATACTACTCACGACATCCCCATTGCATCATGGATGCATAAGGTGAATCATTACCATCACATTCCATATTATTCTCAAGTATGAACCCACACATAATTCAAGGTGTAACCATGGGGTTATAGCATATTAGGGTTTCAGCAACAGTAACAAAGTACTATATAATTGTATTAGTCATTCAAGGACTATTCATACCCAATTACCATCACTTAGTTATATTAAAGCTAGGTATACCAAGCTACACCTCATTAGGGTTACATATCAATACAATATGGTTATCATCCCTTCTATTCATATGAGTGAATAGGTAAGACTACCTTATTCAGGGTAACCCTCCATTTGTTCCATCATTATTCAACCCATATCACCATACCACAATTGTACAATATTAAGATGGATTACTGGTATGAATGACTAAAACTATCAGACAACTTTAATTAACATATTGCTTGCACAAGTACACTGAAATCATACGTAGAACCAATTTACATCCCTTAATATACCTTCAACAAATTATACTTCTAAAAACAAATTCACATATTACTAAAAGACATTTTTTTCTCTTATCTCTCTCCTCATTCATTACTACTTACTTTTTGCTACTTATCCTTCTCATTTTAATCATGTAGATTAAACATCCCTAAAATTGAAACATACAAGGTATAAATAGATTATTCATCATTCTTGCTATTACTGCAAAAATTTATTTCATATCACATATCACTCATATTATATTTCTCCTTTTGTTTAAAACACACCTCTTATATTTCAAATCTATGTCTTATCCTTTGCTCTAAATCATTTCCATATTGTTTATCTACCTTTCAGATTAGCTAGGATTACTATCACTGCTAGTTTACTTCTCATAGTGCAAATTTCATGATCTTGTTTTATAGAGATGCTAGTATTCAAGGTCAAATCACTAGTGACAACCCTTGAACTACTACAACTCTAAACATTCTAGGGTTTGGCCTTTATCAGTAGCATGACGTTATTGTGGTGTGACTTTGCTCCCTTAATTTGAAATTCAAACTTTGGATCTCACAAGTTTTTACTAAAGTCTTCTTTATCTTATCAATTGAATTTCCTTAATCTTAATTGGCCATTCAGATAGATTACATTCTCAATTTACCCTTCTAGGGTTTCATCATCATATTGTGTGTCATTATTACATTCACTAGATGCCTCTACCATGGTGGTTATGCATCAGATATGATTCCTTTTCTTATCACTTCATTCCCACATTTCTATCTTTACGTAATATATGGAAGAGAAGACGGTTATGAGACTTAGAGTTCTTATCTTCAAACATCCCATTAATACATTTGTCATATGTAGATTTAATTAGTTATCAACAAGGATACTTGACTAACTAGCACTTGATTGAATCTCCTAACCTCTTTCTTTTATAATCTATATTACTCCAAAATGTTTCAAACCCTTCCTTACTTTCCATAATCCTCTTACCATATACTACTCTTCCACCTGTTATCTTTAACTTCTACTTTTCTCTTATGATCATGTTACTTATTCATGTGTATGATCATGTGTACCATGTTGCACGTATTTCTTTTTATCCTTCTACTAATGTGAAGTTGAAATTCTAAATCAATAATCTCTCTACTAGTTTCAACTCATGTTTAATACATTACATATCCTTCATTTTAAATCAAATGGCTCATGCATGGGTGAAACATAGTTTCTCTTATATCAAGTTTTCCTTCCTAAGTATAGTCTACCTTTGTATAACTTATTCATTTTGTTAAGCTACACTTTTGTTCTTTTTTTTTTAGAAACTAGTTTGTTGTTCTATAGAGACTTGGAATCTAAAGGTGGTAAGTATGAATGTATTAAACTTATTAATAAAGGTATACATTCCATGCTCTCAATTATATCATAACCCTCATTCCTTAATCAAGCTCATCATTTCCAACATTTATCTTTGTTTTAACTTAGTTTCTTATCCTAGTCTTATGATTTACATATTTATCTAATTCTCTTTACTTTAACTCTTCAGAAGACTCTTCACTTATATTTACTTATCATATACTTAACTCTTTTCTTCTATTTTTCCTTTGCTTTGGAGTACATAAAAACATTGTACTCGATTATATAATTCATTCCTCATGATTGATTCTTACTACCTTGGCCCTTACATACTTTTCTCATATCTTTTCCATATTTCATATTTAGAGTTCATATAATACTAATAATTAAACTTAATCTAAACCTTATATCGTGTTCCTTTATTCACAATTAAGGGTTTCTCATATGAGGCCCCAAAGTTGGATCTCAGATATCAGTTCCAATTGATTCTTAGTTATCTCAGTCTTTCCCTTATACTTCTTCGAGTATATACATTCATACTAGAATTTGGATCTAATCTATCCAGAATTTGCTTGTTATGTTACTAATTGGAGTCATTAGATCCTAGTAATCTATCCAGAACCAGGTCGAACCTACAGTCCTGAAGCCAACACTAGTACATACCCGACCTTTAGTGTCTGTTATTTAAGGCCTTTAGTGTCGGTTTCTAAGCGACACCTATGTGGGTGACGCTAAAATCCCAGCCGTTACGCATCGGTTCAAAAACTGACGCCAAAACCCTTCGCGCGCCACTGAAAATGCGCCAGCAGGGCACTATAGGCGTCAGTTATTAGATAAGAAACTGACACCATATACCTTCGCGCCACAGAAGGGCACCATCTTGGGCACTATCAGTGTCGGTTATTAGATAAGAAACTGACATCATATAACTCCCAACACGGCCGTGCTGGCCAGCACAGCCGTGGTGTCTGGTCTGCTGCCACAGTCGTGCACTCCCAACACGGTCATGCTGGCCAGCACGGCCATGGTGTCTGGTCCGCTACCACGGCCGTGCTGGCCAGCACGGCCGTGGTGTTAAGGAAATAGATGTCGGTTTTTATTCGAAACCGACACTGTAACGATGTGGCGTCGGTTTTATACAAATAACCGACACCTATTTTTGGTCTGCGGCCAACACGGCTGTGGTGTTAAGGAAATAGACGTTGGTTACTATTAAAAACCGACACTGTAACGATGTGGCGTCAGTTTTATACAAATAACCGACGCCTATTTTTTGTTTTTTTCTGTCAGTCTACAGACCTGCTGTATGGCTGGTCGCAGGATGAGAAACATGCAGTTCAGTTATGAACTGCAGGTTTTACGACATCCATTGATATCAGCCAACAACAGGCCACAAACCTACAAAATTAACAACAAAAATATTCACACATTTAGCAATGCAACCTGCAGTTCCATTTGATTTTCACACATTTAGAAACATTCATGTAGCTAGCAATCTGTAGTTCCATTCATTTTCACATTCACACATGTAGAAACATTCATATAGCAACCAACAGTTTCATTCATTTTCACTCAGACACATGTAGAAACATCCAGACATGTAGAAACATTCACACATATATTATAATTCAGAAATTCATTTACAAAATATCATTCTTTAGTCATTATTCGCTATCAACATCCCAATTATATCTTAAAACCCCCACTATTTGTATGGCTGTTGCCCATTCTTCTCTTACTTCATTTAATTCTCCCATCGTATAGGGAGCATGTACATCTGGTAAGGTCGTTCATGTAGTGTGGTCAGTTTTAAACACCTGTAAAGAGAATGATGTATATATATAATTAATGAGCTATAAATAAGATTGATATATTTCATATTATCTAATGAGACTATATAATACCTCAGCAATACAATCGATGTCCATTGCAGCATATTTGATAATCATGTGCATAAATCACATCACATAGTATCCACATGCCCATCTGTTGTCTTGTGTAGCACACTATAAATTCAAACATACAAAATATTAAAAAATACAACTAATTAAGCACTATTCACATAAATAATATATACATATATTGCAGTCGGGAACTTACTTTCACGTTCTTCCAAATTATTGGCTGGTTCTTTTTCGTGGGGACCTTTCCTCCAACCTTTTTTAACTCATCAAAACCCCTACATGTTAATGTAACACAGTACATTGCATAATTAAATAGTAATGTAATAACATATGTTAACGGATATGAAAATGAAATATTTCTCATCGGAATAATGCCATTTTCATTATGTGTCCATATTTTTTATTCAATTTACTCCCCTTAGGATCTAGATAATAGACAGTGAACGTCTCAGGGACAATAACCAGTAACTCCCAATGCATACCACTACAGGTAAAAAAGTTAAAAATTAATAACTCAAAATCCACAATAAAAATGTAATTTTCTTAAGTCCAAATTATAATAAGCAAAGTAAACTTACTCTACATTGAATGGAGCCATTATCACCGTCTTCTTATTTTGAGCAAAAATTGTAAAAGCCTCACAGCAGTATTGTTGAACTGACGGAGGGTCTTTAGCTACTAGACTAATAAAAAATGGAATAAAAAATCCTACATGTTCGAATGCAAAATCTACACATATCTTGTCTAAGTAGCTGCAAAATATGTATTAATTACGCATGCATTAATAAATAACAAACCAGATCACCAGATCCTACACAAGGTATATGGATGTATAAAGAAGATCTCACCTTATCCATAGCTCTATCACAGATGTATTTAGCCAAACATATCGAAACAACTCCAAAATATCTTGTATAAATAGTTTGCTTTCGTATGATTGACCTGCAACATCTGAATCTATAGAAATAGTTATAGGGCAATTTATATCATGTTCGCCTAACCATATTGCCATACCCCTACAATTAGGACCTAACGGGACAGGTAGGTCCTGTGGAACCCAACTGGGTAATGTAGGAGGTGGAAGTGGAGGCCTAGATGTTGTGGGTGTCTTCTTTTTAACCTGTATATATATATATATATATATATATATATATATATATATATATATATATAATTTCAGATCAACTGACATCATATACACACACTAACAATTTAATGTAATGTAAATTTACCATACAGTTTCAGTAAATATGACATCCGCTTTTAGCCACAATATCACTCCGCCTTCTGCCTCACCAAGCGTTTCACAATCTGGGTGGGCATATGGCAATGGAAGATCCATCCACTTGGGGAATATATGTACCGGGCTCACACGAATCCAACCAGCTGGTAATGGAGACCCGTGAAACATTTCCCCTGGTAGGGATGGGTAAGCCGACGCCTCTGCAACGACATATTCATTAACGTTTAGACGGCATGGCTTCAACCCCTACAAATTTTTGTGTAAAGAATGTTATATACATATATACATATCATCTTTTTTTGAAACGACTACAATTTCATATATACATATACAATAGATCAATCTTCTTCCACTGTGGGGAATCAGACGCATGTCGTAGGATCCCATCATTATTTTTCTTAACATCTGCATGCCACCTCAAATTCTTCGCATCTATCGGATTGACAAACGAGCATTGAAACCGTGATATTATAGGTAGATACCACATCACCTTGGCAGGAGGACCAGTTTTGGACTCCCCCGAAGTCGTCAATTTATACCGTGACGCACCACATTTTGGACAATCTTTCAAATCCACATAGTCCTTTTAAAATAATACACAATCATTCGGGCATGCGTGTATCTTCTTGGCATCCATTCCCATTGGGCACAACAATTTCTTTACCTGGTATGTTGAGATTGGCAGCTCATTTTCTTCAGGAAGCATTTATTTCAACAAAGACAACAATGACATGAAGCTTTTGTCGCTCCATCTATTGTTAGCTTTCAGCTTATACAATCTCAACACAGCGCTAAGCTTCGTAAACTTAGTACAACCTGTGTATAACAATATCTCAGCATCATGCACAATGTTTCTAAAAATGGGAGGTGGATCGGTGTGCTCTACCCCACAACTATCCAGCATCGCATCAACGATGTCTACTGGAACTGGTTCATTCACATCTACATCATCGTAGGCAATTTCTTCTTCCACACAAGCACTGCTATCGACATCCACCGGTTTCGGGTTTGAAATCTCTCCATGCCAGTACCATTATGTATAGCCTTGTATAATCCCATTGCACATGACATGCCTTTTGATTTCGTCACCAGTGCTGACTTTCAAGTTGTTACCACAATGCCTACATGGATAGTAGAACCTATCTCTAGGTTGTTTCCTATGTTCCTTGGCAAATCTAATAAACTGGTCAAGACCAGAAATAAACTCTGGGGTGCAGCGATTACGAATGGACATCCATGATCTATCCATTCTATGATCAAAGAGAAACAAGTATATATTACAACAAGATTAGGGTCTAGGGTTAACAGATTAGAGTTTTTGCATGGTTAAAACTTTAGGCCAACAAATACATGTGTTGTCATTCTTATATATAATAAATGTGTACCACCTATCCCATTCTTGAACACCTAATCTCACTAGTAAGTGTATAATGTGTATTGGGTTTTTGAGAAAATTTCGGCAACATTTCCCTGCTGTTCTCTAAGTACAAAAATGGGGAAATGCTACCAAAATTTTCTCGAAAACCCAATACACATTATACACTTACATCCTAAGTGAGATTAGGTGTTCAAGAACAGTCCCAAACCGGGGACTATCCAAGATTTACTCCTAATGAGTAAATCTTGGACGGGTTTCTAGGCCAACAAATACATGTGCTGTCATTCTTATATATAATAAATGTGTACCACCTATCCCATTCTTGAACACCTAATCTCACTAGTAAGTGTATAATGTGTATTGGGTTTTCGAGAAAATTTCGGCAGCATTTCCCTGCTGTTAGAGAAAAATGGGGAAATACTATCAAAATTTTCTCAAAAACCCAATACACATTATACACTTACATCCTAAGTGAGATTAGGTGTTCAAGAATAGTCCCAAACCGGGGACTATCCAAGATTTACTCCTAATGAGTAAATCTTGGACAGGTTTCTAGGCCAACAAATACATGTGCTGTCATTCTTATACCTACAATCCTAGTTTCATCATTCATATCCTAGTTCTTCAAGTTAGGTGATTAACATTGTCAATATACTAAAAAAGGAAACAAGTTACCAATTTCATAGTTAGGACGGTAGAGATACCCTAAGATCTAGATCTAATGGTTCATAATGAACTTGTGATAAATTTACATCACTAGATGATTATATAATTTCAAAAGTAGTACACAAATAAATTCAAATGAGTAGATAACTAAATAAAAAATAGTAGACAAAAAAATACAAATAAGTAGATGAAAAATACAAATAAGTAGATGAATAAATCATTAAAAAATCAGTACATAATTAAATAAACACAATCAGTAAATAACTTTAAAAAAAATCCACTAGCTTGGTGAAATCAGTACATAAATAAACACAATCCAAATATTTTTCAATGGTTTTTGGGGTGACTTGGTGAAATCAGTGCATGTTTTGGGCATCCTTTGTATAGGTTGATCTAGGGTTCAATCCAGTAGATGAATCCAAACCCCAGCAGCAGCCTAGGCGTGCCCTGGCGCCGCCCAAGCATCCGCCTAGAGGCCTAGCTAGGCAGGGCACCTGGGCTTGGGACCCTAGGCGTGCCCTGGCACCTGCTTAGGCGCCGCCTGGGTGAGGTCGAGGTTGGCGGCGGCAGAGAAAGCAAGCGGCGGAGGAGAAAAGGCGGACGATCGAAGGGTTACCTTGTAGGAAGCTGGCGGAGCAGAGACCTAGCAGGAAGCTGGAGGCGGCGAGGAGAGCACCGAAGCAGCTACCAGCGGGGGTGGCGGTGACGAGAGGAGAGGAGCAACGACCGGCGGCAGCACCGAGCGACAGTGAGAAGAGAAGCAACGAGCGGCGACGAGCAAGAAATCGCCGGACCTAACTGAAGAATCGGGAATGAAACAGAGAAAGGGGAAGAGTCGCTCGCGCTGGTGCTGTTAAGTTAAACATAAGTGCAGTTGTTTAAATGGCCGACGCTACAGCCTAACAGTGTCGGTTTCCATAAAAAACCTACGCAATAGGGGTGTAAAAAATTTTGGCGGGGACGGCGCGCGCACACTTATAACATCGGTTATTATAAGACAACTGACGCCCATATTAGAACTTTTGGCGCAAATTTTATCTTCATTCAGTGTCGGTTATTAGCTAAAACACCGACGTTGTATCTGATACTTTGGCGTAGTTTTTTTTTGCTCAAAAAAATTGGATTTCGCAGGCTACTTTAGGCGTCATTTTTTTTTCTTCAACCGACACTGAATGAAAAGAAATACCCGTGTCTGGCTGGTCTTCAAATATAGACATCGGATGTCCTTATTAACTGACGCTTAATATGAGTAGCGTCAGTGTTACTAAAAAACCGACGCCTCTAAAAGCGACGTTGTACGTTGTTTCTATACTAGTGCAAAAGCTACTCAGGATTACTCAACTCCTATTCATCTCAAATGTGTGGAAGAAAACTTATCCACTTAGGAAAGCTCATTCAAAGATCATTTCTAGTCTACTTGATACAAAGAATGTAATCAATAAATGCTACAACTGCATAATGTACAACAAATCTTAAAGACCCATATATATTTCAAAATACTGAATATCTGAATTTAAACATATAAGAGATTTTCTATTTATCTCCAATAAAACAACAATATGAAATTAAAGTTCTATCTCATTTTATATTTATGCTCTTAATTCATGTTACTTATCTTGTTTCTAACCCTAATATTTCTAGGGTTCCTCTCTAGCCCATCCTTCCACTATATACCTGGCTAGGGTATATATGAAAGAATAGACAAAGTAGCTTGATATTGGTTGATCCAAGTACTTAGATACCGAGCCAGGATATCCAAATACTCAAATACCCATAGCTAACATCATAACATCTCCTATCTGCCACACTTATGACTCTAACTTACTAACTTAATGGTCCCTGACAACTCAGCCTAAGCTCTGATACCAAAGATGTTACACCCTGATCTCACAATTACCACAGATCATCAGATTAGGGTATAAATTGAGGATTTAACATAATACAAAAATCACCCTTAACTTTTTTCTTCATTTTCAAACTCTTTGTTTTCTCGCATTGAACCACATAAACTAACTTTACAAGAGAATTAAATTTTCATTTCTCTAATATGATCTCGACATTAATGATACACATCAATACATTCATTATGTTTCTCACACTTTCATGTAAATGTGACATGATAATCAAATGCATTCTCTCTTATTAAGGACACGAAGATACAAACATCATTTACAACTCTCTCACATCTATATAAGGACCTAGAGTTACAGGGACCGACATTAATGATACACATTGATACATTCATTATGTTTCTCACACTTCCATGTAAATGCGACATGATAATCAAATGCATTCTCTCTTATTAAGGACACCAAGATACAAACATCATTTACAACTCTCTCACATCTATATAAGGACCTAGAGTTACAGGGACCGACTGAACTTAACTATACTCAGACTTAACTCTTGTGGCAGATCTACTTCGATGATATGATATCTTCTTCAAGTCCATGTGATTTCGCTAAACATTTTGAGTAGAGGGGTGAGCCTACTCACTCAGTGAATGAGTACTTCAAAAAAACAGTCTAAAGCACTGATATAATTATAGATATACTTTTGAGCAATTGATATCAATTATAACAGTAGAAAGCTTTAGAGAGTCTAATAATTGACAATCATAAATATGGCAGGATACTCTAAATATCTATAAGAGTGAATCAATATATCACAATTCTTGATTGATCATAAAGAGAACTAATAATTCAAAAAGATACAAAGAATAATTGAATAACTGTACACACGTGTTTGACCTCTCATTCATTTTATTATACCTTGATCATATGCATTGTACTCTACATATGAAGACTCGTAGAGAACTACGATCCCACCGTAATAGACTTAGCCGACACCCCGTGATAGCTAAGTCTGATTGCTATCCTGGTCTGCAATAGGAAAACTGGCTCTCTGGCCTCGGCACTCCTATGGTTCCACAAACTGGACTCATCCTCTAACCTGAGCACACAGGCGGAGAGTCTGAGACGCTCTGTGGGCCTCATCTTGGTACACTATGTGGGTACCTCTGGGTTACCACCGAGACTTCCGGTTCATGTTGGGTAACCTATCTTTTCTTAGGAGACTTCCTTAAGGGCTTTGTCTCCCCGCACACTCTGTGGGTGCATTCCATCCCCTGTATACTGGACGCACCACTAGGGTAGTTCGTTTCATACCTAAGGCACATACCTCACATAGGTATTCTACGGTGTCAGGGCCCTTAAATCTATTATTTTATTATTTCTAGAAAGCTCTTTCTACATTGTACCCCTCTCTTTCTTATACTTGACTCTGGTATCTCTATGGTGTCGCATCTACTTATTTGAAGTTATAATACAACATGTATATCATTCTAAACTTGGCAGAGCAGTATATTTAAAGCATTGTAATTTACTGAGAAATCAACATACTATAAATGCATGCATACTAAAGTTCTTAAATAAACTGAATACATGTCAACTTGACACATATACACTAGAATCATGCATATCAACCCAAATCTTGAGTTGTGCATCTCATAACTCAATTAAGAGTTAATTACTTATCATGACAAGAATTATTAATAATAACTGAGAACATTGATATCACAATACTTGATTCATTGAACACCCTACCCTTAGGGTTTCATTTAATCACCACAAATGCTACAAAGAAAGGGGTAATACATCTATCACATACTTTTCAAATCTTTAAAACACATGATACCTGGGATCTCAATCCCTTATCACATTACTGGGAATTGTCATCCCTTCACATCCTTATCATAATTACTGGATCTGGGTATTCAAACCCTTATATCATCACATAGCTTTGTTACCTCTGTAACAGGTAACCGTTACCTCTAGATCCTTAGACCAAGGTATTCATTTCAGTGGTTGTACAAGTACTCTCATGGCTCACAAGGTCATCACACATCTTGTCACCTCTCACTAGGCAATGACTTATTCACATGGCTCCCATAAAGTTTTCATGCGACATAACATTCATTGAATAAAGACTACTATCAACAAATCATATAAAATTAATATATGTATGAAACCTTAGAACTGAGTTGAATTTGGGTTTCCATGCCATTCACTAGGATATCATGCATCAATAATAACATTGAATAAATAAAGTCTATCATGTCAAGAAAATCCCTTCAAATGGATTTCACGATATCTATTCGCAAATATCCAACTTTCCACACATCTAGGGTTTCACCCTCTTTACTGAGATATCAAACAAACACTATTCACCTTAAATGAAATCCAAGATAGTATTTGACATATATGTACTATGAATTCAGATAAATAATCACTCATAACTAAGGGAAACTAGATAAGCAAATTTCGTTATTTACTTATACAAGAAATTTCAGTCATAGACAAATTCCCTATATTTCAGTTTACTCTTATAACCTCTGCGAATACTTAGGGAATTCTCATTAGGATGTATTGTATACATTTCTAATATGATTTTATCATCTGAAACTCATCCAAATAGAGGAAGAATCCATTTCATATCATTTTGCAACAACTTAGAATAAATAGACAATTCAGGGTTTGTAGTCGCATACTAAGCAATTAAAGATCATGGATGAATTAACCAATGTTCGTGCAATATACTATTTAAAAGAAGTTCCCACTCATCCTAAGGTGTAAAAACACCTTAAAAATGTAGCTCATCCCTAAAAATCTGGATCTCATATCAAATCCCTAGCAATTCACCAAATTCTTCTTCCTTTCAACTCGGAAACCCTAAAAATGAGGGATTATGAAGAAAGAGTGAGAAAAGGGGAAGTTTTAATACTATTTTGGATCAAATCATAGGAGGGATGGAATTTTGACATGTGAGAGAAGATTCACCATGAAACTATATCCAAAGAAGCTAAACTTACGTGATTTCATCATTCCTTGGACCGCAAAATCCTTGGTCAACATCTCCATCAATTTCTCCTCTCAAACCCTAACTCTCCCTCTCTCTCTTGGATTTTGTTTCTATAGAATGAATTACGAATTATGAGAGCTTCTAATGTGTTAGATTGACCATATAGAGCAATTGAGTTGCTTGGGTCAATTGCACATTGACCCCTCACTAAACTTTTTCTTATTTCAACAGATTTTTCTGTCATTAAAAAGTTGCTGTAATTTGTGTATTTAAGAGACCAAACCTTCTTCAAAAATTATGAAAATTTTACATGTTCTTTATAATTATATAAAGCTTTAATGAAAATTTGAGATCATTTTGTATTACCAATAAATAAATAAAAATAGAACAGTGCACTACTATCCAGAAATCTACAGAACTGTTGATTGAAGAGAAAATGCACCAGAACGGCCGTGTTAAAATGGACCGAGCACAGTCGTGCTACAGTACCACAACCGTGGTGCATTGTTTTTAGCAGATTTGAGTATAAAAGTTAGTAAATAGTTCAATTCTTTCAAAATGGCCATGTGGCCAAGAATGCCCGTGCCACCAACGACCCACCACGACCGTGCTACCCACCACGTCCGTGCTATCCTATCCTTCAACTACCATTTCATTCTCCTTTACATACTTCTCTCATTCTCTCCAACGTGAGCCTATTTGGTGAAAACCCTAATTTCAGCCGACTACAGTTTATATTTTCTCAAACCCTAATTATACAAAGAGATAGCATACTTGGGGTTCTCATTAGGTTTAACATATCATGATTGAGATATCACCATTAATCATGTTTAAGTAATTATCAATCTAGTAAAGCATGTAATCATCCAAATAAACCCTAACTTACTGATTAAGCTCAAATACGATCATAACATCAACTATATTGCTTTTACTGCCTATGTGATCCTTTTCTTGTATAAATATATGTTTTATCACATGACTTGCTAAAGGACCATGTAGTACACAAGTTATATAGATTTTCGTAGAAAGACTAATTATGCAGGTAAGAGTAAGTATAGATTGAGGGAGATCGATTAATATTGAAAAAATTATGTATTTCCTTTCAATTCACAAGGCCAAGGTATAACTTTACATATCCTTTTCAATATGTTGAGGAATGGTTTGTCATTGTCATGAATGGGGAGAATGTTGACTTGAGAGTTATATAATGTCTCTATTTTGATAATGACTTAACCATTCCATTTATATGTATTTAATATGTTTGTTTAAGATTGATTTTGGGAATTAGGTACATGGAAAAGATCAAATTGCACAAGCCCTAGCTTGCCCAAGTTTAAGTCAAAAGCAATGAAAATGCACTTTTGTGGAAAACACTCCAAACCAACTTAGAATATTTTTATAGTCATCTGTACTGAAGATATGACTTGTAACTAAGATGAGAAAAAACCAGTGACACTTAATTTCGTTGTTTTATCACTTAAAAATCATTTTGGAAAATTTGTCACAATAACTTAATTGGTCGAGTTTGAATCTCGACCGATATATGATGAATTTTTGGAAATGGTTACATCGGTCGAGTTGTACGCTCACTGAAATCGACCGGTCAACTTTCTAATCAAAGTTGATTTTAGCTGGTCATTAGAGTACTAGGAAACACTCGACCGACGGTTTGAAAATTGGCTTTGTCGGATAGTGGATCAGTCGAGTCACCTTTATTGAAACTCAACCAAATGCACTATATGAAAAACGTAGAAAAAATGTTTTCAACCCTTTTGAAAATTGTTATAAACAAAAATAGATATGTTTCAAGTTGTAAAATGGCTATTTTTCATTCTTAAGTGGCCCCACTCTCAAAGGAACACCCCTAGCTATAAATAGGACCACTTGGAGTTCATTTCAAGGTTGCTCATTCATGCTATCCTTGATCCTTGCTATAGTTGAGTGTGCTATAACCCTTTGAGCCACTTTCTCTCTCTCATTTACAAAGCATTTTGTGATTATGAGTGAGTTAGGCATGTTGTAAGAGAGCTACCTCATTGTTACCTTGTAAAGCTCTCCATTTTTCCATCTTCCCAATCCCCTTTCTCAGAGAGCAAAGGCTGAAGTGATCTTCTCCAAGTGAAGGAGGAGTTGTTGTTCTTCTTTAAGGATGAAGAAGGTGTGAAGATCTTCTCTAAGTGAAGGAGAAGTTGTTGTTCTTCTTTAAGGCTGAAGAAGGTGTGAAGATATTCTCCAAGTGAAGGAGAAGGACAAGACGGAAGATCCAAGGAGCTAGGTGGGTGAATCCTCAAAGATGAAGACTTGTTGTAAGGAGGAGATGTCATAGGAGAAGGAATCGAGTTGCTTGTAAGAGTGGGTAAGACCTGTTGTGAGGTAGAAGACTAGCTCTTGGATAGGTAAGCCCTTGGATGTTAGGTGATCTTCTTGTATGTTTTATAATGGAATAGAAATATACATGGATTGTGAAGTCTTAGAGGTTGAACTCTCTAGATAGTGGACTGATGGTCTCCTAGTTTGGAGATTGGAACCACTCTAAACACCTTGTCCAAGTGTTTGTTTCAATCTCTCTCATCCTTGCTATGCTTGTTTAGATAGGACCTCAAATTTAGTTTTAGAATTTAGTTTCAATTGATATAATTTGAAGGTCTAACTATTCTAGTGCAAGTTTTGAAGCTATATTAACCCTCCCTCTAGAGCCCTAGATTCAACAATAAGAACATATTATATTTCTCCTTATTCTGACAAGCACTCACTGAAAGAAGTAAGACATGAAAAGTACAAAATCTGCAAGAGCCAACAAGTTACAAATTATTAATAATTACAATTCTAAGATTTATTGGCCTACATATTTTAATTGGATGTGATATTCAATTTATACAATATATTTAAAATGTTTTTGTAAATAGAATAATCTTGAACAATCTAAGTGAAAAGATTCTAAAATACTAAGATCAAGGTTGATTTGAAGCATGTTATACTCATAAATTTTGTTCAAATGGTTGAGATTTTTCATCGGGGGAAAGCTCATATAGTACATATGTTGTTTGAATTGGTAAAGTACTATCCTAACTCACCCTTATTGTAATCCTAGGACTTTGCAAAACTAGTTCTACCTAAACAAAAGTACCACAATCAAAGTTATGAGAGGTTTTATGGGTATGATTTCAAAAATATGTGGTTCCCAAAATTCTTTGGCTATAAAATGTCAAATGCTTATGTAATCATGTGGGTGAATTTGCTTTCTTCGTATAATCAAATTAATAACCCAAATCATGCCAATTTAAATAGAATTTTGTAAGCCTTGCCTAACTTTACTTATCTCTAACTTGAAAAAGATTCTTAGATGTCAACAAGAATACTAAATAAACATTATATATACTTTTCATCTCTGTTTGATTCAAGATCATGATGACTTTATCTTTCAACATCTCAATTACAATATGGTCCCTATTCCGATGTATCTAATGTGTTACTATTTATAAATGAAAGCAAGAATTGGATGTACAAAACAAATAAAACACCATGGTAGTAGTTATATTCCTCTTGAAAACTAATTATAAATTTCTTTATATGCAAACATGTTATGAGTTAAACAAAATAAAGAAATCCGCAGAAATGATGTTGAAATCAACAACTTGGAAAGAAAGATGATAATTGAAGTATAGGAACATAAACATAAATTCAAAGTTTTTCATAAATGTGAATATTCTACTATACATCCTATTTTAAAACTAATTGCAAATATTCTAAATTTACTTATGGAATGAGATATTACACAAGAAATGGTTACTATGTACAATGTTACAAGACTCCCAGTATTCATAAACACACCAAGGTGAATTGATCCCTCATATAATAGTTTCATGTATTCAAAATCTTGGGAGTAAACCATCAGAAATCGAGTAGAGATACATCTTTAATATTGTTGGTCTAATCCAACTCTCAAGATCATCATCACTTAAACTATAGGGCGACTTTGAAACTCCTCTATTATGAAATGATTGGATTATAATATCATCCATAGAAGAAACAGTAAACCATTTAACCTCTCAATATCAACACCTTTAGATTGGAGGTTCATCCACAAGGTTAAGCTCCCAAAGACTAGAGTGTAACATGGTGTCAAGCCACCATGGAAAATGAAGATCTTAATATGTAAAATCCAACTTAGAAGGCATATCATGCATGATATAGTTGAGATATAATGGAAATAATTGCATGATGATTGATTCTGGTGAAGATGCCACGTGTTGGGGCCCTTCATCTATAGTACCGAGACTTAACAAAATGGCCTCCTAATCATGACCCCGTATGGATACCCAAGATAACTACCAAGAGTGGATGACATTTCCTTCTGCTGGGTACTCTTCATTTAAATATGTGAGACCAATCAAGTGAAAGCCCAATACCATAGATAACATCAACTACCAAGCTAGAACAACTTTTGCCTAGATGGAGGATGTTAATTATGTTGCTCCTCTTTTTTCGATAGTTTTTAGTGTATGATGGAGAACAATGTTTCATGGAACATGAGGGTGATCTTATCGTGCTATCTATCCCCGGGTTGAGATAGATCGGGCTTTCACATTATTGATGCATGGTAAGTCTAGTATGGATCTGCGGGTAGTCCACTCACTTGCCCATATGACTCGAGCGGATACTCAACCTTGTACGGTTCATTAATTAAGCGATGAAAATCCACTACAAATGTGGGAAGGGGGTGTTTGCCGACACGAGTGCAGATTTGGGAAAGGAGTAGACTACACCAGTACACCTTTAGTTATCTTTCAACACATGTAAATACAATTAAATCTATTGATTTGGATGAAATCCTGGTGACACGTGACATTAATTTGAGATGGGGGTAGACTACTCTATGTTCACATAAGACTAACAGATAAAAGTCCATCCCCAATTCTAAGTGGAAATGCCATGGGTTGGGGTTTGGTGGGGAAGGGGGTTACATACTCTGAAAAAACTTCTCATACGAATACAACCAAAGAATGAAACGTATAACCAGATTCCATACGCAAAATCTACAAATGCTCTTGTGGTTGCATACGCGTGTGATGAAGACAAAGCTTTTGAGTTGTTGGAAGAACTCGATATAGAATAGTATCATTTCATGCAACAAAAAATGGGGGGAAATAACGAATGCACTTATGTCGTTTGTTGCATTCACTTAATAGAAACAGAAATAGATGGAAAATGACATGCATATCTCTCGGAATAAAACAGTCTCGGTTAGGTGAAGATTGCTGCTGTAAGGACCATAAACAAGAGGTTATGATTCTATCACCTTCCTCCATTGATGAAGGAACAGTAGAACATACGGCAGCCATTCCTTGCATACGCTTATCAGTACTATTGGCTGCATAACGATGTTCTGGTTGGCCAGGTGACTGCCGCCGCCTTCTTCAGTATTCATCCATCATGATTCCATTCAGCGGTTACATTTGATTCCAACTTCTTCTTTTATCCCGCTGTTTGAAGTATCCACCCACTCTTCATCGATCTCATCTCATGCAGCCTTATCTAGACCACCGAGCTTTTCTGCGCGCCGTATATCATGCTCACACACCTCTCCATATCGTCAATCCTGCGTGGCATCAGCTATCGCCTGACGAATCTCCTCCGCCCCCGCGATTCCCAATCCAAGAAGACAACTGCCGCGGCCTACACCGACTGCGACGACGTCAGCCCGAGCCGGAGCAGTGGTCGCACCACCCTGTTTGTCTCGTCTTCCACTGCCGGCCCAGTGGAGTGCTACGCCTGCACGCAGCCAGGACCGCCGGCTTTCCACTCGGCCGCCTGCAGCAGCTTCCCCAATTGGTACTCCGGCGCCGGCTCCTCCCTGATCCCCGTTGTTCATCCCTCATCTCACCGTACCATTTCCTCGTCTCGTCCCCTCCTCCCTCACACCTTGAGGCCACGCGGTCCTGTCGGCCGCGTCCTCGACCCGCGGTCCAAGAGCGTGCATCGATGGAACCGCGCGTTCCTGCTCACCCGCGCGCTGTCGGTGGCAATCGATCCCCTGTTCTTCTACTCGCTGTCCGTCGTAGAGAGGAAAGGAGGGTCGACCACTTCACCGCCGTGTCTGTACATGGACGGCGAGCTAGCTGCGGCCGTCATGGCGCTGGGGACGATGGTCGACGTGGTCCATCTATTGCACATCTGGACGCAGCTCCGGCTGGCCTACGTGTCCCGCGAGTCGCTTGTCGTCGGGTGCGGGAAGCTGGTCTGGGATCCTCGCGAGGTGGCGTGGCACTACCTTGGGTCCTTCTCCAGGTTCTGGTTCGACGTCTTCGTCTTGCTCCCACTTCCACAGGTGCGTGTATCTCTAGCTTTTCAGCATGGGCATCTAGCTGGCAGGATTCACGGGACTATAAAGACGCTATCTCAATGAATTTGCAGATAGTGTTCTGGTTTGTGGTTCCGAGGCTGATCCACGAGGAGGATGTGCGGGAGATGATGACGATCCTGCTCGTCGTCTTCGTGTTCCATTTCATTCCAAAGGTGTCCCACACCATCTGTACGATGCGCAGGATGCAAAAGGTCACCGGCTACGTATTCGGGACCATCTGGTGGGGTCTGTTCCTCAACCTCATCGCCTACTTCATCGCCTCACATGTAAGCATCTGCAGGGTTCGTCGGTCGTCCACGGTTTCCTAATCCACTCTATGCTGATCTTCTGGAGCAACAACTCCTGACCATGCAGGTCGCCGGCGGCTGCTGTTACGTGCTGGCGATTCAGCGTGTCGAGTCGTGCGTGCGCCAGCTTTGCGAGAAGACTGGTTCCTGCAGCTCCCTTTCTTTCTCCTGCGACGATGAGATCTGCTACCGCGGCGCTTCGTCCACCGGAAGCACCGCCTGTGGAGGCGGCAACCTAACCTCATCTGCTGCAACGACCGGAAGACGGTCTGGGCCATCACAATGCTTGAGCGCAGACGGTCCCTTCCAGTACGGCATCTATAAGTGGGCACTACCGGTGGTCTCCAGCAACTCGCTTGCCGTTAAGGTGATGTATCCCATTTTTTGGGGGCTTAACTCACTCAGGTAAGGCTGGTTTGGAATTATTAGGCCCACAACTACATCTGTCAGACTGTCACACTCACATGAAAATATCTAAACCGATGGTCCTGTAAATGAAACAGCATAACCATTTCAATGTTAAGCTTACCTAGTATTGCATTGATATAAGAATAGGCTTAGTTTGGCCGCCGTAATTCGGATTACCTGTATTTGATGGACGGCAGACACAGTAAACTAACATTCATCGGTACTTGTTATTGACCGTTGTGTATATAATTTAATAGTAATCTGGTAATCACAAATAACGCAGAAATGGCGGGCTTGGGAATTACCGATCTGTGCTCCTGTATCACCCGTCTTACACACCCTTCCCCCATGCGGAGCTGGCCGCTTTCCCGGCCTGATCTCAGGTCCTTTACGGCCGAATACCAGATACTCTACGATTGCACACACAATTACCAAAATTTGCGAAGTGCTCATCCAAACTAGGCCTAAGTTCTTCTAAATGACAACTTTAGTGACGCATCCCGTATTTAAACAGGGTTTGCGATTCCATTTGGCACGAATGCCATCGTTGTGATAAGGGCACACCACTTCCACATGGACAAAAAAAATTACAATATATGAATTGCTCCAAGTGATTCAGGTAAAGACATTTACAAAACTTCTTTATCAGAACAACTAGAGTTACCAACAATAAGAAAATATTTATTGTGAAAATGAATCAACATTATGCTTAAAAAGTAGGGGCTCCATAAAATATTTTAAGAACATTCTCATTTTCTCCTTTGTCTCATACACATGTCATTATAATGAGACTTTCTTCCTTTTAAATAATAACAAGTCACTTGTAGAAAACCACGTGTTTCTCACTTCACCCCCAAATCAAGTGGGCCAATTTTTGGGGGTATTACCAATAAGTTGCCCGATTTCTCTACCCCAAAACAAGTCTACACAGAGAGTTTCACATGAGCACAGTTTTGACACGGCTTCAAAATCACTTCAATTGATTACATGGCCTCTGAATACGACTGTTATGTTCTTTTTGGAAATACATATGCAATTTATCATTGATTCACATTGTATTAACGTTTTGCCTTGAAATATTGATTAACGAATATCATCCATTCATGACTATAAAATAGTAAGCTATCACATTGTAGTTTTATATATACCCAACTTGTTTTATTGCATCTAGCATTGCGATCGTTTTTATCATCTTGAATATTTTGAATAAAATACTATAGATTTTATATGATTTTATATATACTATAAAATAGTAAGCTATCACATTGTAGTTTTATATATACCTCAGAACTGGACTACTTTATAATGAATAACATATAACGGAATTCAAAATTTATCAATTTATTTTTTTCTCATCATAAAAATTTATACTTATTCTTTCAATAATGCATTTAGGTTTAGTTGAAATTTTGAATGCCTTCAAATATTTCTAGAAGTACTAGTAACCCAAAGGTTTTTATGATATGCAACCTTACTCAAACCAAATCATATAGTGAACTAGTTGTTTTATTTACATACTGGTTCATGTTCATGGATATTCTCTACTCAGACCAGCTTCCTCACCCAAAACAATTACATATTCCTACAAGTATTGAGAAAAAGATCACCTGCTTATTAAACATGACCAAATCTAGGGTTGTAAATAACCAACCTAAACCCATGAAGTTAGGAGATATCTTGAAGAAAATTACAGTTATCAAATCCCAACGAGAACTTTGAGAACTCAAAGTTAAAAGGACTCAAATTGTTAACCTAAAAGTTGCATAATCAAATTTAGGATCAAATTTGGTATAAGATACTAGAATTTATGTAATCAAATAGATAATGCTTTATTGATTATAACATATAGGCATCAATTTTGGGATCATGACTAGGAGTTTGTGTCACGTAAGTTCTAATTTTAGAGATTCGATTTAGGGATCTACAATCCCAATTTCAGGTTTTGTTCCTAATTTAATGGTTTTCTTTTCCATAAAGCCTACAAATTTTTGTAATTTTTTCCTTTAAGTCCAAAAAGATTTGGATGGTTACACGTCAATTTGGGAAGAAGATAAGGTAAGAATTGAGTTAGAAAAAACTTGTCCCACTACCAAACCCATATATCAAACCAATAAAAGTTATGCCCAAACTAGTGAATAAGACTTGACTTGACTAGAAAAAAAATGGATCCAAGCTTAAAGTTTTTCAATGAGTATATTCTACAGCTGAAGGTTGACTCTCAAGTTGAAGCAGTTGGCTGACATATTAAAAAAATTGGGTCCAATAAAGATCAACACGAAACTCGATGTTAAAATACTAATCAAATATTTCTTATTTTTTCTGACACTCTGTTATTATTTGAAGTGCACAAATTTATTTAATTCGTGTCCAATTCTCGATTGTGTATTGTAAAATTAGGTCTATGTTTGATTGGTTTTTATAAACCTAAAACTTTTCAGACTCCAAACGACCAAATCTATTTATTTTGCATGTAATCATACAGTTAGAGAAGTACAAAAAACAATGCAAACCAAATTCTAAAATAAGCTAATAAATCAATAAAATAGCATGGAGAGAGATATTAAGGTGAGTGTAGGTTCTTTAAAGGAAACTGAAACTTGAATGTGAATTCTAAATGGACCTAAATACATGATATACACTCAAACTCAGAAATGTACCCCAGTAACGGCCAATAATGCTCATGTCTCGAGCTATGTTTGTAAATGAGTACCGCTGCATGTGTAGTTATGTGCACTAATATGTACCTTGAAATATGGCCGGTATTAGACAAAATATCCCACCTATTATTACAGTTATGTGCTTGTCGTTTTGAATTTTTCATGTGAAAACAAATACCCAAGCATACACACATATAATACTCAAACTGAAATTACACTGCACAATACACATTAGAATATGACAGTTCGTGACAACGTATGGGTCGTTAAAAAAACGCTTAATGGGGCGGTTGCGGACTCTTATTGGACCTTCGGACCTTAGGAAAGGGATATTATCATTTGGAGTATTATGTAGACTACTAGGAGGACGAAAGATAAGCGGGCAGCAAGCTGCTTCATTAGTCGGGCTCATTTAGAGTATTATGTAGCTCTTATTGGACCTTTGGTTGGCATTGAACAGTTTCGAGCTGGTTTTTGAGCTACAGTGTTTTTCATTAATACTTTCCATTCTAAAACCTCTTTATAAATGGGTTTTCAGAAGAAGAAAAAGCTTAGTTTATATTACTCTCTTAACAATTTTGGTCCTTGTGACTTTCGCAAAACAGACATTTTCTGTGGTCAGAAAGACGCTGTAAATTAGGCAATTTTGATATGATAAACTTACTGAGAGACAGATTCACTAAAAAAGATTGCACTTGTTGATGCAGCACTTTTGGAAATGAACTAGAACCAACAAGCCACTGGCTGGAGGTGATATACAGCATCACGGTGGTACTCAGCGGCCTGATGCTGTTCACTCTGCTGATAGGAAACATTCAGGTAAAATAGCCATTTTGTCGTTTTTCTTTATATAGCATGACGGTTTAAGAAGACAAACCTGCTCCCAGGTCCTCTTGCACGCGGTCATGGCTCGAAAGAGGAAGATGCAGCTGCGGTGGCGGGATACAGAATGGTGGATGAAGCGTAGGCAACTGCCGACACGCCTAAGGCACCGGGTCCGACAGTACGAGCGGCAGAAATTGGCGGTCCTGGGAGGGGAGGACGAGATGGACGTGATCAGGGACCTGCCTGAGGGGCTCAGGAGGGACATCAAGCGGCACCTCTGCGTGAATCTTATCAAGAAGGTAGGTGTCCTCAAGTTGGAGCGTGAAAATCCAGCGATCTATGCAACTGTGCTGTTGAAAATTAGTTCACATCAAGCTCCTTACTTATTGATCGTTTCACTAATTCTGACGCCTTCCTGAAACATCAAACAGGTCCCTCTGTTTCAAAGTTTGGACGATCTCATCCTCGACAACATCTGCGACAAGGTGAAGCCGCTCGTCTTCTGCAAAGGCGAAAAGGTTAGGAGGTGGAACCTTCCAATCTCCAAACATTCCTTTTTTGCTGATCTCGGTTCTTGTTGTCTTAAGTTGTAACAATAATGTGACAGATAATCCGTGAAGGAGACCCTGTGCTGCAGATGGTATTTATCGTCCGTGGCCGCATCGAGAGCACACAACGCCTCTGCCGTGACGCAGTGGCAACATGCTCTCTGGGCCCTGGCAGCTTCTTCGGAGACGAGCTCCTCTCCTGGTGCCACCGGTGTTCCCTAGCCATCACCTCCTCCGACCGCCTTCCGTCTGCTTTGTGCTCCTACTCTTGCCTCGAGCCCGCCGAGGCCTTTGGGCTTGACGCCGACGATCTAAGATTCATCGCCGACTACTTCCGGTACAAATTCGTCAATGAGAGGCTCAAGCGAACGGCCAGGTACTACTCTTCCCACTGGCGTACCTGGGCTGCTATCACCATTCAGACAGCGTGGCGTCGCAGCCGGGCGCGGACGCAGGGGTGGAGAGGTTCCGATGACGTAGACCGCCGACTGCTGAGATACGCCGCGGTGTTCATGTCACTCAAGCCGCAGGATCACTTGGAATGATGGAAGAACAGAGATTGCAACCGCAGAAGGAGAATCGTTTCAGGTCAAATGACAATTCCTACTTTGATTTGGATATGTTTATTCATCAAAACATCAGGTGGGCACAGAAGTTGGGTACAGAATATTTAGACCTTCTTAACCGTGGAGATCAATGCGTCTTTTGAGGAAATCAACATATATATATTACTGTTTAAAACGGATGCATTTTTTTTTACAGGATGAGTCCTGTAGAAACTTTATAAGATAGATTGTGTTATAATGGGCAATTTGTGTTTTGTTCCCTTATTCTTTTAGGGGGTTGGATTTTAAAGATGAGTGAAGAAAATATCACATTATGATTGGTTGTCCTATACAAAAAATACATGACTCGTCATATATTACTGCCTTGCGTTTAAAACCATGTTTATAGAAATGGAGACTATCTAACTAACCGCAATGATGTCAGTTTCACTTGGTCTGAATAATTTTTCCAGTCAGAACTTCACAACTGAAATCCTATAGATTTTGTTGACTCGTCATATATGTTGTCTGATGTAGCATGATTTAACCTTACACAAATTAGTTGAGCCATTATGAACAATATTGATGGTTTTCATATCTAGACTTGGGTGACATATCCAATTCCGTGATGACATATCCAATTCCGTGGTGTGATTAGAATGATCTAAATGTTGCTGATGTTAATCGTGCTATACTCATTTTTAATGGAAGGATCTCTATGATGACCTAATTGGCAAGATCTAGTCAAGTTCGCTAATCATGTTTTTCTAAATCAAGTGGTTTATCTTGTCCTCTAATCAAGGTAGTTTTTATCATCCTATTGGCTAGACTAGTGGTATTGAACTTGCTTATATGTATGTATTCTTGAAGTGATTGCTTTTATATACTTGATTGAGATACTTGTTCCCTATAATTGGTACTTGAAGTATGTTGAACAAACCTTGAACATAATTAACTTGTCCATTATATAAAACTTGTGCACCTATCAATATTCTCTTGGTAAGGACACAAGTTTGGGCGTCCTACTTGATTCGTCAAGCAAGGATGGACCATGTTTGTAAAAGGGTTAACTTTTGACTTAGTCAGGAATACCCTCACGTTGAAACATGTGTCACTACTACCTATGGCTTTAATGAACTTCAAGACCCTTCCTTTTGTATGTTGGTGAATGTCCATATAGTTTTGTATAGTATAATGGAAATACACCTAAAATATACTTGCATGTTAAAAAGAAAGTCTTTGAATGTTGTTTCTTCCTTCTAGTTACTACTTTATATTTTTACCAAGCAATATATTTTTTCTTAAAATTGTTCTTTTATTTATTTAATGTCATACTCAACATAGTTGTGTTGATGTATACCCATTTTATAATTTTATGTAACATGTATGCTATGACTCTCTCTATAATTGTTGCTTCACCTCTAATATATAAGATTTTGCTCTTATTCTATTGGAATCATTTAATGACATGCAAATGGAATTGACACAGTTTGATGTATGGGACGACTTAATGTCAGGTGCTAGTTTAATTGTTCTTTGATATGCAATGTTGTATCATACCTTAGTTCTTCTATATTGATGATTATGGTTTTATTCATGCATATTTGATGTGATCCATTTTAGGGACGTCTGACTGGGTCCTCTCGCCTTTGGATGTCGAAACATTAGGAGTTTGGGTAATAAATGGTTTTGTGATAGTAAGTAAGTTCAAGAAAATATTTTCTTAGAAAAGTAATTAGAAAAATAACGAGGCAATAAAATTACGACATCAATATAACCATATCAGTGATCTTTCTCACTATTTTGTAACAATAATAAAGTTTCATACATGTTAGCTATGTTATCTATAGTAGGGTCAAAACACCATATGATTCCGAGGCTAACATAAAATTTTGATACTCTAAGGGAAAGGGGAAATAGAATCTGACCCCAACATACAAAAAGTGGGACACATGTCTAATATATATGATTGTACAAAAGTACCACTAATATAAATTGCTAATCTAATTATCAAGCATGTATAGTAGTGTAGCAAGATTAAATGTTTCAATGATCAACATATTCACTTATATCTAATGTAAAGATGGTATTTTGGGTCATAAAACCAACATCAAAGAAAACATTTTACATTTCATGAGAAATTAAATGATTATATTTCATAAAGTGTGTGTTAGGATGAAGTCATATCCAAAAAGTGCCTCATAATACAAAAGTAGATATTTTAATCATAGGAATACCAAATAAAATTAGGTAATTTTACATACATGATCTTTTTGAGTAAATGCCTACTTTTTTGTTATAGTTTGCTCCACAAAGTCATTTTTCCTCCCAAAACACATAATTTACATTTGTTGAAATGTGTCAAAGATGTGTATTAACATTCTAGTAATATACATATATATATATATATATACATATATATACACATATAATTCTTAACCTAATGTCAAACACCAAATATAATATTAGGATTACACATCTAATCCTCAAGATCCATAATCAGAATCCTGATCGTTTGTATTTTGACAATATGGAGGTCAATAAATCAACTAGATTGGAAATAAGAACTAGGGTTTGACCAATTTTGAGAAAAGGACAAGTTTAAAGATTTGTATATCATTTCAATATCATTTAGCATGTAGGTATCATGATGGTTAGTTTGGGTAAATGATAAATGATATACCATGATCCCGACTTAAAGTTCATGATTTTAACTACACTAAGCATGATACAAATTTAATATAATTTACAAGCCAGGGAAACTAAATCACGTGTTTTCAACATATCATATACACTTGATTGGTTTGACTTGGAGTTAACTTAGGAAAACAAAGTGGATTATTTCTCAACATGTAGGCTAATACTCTTTAGGATCAGTAACTAGAGACAAGATTGATCAAATTGATTTTCAACAGGGGTTTGATACAACTAGATATTACCATAAACTTATGTCTAATAGGGTACATAAACATGCACGTAATAGTGACTGAGAAAACATGAATATGATAGGGTACACATTGGTATGAAATGATTGTTCAGGTTGGTATATTGAGTGTTAGAAGGATGAGAAGTATTAGGAACACATTACAAGTCACTAGTTCATTAGCTGGGCCATAAGCAATGCATTCAAATGACATAATCATTTACAAGTTGATTAGGAACTAGATTACACCATAAGCATGACATAAATATTATTTATGAACAACATAGTAGAATGCAACATGGAGAAGAAGATGATGCATATCGATTCTAAATTGTAAGAAGAGGGTGGAATTATATATTTCATGAAGTCCCCACTTCAGGTGTTATTGATGTAGTAGCAAGTTGCAACCAAGACGAGAAGGCATAAGTCACTAGGAGGAAGAAGAAGGAGTCGATGACTAGTTTAGGTCCAGTTATAGTAGTTGTTGAGATAAAGAAGGAGGCTAAGGCCAAGGTAGTTGGTGGCTATTAGATTGCTTCCGGTCACTGTGGCTGGTACTTGTTTGTAGACCTTTCTTCCCGCGTTCACGCAAGGAAGCAGGGAAGGACGAATGAAGAAGGAAGATGCATAGGTGTCAAAGGACATGGTGGTGTAGAGAGAGTTGATTTTGACCTCACTATAGCTTCTATGGATCATAATAGAGGAAGAAAGAGATCCCTTTCTGCCATGGTAGTAGAGTGTACGAGACGTGGGTTTGGTTTTTTGTGCATGAAAGGAGAGCAAAGGTCAATGGAGGAGAAATAGGGAAGGAACAAAAGAAGAGAAAGAGAAGTGGCAAAGAAGGGAATGACGAGCTATTACCTGGCCAGTGTGTGCTTTCACATATGGGAGGATGCAAGACCTATGTTAGAGTAGCTTACAACTAGAGGATAAGAAATAGATGTGTGACATTAGGGTAAAGGACAATGGTCAGTGCCATTTAAATGTAACCATAGAATGAAATGATATATATTAAAGATACCACTTTTTACCAATTAAATGAATTTAGATGAAGTCTAATTGATATTTAATGTGATAGGTAGGCTAGTTAAGGTACAAGGATTTCAATCTGAACATTAATTATTTTGAGATAGTTTGATATTGTATGTCTCAACTTGGTTGATAAATACTCATTTAATGAATTTATTCTCTTTATCATTAATTGGATACATTATTTTCTATTTGTCTAATTCCCTTAATCAACTAGACTCGGGATGATACTAGAATGGAAAATTAGGGTTAAAACTAATTCATTGGTAAATTTGTTAATGAAACCACTAAAGTAATAAAAAAATAGTTTATCTTAAAATGATATGTAGAAGTATGTTTTACAAATGATGTTATTTGACTCCAGTTAATCATAATATGTTCCAAAATAGTGGAAGGGAAGTAATTTTTATTTTAGTTGAAAAGTCATAAAAACAGAGAGAGTTAGGTGAGGTATCTAGATTTGATTATATTACAACTGCGAGAACCTATAACTTCTCCCCCTAATGTAGAAGATGTTATTGAGGAAAATAGTATTAAACATAATTATCCAAATAAATGATGTGGTTGGTTATGTTTTCTCTTGTGTCCTATGGAAAACAACTCAATAATTTGTGGTTCAAATAAGTGAATATCAATTACTTGTGATCCTTTTTAGTTACAATACTGTGTTAGAAAATTCAATTTAATTTTTGAACATTGAGTTAGATTATATGTATTTTTGGAGACTATTAAATTTATATTAACAATGTTGAAGAAAAAATAGTGTTTCGTGTAAACTAACTAATTACAGTGACATATTTTTGAAGCATAAAGAAAAAAGATAGATAAAGAAACCCTCAAAATTTCAAGTCATTCAGACCTTCCTAGTGGCATAAATTATTAATTATCTAATATGGGACATACGTCTAAATGCATTCCTTAATGGTTTAGTTGTGAAATCAAGCATTTAGTTTTTGTTGAAACTCTATAAGGATAGAGACTACTTGACAAGGAAGTAATTGGTAAATTTTTGGGGCAACTGGCCATGTAATTGAAAAGTTATGAAATTTATAATATATCAAGAGAATCAAATAAAGTTTCTTGTTTTGGAATCTAGATGATTAATGAAATTAATCACTTTGAAAAATATATCAATAGGAGGCTAATCATGGACTTTGAGCACACCACTTACTATCCTAGGGCATCGTGGCTCTATGGTCATGATCCAATGGTATAAGTTTTTTCTTCTACTTCTGACCTTTTCGGCTGAGAAGAGGAGGGATAACCATAACCATTTCCCCTCGAAGTCATGTATGTATTAGTGATCATTGAATACAATTTGAAAATTCAACTTTGACCGATCAAGAGCATTGTTTGACCTCCATTTTTAAAGAAACAATGCTAGTATGATGAAGATTCATCCCCTTAAATCCTCCATATCCCCATTCCAATAAACAATGATCCAGCAAAGAAAGATCAATCTGATGCTTAGTAAGGGAGAGTACTAAATGATGCATAACCACCACATCAACTCCAAGTATACAAGGAAGTACTCCACCTTCCCTCTAGTGGCATCCACATGAAATATAACCTCTTTTATCTTGGATGTGGAGGATGGGTTGTGGGAGGTACGTATAACCCGCCGCTTGATACTAGAGGTGCTAGCATGTTCTTGGAGACCTTGCACATTTCCATGTGATGTTTTTGGATCCTAAGATCATCATGGTAGTAAAACCTGCTTTGTCCACAATCATGCCCCAGAACCCCTCACCAACAATGGATCGAGTTGGGAGCCATGGCGGGGAAGATGACCTAAAAAGATGCCATGAATTGATGTGACCCTTGAAGTATACCTGGATGGAATCTTAACAACCTTCCTCGGCCGCACAAGGTCACTTGGGACTTCTCAGGAGGTTGCCCTCTATTCTAGAAGCAGAGCAAGACCAATGTGCGATCATTGTCAGGCTCTCTTGGATGTAAGGATGGTGAAGGACAACCAGGTAGACCCCATATCCATTTGATCCACCCCTACTTGGCATACAAAATGGAAGTGGAGCACAACCTAAAACCAAGTAGTATTTTTGTGGGCCCAAGAGGTCATGCCTAATGGGAGAGAGCCACCAAACCCACTAGCTATGTTATTAGTTTATTGAAATATCAACAATAGCAATTTTGCATTTCAAAAATCGTAAAACTTTCTAGCATGGCCCCAATATAGTGGTGCATATATCAAATTCACCACACAAATGAGAGGAACCTATTTGACATGGTTGAAAATCTTAATCCTTATCTTGTTCCAATGTTCCCTCAGTACCCTCCTTTCAATGAATTGTATTCTTTATGAACCATTAAAATATAATTGTGTGAATCAAAGATTGTAAAGCTAGTGTTTGACATTAAAATTATATTGTACATGGGTCCTTTTACAATGTGATAAGTCCTCTATAGGTTGAAAGTAAAAGTAATATCCTGATTGATGAATGTAAGTTCGTATATGGATGATTTGAGGGTTTTACCCTAAGAAAGGGTTTGAACCATGTAAACCCTAGTATTTACCTAATTGGAACCCTAGAATCCTTGTTAAAACCTCAACAAAGGTTTTTTCATTGTTTGGCAGACTCTAGCATTGTATGTCTATTTTCATATTAATTTTCAATAGGACATATTCTTGAGCTATTTGGAAAAAATTCACCCTCTAAATTGGGTATTTATGTTAAATAATGAAAAAAATTTAATCATGTTCTCAGACAATTCATGAATGTTTCCTTAATGTTTGTGTATTACGTCTGAACTGCTTGTTTGTTTCAATTTCTCAATCCCTTAAAGTATTGTCTACAACACATATGTAAGTACGAATATTTAAGCCTAATGTAGAATCACAATGGGTTATTTAAGGATGAAAACTCCCATGAATTAAGGGTTTATCACTAAGAGAGATACCAAAAACAAAGTGAAACCAATGACATGAGTCTATTGCTAGAATTGTCACTAGAGAGTGTGATGCTAGAACTAGATCCATGAAGCCCATTGTTGCAATAAGAGATAGATAAAACCTACGATATTAACCATATGTGGGTTAGATATTTAACTCAAAATTCATGCAAGTTATTTTCAAAGAATTCATATTTCCTATCAATGTTGATCACTTTTGTATGCACACTTTTGGTTGCACTCACATAATTATTATAATTTGTGGTAACCACATTTTGTTTGCCTACATTTAGGTTAGGATTATGATACCTCAAATTTCTTTGATTTGAGTTATCCTGAGTATACCTGATATATAAAAAAAATATCAATATAAAATATGTACAATTAAACCCAATTCTCGATCAATAGAAGTGAAACAAAGTTAATAGGGTACCCAAAATAAAAAAATCAATAGATATGTCAAAATCATGTCCAGTTATGCCTATTCCTTTTGCATAAAATTAAGAGAATAATACACAATAAGGTAAAAATGAGAATTTAGTTTGTTCATGCTACATTTTTAACTCCAAAAAAGTTATAAGCTTTTTCTTTTAGAAAAATTTGTAGATCCTTTGACAAAACCTCTAACTTCCCCACTTTTGTAAAAATACAATGTTTTGGAATCATTAATGAATGTATATTGTTTATCATAAATATGGATCTCAAAAATTTGATAATGGTTCTTGCCTTCTAGGTCCACCTATTGTTGGGGTAATCTAGGAGAGGGTTGTTACAATTGGTATTAGATCCCATATTTATATAAATGACTTTTTTTTTACAGCTAAATGACTTTTAGTTATTAATAGTTTCAAAAATTCCACAGAATTTGAAGAGAATTGGTAGGGTATTTTCCTAAATATGATGGTGTTTAGAACTATTTTCACACCATCAATTGATTTACATGGACTCCAGTGGGATAAAACTTGAGTATATTTCCAAAATAAGATACCACTAGGTCTTCTCATATAAACTTCTTATCTTTCTCATCTATATCCTTTTCAACCCTATGAGTAAATCCTTATATACCATAGACTTTAATTTTGTCATCATCTAATTTTGATTTCTTTAAAATTAGGGTTAAAGCATCCTCTTCTAACTAAAACATATGAAATTCAAATTTAAAAATAAATTAAACATGTTTTATATGCTTGTCTTATAAAGAGAAACCCTAGTAACTTCTAGAAGATAGGATCATAGGATAAGTTTGATATTATCTAGGTATATGATTCACACGAGGATGATAGAAGGAAGAGAAACATAGTAGTAGAAATACATAAATCCTTAAATGTGGTCCTCGATATATAAGGTTAATGAAGGGAAATAGTACTCATATAAGTGAAAGTTGAAGAAAATGAAAGGCCAAAGTTGACCTTTGAATCGAGATAAATAATCTTGATCATGGGTATATGGAAGGCGGTACACAAGTATGTGATAAGCTTACAATGAGTGAATCTAATGTAAACATTTATACATATACCACCTCAAGTCCTAGGAGGGACCCGACATTTTAGAGTTTGATAAACCTTAGGTGCATATTCCTAGGGGATTGGATCCTACCCATATAAAATACCATTGTGATCCCTAGCTTACCATCTAAATGTTTCAAGGAATACTTAGACTATGGTGGAAAAAATATTAGGTTTAAAAGAAGTTGCACACATATATACATATATACATATATACATATATATATACATATTCATTTGTATACATATATATACATATATATCCTACTCATTTGATAAGAAAAAAGAGTTATTTAATTAAACTAAGCAAGAAAAAATAAGCATTATAGTCTAGGTATACTATTGGTGACTTCTAGAGAAGTCCTTATACCCTATAAGAAAAAGGTAGAGTCTCTTAAACAAGCTCATAGTGATTACCACTTTGCGCCACTAATGTAGTGACAATGAAAACATGGAACCATAATAGGACAATACCTTAGATTTAAGAAGGAATTGAAATGGGATAATTCTGGTTTTTAAGTATCTTGAAGGAGAAATTGCAATCTTTAGTAATACTCATGGCAGGCCAAGTTAAGAGAACCCTTTTAAGGAATGTATGGACAGAAAAAATAATAGAGAATACCAAGTTTTAAGACTATGTATGCTATTTTAGTAAAACATGGTGCTATATATCAAGTCAGCATGTTACAAACTTAGAAGGAGGGTATATCATGGCCAAACACCCTAAAGTTTTCAATAGGACCCTAAGTGAAGGTACCTATCCTAAAAGAAAAACACTCTTCTTATATCAACTCAAAATATTACCCCATAGGACACAAGAGTGGATTCTTGTGAAAAAAATCTTTTAATGTTTTATGGTTGAGATAGGTTATGCATGGACAATTGATGCCCAAATCTTAATTAATCTTATGTTAAGGAAGGAAAATTGGGCACATGTATAATCATCCCATCCTAATTAAATGAATACACTCTATCATAAGATGATGCTAATAGATAACTGGATTACATGAACATTTACATTATCAAAACCTTAATAAGTTTTGTAACCCAAATTAGTTGCCAATATCATGTCCCAGTTGTTTTGCATGTATCCAAATACATAGGCATACCAGTACATAATCATGAAAATACATGGTTATGTAAATACATAGTCATGCAAGTAAATAAGATACAAGTGAGTTTTTAGGTAAGTACATAAGTCTGAGAAGTATGTGAGTTATAAAAAAGTTGTTATGTATGTATGAGAAACCAAAGAGCTCAATTGTTATATGAATAAATACATGAAACTCAAAAGTATTTTCTGTGAGTGATGTTTAGAAAGGATGTTGGTCATCTCAAGTGAAGGAAAATACATAAGGGAGAAAGTATTAACCCAATCTTATAAGGGCCAGAGTGTGTTGCTAGAGAGCCTAACCTCCTAATTTTATTATATATAAGAGAACACCCTAGACTAGACTTATCAATACTACAGAATACGCCTTTGGCGTCGGTTGTTTAACCCCCTTTGGTGATGATTTTAAAGCGACGCCTATGTGGGAGCCGCTAAAGGTCGAACTCTTTGGCGTCGGTTTTCTAACTAACGCCTATATGATCTATAGGCGTCAGTTATATATAGTTGGCCGACGTCTATAGGGTTCACGCCACAAAGAAGGGCACCACCTAGGACACTTTCTGCGTCAGTTAACAACTGAACAACCGACGCCATACTCCCAGACGACACGGTCGTTCTTCGCTGCACGGTCGTGTTTAGTACTATAGGCATCAGTTTTATACGAATAAGTGACGCCTTTTCCACCACAGCCGTGCTTTCCTGCACGGTCGGGTTGTTTGTCATATTACGCATCGGTTTTTATATAATAACCGACGTTGTAGGCCTTTGATGATGGTGTTTTATAAATAACTGACGCCTATACTTAAATTTTTTTTCTTATCAGTTTGCAGGCCTACTGTGGCTGGTCAGCAGGATGAGAACCTGCAGTTCAGTTTTCTGAACTGTAGGTTTACGACATCCATTGATATCAGCCTACAAATAGGCCACAAACCTACAAAATCAACAAATATTTTTTCACACAAGTAGATACATTCAGACATCAATTCAATTCTCACATTCACACATGTAGAAACATTCAAATACACGTAGAAGCATTCAGACATGTATACATATTTAGAAATATTCATTTACAAAATATCATTCAACATCGCTATCAACATCCCAATTATATCTTACAATCGCCACTGCTTGTATGGATTTTGCCCATTCTTCTCTTACTTCATTTAATGCTTCCATCGTATATGGAGCATGTACATTTTTTAAGCGTTTACCTATAGTGTGGTCAGTTTTAAACACCTACAAAGAGAATGATGTATATATATAAGTAATAATATAAAAATAAGATTGATATATTTCATACTAACTAATGAGACTATATATAATACCTCATGTATGGTATTAATATCCAATGCGCCATGTCGGATAATCATTTGCATAAATCACATCACATAGTATGCGCATGCCCAACCGTTGTCTTGTGTAGCGCACTATAAATTGAAACATACAAAATATTAAAAAATACAACTAAGCACAGTTCACATAAATAATATATACATTAGAGTCGGGAACTTACTTTTACGTTCTCCCAAATTATTGGCTGGTTCTTTCTCCTTGGGACATTTCCTCCAACATTTTTGAATGCATCTAAACCCCTACATGTTAATGTAACACAGTAAATTGCATAATTAAATAGTAATGTAATAACAGATGTTAACGGATATAAAAATGAAATATTTCTCACCAGAATAATGGCATTCTCAATATGTGTCCAATTTTAGTGTTCAATGTACTTCCCGTAGGATCTAGATAATAAACAGTGAATGTCCCGAGGACAATAACTAGTAACTCCCAATGTCTACCGCTAGAGGTAAAAAAGTTAAAAATTAATAACTCAAAATGCACAATAAAAATGGAATTTTCTTAAGTCCAAATTATAAATAAAGTAAACTTACTTGACATTGAATGGAGCTATTATTATCGTCTTCTTTTGCTGACCGAAAATTATAAAAGCATCTATACAGTATTGTTGAACATTATCAGGGTCTTTAGCTACCATACTAATCAATGATGGAATAAAAAAACCCACATGATCAAATGCAAATTGTTTGCATTGATCTTCGACTAAGTAGCTGCAAAACATGTATTACGTATGCATTAATATATAAGAAACCAGATCACCAGATCTTACACAAGGTATATGGATGTATAAACAAGATCTCACCTTATCCATGTCTCTATCATTGATGTATTCAGCCAATCATACATAAATAACTCAATAATATCTTGTATAAATAAAGAGATATCGTATGATTGACCTGCATAATCTGCTTCTAAAGAAACAATTATAGGGCAATGTATATTATGTGCCCATAGCCAACATGTCATTCCCCTACAAGCAGGACCTAACGGGTATTTTAGGTCAGTTGGAACCCAACTTGATAATGCAGGAAGTGGAGGTGGAGGCCTAGGTGCTCCGGGTGTCTTCTTTTTAACATGTATATATAATTTCAGATCAATTGACCTCATATATACACATTAACAATCTAAAGTAATGTAAATTTATCTTACAATTTCAGTAGTGTAGACGACATCTGCTTTGGACCACAATATTGATAACACCAAATTTTGTGACGTTTTTGCCCTTTATTCTGTTATCAAAACTACCCTTTTCTGCTATTTTCCTCTATTTTATTAGCATTTTCGCAATAATTGGCCAAGCAACGCTCTTATTCTAGTTTTTCCTATCTTTTACAGGGTTTTCCTCGTTTTTGTGCAATAAGGCCGATTCCGGCCCACAATAAGTCTAAGCCCGTCTCGACCTTCCTGACGCCCGATACAACCCAGCCCGACAGGGGCTGGGCGACACAAGAATGATCGGCGGAGAAGGGCGCCTTGCGAAAGGGATGTACCGGCCGACACACCTCCTACCCGACAGGGAGCCGAAGCCGCCCGACGACCCAGCTCGTCGAGTGACACGACCACCCACCGGCAGGCGTGCCGCCAGCCACGTGACCGATAGCCAGCGCCTCGCGCCGAAGGCATACCTGTATCGGCCGTCCACATCCATCGACCGGCGTATAAGGGGGCTACGTGGCGTTTCCAGCACCATAACTCCTTCAACCGCCGGTATAAATAGTAGCTACAGGAAGCCGAAAAGACAGGTCGGAAAACGTCGGAGGTTGGATAGGTCGGGACGGCTAGCCAGTTCACCGTTCGGACAGTTGGGGACTTGAGCGATCTGCGAGAGAAGTGCGAGAGCAACCGTATCGTGCCCCAGTGCTCGTACCGGGCGACACTAGGTGAGCTCTTCCTCATCCCGAGAGGGAGGGGATCGGTTCACCTAGGACTGTACCGGACGACACTGAGGGCCGATATCGGCCGACGTAGATACGCGACACGAGTGCCTGACAACAATGCCCGACAGTAGTATATGTAAATCCATGGCCGACACGATACCGAACCCGATACGCTCCGCCCGTCAGTCGTGCCGCCTGAGAGGGTGTGCCGCCCGACATGAGCGTATCGGCCAGGGTCTTCGAACGATATAGCCGTCCGTCAGTCGTGCCGCCTGAGAGGGTGTGCCGCCCGACACGGCTGTACCGGGATAGGTCCCTGGACGGTATCGGGCTGGGAGTAGTAGTAGTCTGTCGCCCTTCTACATCAAGAAGGCGACATCTATCTTTAATTTTGTTATTTAATTTCTCAGCTTATGCATTGTATTAGACCCTTATTGCTGATAGAAATAGAAATGCTAAATTGCTCTTTGTTTAATGCTTAGTGCCTTATGATTGGGTAACTACTGTGTTGGATATCTAAACTCTAGCTTGTATGTTTTGGATCGCGTTTCGCTTAGCTACCGAATCGTCTTTCCCGTCGCAACTACTTCGAGAGTTGGGTTGTGGCTCTAGTGTTCGGTCCGATTCTGGAGTACGAGAGTGCCCAGAACGGAGTTGTTTTAGTATCATTCCACTCTAACTTGAGTCCAGCAACCTTGAGAGGGGTGTTGAAGCTTGGTTAGAGGCACCCGCTCTGAGAGGAGGGGTGCAGGGTGTTACTGCTACCGCTTATCTTTCTGAAAGTCTTATCCCTTGCATTACGCCTTAACTGCAGTTTACCTTTCTATTTTCTGTTGCATGAAAATTCCTAAAAACTGCTAAATGACAAAATCTTAATCTTTCTTGTAACTCCAGTTGGAGATAGTTTTCTTTGATTTAATCGTGACATCTGGTTGTTCCCTTCGGGGAACTTCATTATCTCTTTATATCCACCGGAGTGTAGAGTGTCGATTCAGAGTCGTCAACACAACCCACCTTGTCCCTGTGTATGACCCCGTATGACTACTTCGACCCCGTAAACAAAGTTGCGGGGGCCTAGAAGGATTCGGGTTATAAATGCGAAGGCTCGACTACCTCAAATACGCCTCCAATTTTAGGACGCGCGATTTAGGCCGGTCAACTTTCTGGCGCCGTTGCCGGAGACAAGGAAAATGGCACTGTTGACGAATCCGAATCCACTAACTACACTCCCGTGCCTCAAGCTTAGAAATAGGCTTGACAACACTTCTTTTTCTTTTTTCTTTTTCTTTTACTTTAAGCATTATTCTTTACGCCAATTATAATTTTCTAAACATGATTTTTATGCGGATTTCAGGTACTCTGATCAACTGAACACCGAGACTGTCAACCATGCCTCCTCGCGTAGAGCCATCTTCAGGAAACGAAGGCCCAGGAGGGAGGCCAGTTTCGCCTCCACCGGAAGATAACGACCGGTATAGTGATCATGAGCGGCAAGAAGATCTAGAATCACCAGGGCATGAGGAAGAGCATCATCAACATAGACGGCGTCGGAGACACAGGAGGAATCATGATAACCGGGAGCGACGCCGAGACGCCAGCAACAGTGATGACTCGGAGGAAGAAGAGAAAACTCTGAGAGAATTGGCTTCTACCAAGGCCAATAGATCGAGGTGCCCCGTTATCATCCCAAGGTTCAATGCTACAAACTTTGAGCTCAAGCCATCTGTGATCTCCATGATTCAAAATAAAAGCTTCAGGGGGAGTTCTAAGAGCGACAACCCTTACCATCACCTTGATGCTTTCAAAAATATCTACGACACCATAAAGATGCGAGGGGTTCCCCAATAGGTCATTTACTGCAAGGGTTTCATCTTCTCTTTGGAGGATAAGGCTCTATCATGGTACCTTGGGCTACCCCACCAAGCGTTGAATGGATGGGGAGAAATGGCTGACACATTCGTAAACAAGTTCTACCCCACGGAGAAGACGATGAGAAACAAGTTAAAAATCACGTCTTTCACGCAAAAGCCAAATGAAAACCTCCACGACGCCTGGGAACGATATCTGGAATATCAGAGGGACTGCCCTCACCACAACTTCAAGAAGGGTTTCCTGGTCTCCACCTTCTACAATGGGCTCACTCCCGATGAAAGGGTATCACTGAATGCGGCAGCAGGAAGTGATTTCTTAGGGAAGAAGCCAAGCAAGTCCGAAAAGATCATTAGGAACATGGCTGAGTTGAAGGCCGATGTTGACTATGATAGATCCGATAGAGGGCAGGCGAAGAAGGCAGGGGAAGGAATCTCTCTTGAGTCCAAGGCTCTGGAAAACATAACTTCTCAGATTCAAAGGATAGCAACAGATGTGAAACAACTGAAGGATCATGGAGGAAAGGGGAAGAAGCAAGTTGAGAAAGTCATGAAATGTGTTACCTGCGGTGAAGGAGGACATGGGGTAGACAACTGTATCTACACCAAACCCGGCACCGACAGTGACTCTGACTCGGAAGAAGAAAGGATCGAGAATGTATCCTACATGGGCTTCAAAAGACCAGACCACCCTGGATTTAGTTATGGCAACAAAGACGCGGCCGAGAACTCGCATCAGCTAAACACCCTGGCCAGGCCCGTGCAACCTTTTGAAAAGAGAGGGGGGTCAGGCCAATACACCAAGAACGGCCAGTTCCATCCCGCAAAAGGTAATTTCCAAGCACCAGGAAAGTACCAAGGCCCACCCCGTGAACAGAAGAAAGGGGTGAACCAATCCGAAGTGATCGGCCAGTTGTTCGATTTTGTCAAGAAACAGGACACCGTTAATCACCAGTTAGCGCAAAGTGCGCTGTCCAACTCGGGGGTTTTGAGCTCGTTGCAGGTCCAGTTGGCAGATATGCATACACATCAGCGCCAAATCGACCAGCAGCTAGCACAGCTTGCCGAAATTATGAAGAATCCTGTAGGGAAGATCCCGTCTAACACCGAACCAGCTAAAAGATAGATCAAGATGAAGAAGCTAAAAGATGTCTAGCTGTAGACAGGAAATGCAGCGCTCCTCGGGAGGCAGCCCGTGTTTTATTTTCCTAGAATAGGATGTTATTTACTTTCTTGCGAGGCAGACTTTACAAATATTATGGACTGTAATAAGGCCCGAGTCAGTGCATGCGCACGTGTGCTGACTCTTTTTGTTTTAAGGGCCACCGCTTTAGTTTTGCCAGGATGGGTAATACCATCTGAGGCCGGGTTTAGCCTTAGGCCAATGATGTTTTACCCGCCTGTCGCCTTTTGCTCTAAGTGGGTTTTTCTTCGGAGTCTTGTCCCGAAAAATCTTGTATCGGTCGGGCGAAGTATGGTCTAGCAACTTTACAGGCTGAATCGGGCGGCACACCAACCGACTTACAGATTGCGCCCGTTTCGGGAGAGAATGGTTTTACCACAACATCCGGCCGCTATATATACGGCGAAAACTTTACCGTGTCGCGCTCCCGGATTTTTCCTTTTTCAGCTACCGTATCGCGCAATACTTTTCTTGCCCTCCGCTCCCGTGTCGCGCAGAGACCTCTTTCGATCCCGTGACGCGCAACACTTTAAGGAAAACAAAGGTATCGCGCGACAGCCCTATCGCCCGAGCATGCCCGATACGGACCTTTATCGCGTACGATGTATCGGGCGAGGATTTTACGTTGATTTTTCTTGTCGCCCGGTACTGTTATCACGCGACACGCTTCTCTCACACCTGCCCGATACATCTGTGTCGGGCAGTGACCATATCGTCCATTTATTCTTGTACCGGGCGGCGCTCTTTTAAGACCCTGCCGGGCACTCAGTTCCTTTTTGTCGTATCGCCCGACACGGTTGTATCGGGCAAGCTTTACCTGATCTTGTCTCAAGGCTCGATACAGTCGTGCCGGGGTGCCTTTCCCCTTATTAATTTTTTTGTTGATAACAAAATAGCATTTATTTGATTAATGATAGGGATGGCACGCACAAAGATAACCATTAGACTCATTGGCGAGCAAGGCAGGAGAGTCGTCACCGAACCAGAGGCAGAGGTGGCCACTATCGGGCAGAAGCGCTCGAACCCTGACGCAGCTGGACCCTCAACGTCTGGAAAGAGGGTGAGGACAGAAGAAGCGGCCACTCCAGCTGCAGCACCTACTCCAACAACAGAATCCTTGGAACACATGCCAGGAAGGTTCGTGCCAAGAGATGAAGAGCACGATCGCCGGTATGCTGAGCTAGGAGCCAAGCTCTACAGGCCTAGCAGGTTCGGCCACACGTCATCCTTCATGCAGTTGGGCATCTTCGGGAGACTGGAGGACGTACTTGTTGTAGCCGGTCTGAGGCAAATTTGCTTCAGCCTATCCGCCTCCTACACCGAGCTCACAAGAGAGTTCATGGCGTCCCTTCATCGAGTAAAGAATACACCTGCTGAAGCCAGACAGTATGGCGGAGCAGACAGACTCCAGGGGCGACTTTACAATGTAGAGCACGTCATTTCGGAAAAGCTGCTCAACCAGATTTTTTCCTCCAGCGAAGAGGAGAGAAGGAGGCTAGATAACGGTGCGAGGATCACCTAAGATGACGGATTCAACCCCATAGATATCTGGGAAAAGCTAACCGGGGAGTCATCTTTCAAACCCGGGAGCAAGGTGGCGGCAGTGCACTCGTGCTTCTGGAGGATAATACACAAGTTGGTGGCGTGCCTCCTCTTCAGCAAGAACGAGTCCAGCAACATTTACTCCAAGGAACTCCACGTCATGTGGCACATGATGGAGGGCCAAACTATCAACCTGGGGCGCTTCTTGCTGAACAGGATGCACCCAATAAAGGATGCCACCAAGGAATATTGCATGGGTGGCATCGTGAACCTAATCGCGGTGGGGTTAGGTTACCCGCGTGAGCCGCACAGCCTCTCAAGAACGAGAGGGGACGAGTTGATCGACCTCAAGTACCTCATGAGGTCGGGTATAATAAAGAAGGAGGGGCGGAGTTACTTCTACAAGTTCGCACGGACAAAGATCCTTCTTCCGCTTCCTCGTTGCGCCGCCTACGACGCAGAAAAGCTAGTCTTCACCACAGCCGAGATCGAGGCTGTGGCAGCAGGCGCAAGCTGCGCTCCGCCCCCAAGAAGGCCCACTACCTTGGAGCCACGAATGACAGCCACGACAACAAGGCCGGCGGTGGCGAGAGAAGAACCGGCGATCGTGGAGGTCGCCGAGACAAGGACTGGAACTGCAGCGAGAGAAACGGCTACAGTCCCCGTAGTTTCTACTGCGCCCTTAAGGGCAACTGAAGAATTACAACCGGATGTCAGCGATGAGGTATTCGCCGATATCCTACAAATGGAGATCGAAAGAGCACAGGTGACGCCGACACCACCGCCAAAGTCACCTGTTGCAGTTGTTGAGGAGATCGTCGACAGCGTCGATATGGGGCAACATCCGTCCCCCACAACACGGTCTCCTCCGATACAACAAGAGGGCGGGGCAGCATCGACACCTCACCCAGAAGCATCAGCCGCGCGGACAATAGAAGTAGGTTCTGCCTCGTCAGGCAGACCTTCGCGTGGGAGGAGCATTTCGAGGTCAAGGGGGAAACAAACGAAAAACCCTCCTTCGCTCGGAATGATGCTAGGACAAGAACTCGATTTCTTGCGGGAGGTAACAGAAAACAATTGTACTACATTTCTTTCCCTAACCCGCAAGTTTTCATTTTTCGAACAGAGGCTGGATAGGCAGGAACGAGAGCTGCTGACTTTAGCCAGCCTACCTGGCCGGCTAGAGGCAGTGAATGCCACACTTCAACAAGTTCTGCAACGCCTTAGCGAGATCAAGGGAAGGCTGAACAGGGAGGACGACCATCCACGCCCTAGGCAGCCGAGAAGATCGCCGTCGCCTCTCGGTCTGGGCTCTCAATCCTCGTCGTCAAGAGCGTCGTCAGGATCGTCCTCATCCACCTCCTCCTCCGGCAGATCGTCATCAGCAACCGGAGGAATTTCTTCACAGGGGCAGGGCTATGAAGCTCCTTCCAGACGAGAAAGCCCTTTTGACCTGAATGAGGCCGCTCCCTCAGCCCCCTTTGACGAAGCTGAGGATAACAACGAAGATATCAGCGTCGGGGAAGGCTCTTCTGATCAATCCGAGGGAGAAGGGGGGGACATCCGCACCGCAAACAAAAGACACCTCCCCAGAGGAAGGAGTTCAAGGGCCGACATCACCGATTTCTCCACACCGACAGAGATACCTTCTTTCGAAATGGCTGACTTTAACAGAAGAGTCATAGGATATCTAACGATCAGAGACCAGAAACTGCTCAACATGGTCCTAAGATCGCATGCTGACGAGGAAGAGGTACTCTGGAGCGACGGTTATTTCTCGGTACAGTGGGGAACTCTGAGAAACATCTTCCGCGCCAAGGCCGTCGTAGGGAAGAGTTTGTTCAGAGTGCTACAAGGGGCCATTATAGAAAACGCCGACAACAAGAACCAACATATAGTTTACGCTGCCACCCCAGCCCTAGCAAGAAGACTAATGATGGGGTTGTACAATTCTACGTAGGTAAAAAGTATGTTGGATTACATTGAAGTGCACAATCCAAAACTGGTGCTGGCCCCTTACAAACACAGAAACAACTGGTTCCTGTGCATTGCCTACCTCTGAAATCATCATGTCCAACTGCATTGTTGCTGCAACAAGGAGGTCCCGCACACAGGAAGTACGTTCTTACTCCCAAAGAACATAAAGCTAAGACTGCTGCCGCTACGTCTCCACCGGGTCATCAAGTATGGAGTCCAGCGCCACAACGGCGTCTGGAATTTATACTCACTAAAGGACTTCCCAGTCCAAGAAGATAAGGGAAGTGGAAATAGTGCATTCGTAGTCCTTAGAGCCATGGAGATGATACATATCTTCGGATACTTCAAGCAACTCCAGGATTCTAACTTCTACAATCTCAGAAGCAAATATGCATTGCTGCTGATAAAGGATAAGCGCTACTTCCGAGACACGGGGATACCAGAGGAGCTGCTAGATAGTGAACAAGAAGAAGAGTCATCTCAGCACAGCAGCCCTCCTGAAAAAGAAGCAGAAGCAGAGACGAACGTCTGTGGGGCAGGCAAACAAATAAACATCTTGCAGCAAGTTTTCGGACACGACGAACATGCCTCGCCCCAGAACCTGGAGGAGTCAATCCACAACATCGACCGTTTCTCATGCGCTACCCTCACGCAAGAACAGGTCAACGAAATCCACATGAAGTTGGCTGACTCCAACCCTGAAGACATAGCTTACTCGGCAGGCGATGTCATAGTCCCGATTGATGACTTAAGGGACATGGTAAAAGAGGGAGGGTGTCTGGCGTTATCTGTGGCAGTCGCCTACATCCAGATACTGCGAAACAAGTCTGAACACGCATACATAGCAGATCCAATGCTGTTCAACGACATTTGCTTAGCCGATGAACAAGGGGCAAAGGAAGCCTTTCTAGCAGAATTGGAATGCAGAGTCCCGGATACCATTCTCCTTCCAATCCTGCACGACAACCACTGGACGCTCTTAACGGTGTACACCCAACAACGAGCAGGGATTTTCTACAACAGCTCGGACAGCAATAAAGACCATCCAGTGCCTTGTACATCGACAACGCTGACATCTCTTGAACGATTAGTACGAAAGTACTATATCGATATAGCAGCGCTGATACAACCATTCCTGGGAATGCAAGCAAGAGGCTGGCATGAACTCCAGTTCTACCACCGCAGCCCGTAGCAAATTCAACTATCCAACGACTGCAGTGTCTTCGTCCTGGAATGGATGGCAAACGAGGCAACGCCTGATCAGCTCCTCCACATCGACTATCACAGTAAAAGAGGAGAATATGTGTGGGAGCTCTTATCTAACCCAGGCGCGCTGATCATCTAACCCTCACTGATTAACATTTCCTTACCTCATCTACTTCACAACTCTGGGACAGAGTGTGGAGTAAGTTTGGGGGGGTACCATGTACCAGTGAGGGAGGTACAAAAATCCTCTGATCTCTCTAACTTAAATTCCTTATTCTTTTGTTCTTTATCTTAAATTATTTATTCTTTTGTTCTTTATCCTTTTGTTCTTTCCTATATCATGTGTACATATATATGTTTATACCAAAATTTTTGAAAATTTTGAAAATTTTGCTTATTTTCTCCCCTATGCATATGTACAAAGTTGCTGTAATAATAATAAAAACCTGTTGTGACTTCTTGCAAAGTTTACTTTCTGTATATTTAACGAGTTACAAGTTCTGTCATATCTTTCTGATAATGTTGTCTCAAACAAACAAAAGATTGCGCCTTGCCATCCAAAAATTTTCGAAAAATAATAATCTCGCAAACAGCTAAGAGACGAGTATGGAGAAGGAAAAAGCTGCCCAAACATCAGATATTTCTTTTGTTTTCCCTTACCCAGCAAAAATCCCAAAAAGAGAAAGAAGCCTTATGAGCGTGAATAAAAGTATGAGAGTTGTGCCCAATAAAAGAAAAGAAAAAAAATATATACACCCTTGTTTTCCAAAAGTACCCATCTTTAGGCATGGTAGATCCGGGGCAGTGGTACGTAGGATGTGAAATCACTACTCTAAAGCCAACTGGCTTGGACTGCAGGGACCACTTGCCCGTTAACGGACCCTTACCTGGATGGACTGATGGGAAACAAGAAGAAAAACCCAAAAAGCCTTAGCCTACCCTATAAACAACTTTCTTCCCTTAAAATAAAGTTGTTTGGTGTGGAAGCTAACTTCAGAATCATACACCAGAGTCTCGCTAAAGCTGTGGAGAAGAAAAATTTTACTTAAATAATAAGGCAAGAAGGGCAAGGTCTTTTGTTCGCATTAAGACAGCATTACCTTCAAGACATCGCAAATCTTGTGCTACCATTTATCCTTAAAGTTTTGCTGTGCAAGAAGAAGCAACACAAAGTTTAGTTTAAATATTGATTGAGGACAATCAAAAAGCTAAGTTTGGGGGAGTTGATAACACCAAATTTTGTGACGTTTTTGCCCTTTATTCTGTTATCAAAACTACCCTTTTCTGCTATTTTCCTCTATTTTATTAGCATTTTCGCAATAATTGTCCAAGCAACGCTCTTATTCCAGTTTTTCCTATATTTTACAGGGTTTTCCTCGTTTTTGTGCAATAAGGCCGATTCCGGCCCACAATAAGTCTAAGCCCGTCTCGACCTTCCTGACGCCCGATACAACCCAGCCCGACAGGGGCTGGGTGACACAAGAATGATCGGCGAAGAAGGGCGCCTTGTGAAAGGGACGTACCGGCCGACACACCTCCTACCCGACAGGGAGCCGAAGCCGCCCGACGACCCAGCTCGTCGAGTGACACGACCACCCACTGGCAGGCGTGCCGCCAGCCGCGTGACCGATAGCCAGCGCCTCACGCCGAAGGCATACCTGTATCAGCCGTCCACATCCATCGACCGGCGTATAAGGGGGCTACGTGGCGTTTCCAGTACCATGACTCCTTCAACCGCCGGTATAAATAGCAGCTACAGGAAGCTGAAAAGACAGGTCGGAAAACGTCGGAGGTTGGATAGGTCGGGACGGCTAGCCAGTTCACCGTTCGGACAGTTGGGGACTTGAGCGATCTGTGAGAGAAGTGCGAGAGCAACCGTATCGTGCCCCAGTGCTCGTACCGGGCGACACTAGGTGAGCTCTTCCTCATCCCGAGAGGGAGGGGATCGGTTCACCTAGGACTGTACCAGACGACACTGAGGGCCGATATCGGCCGACGTAGATACTCGACACGAGTGCCTGACAACAATGCCCGACAGTAGTATATGTAAATCCATGGCCGACACGATACCGAACCCGATACGCTCCGCCCATCAGTCGTGCCGCCTGAGAGGGTGTGCCGCCCGACATGAGCGTATTGGCCAGGGTCTTCGAACGATATAGCCGTCCGTCAGTCGTGCCGCCTGAGAGGGTGTGCCACCCGACACGGCTGTACCGGGATAGGTCCCTGGACGGTATCGGGCTGGGAGTAGTAGTAGTATGTCACCCTTCTACATCAAGAAGGAGACATCTATCTTTAATTCTGTTATTTAATTTCTCAGCTTATGCATTGTATTAGACCCTTATTGCTGATAGAAATAGAAATGCTAAATTGCTCTTTGTTTAATGCTTAGTGCCTTATGATTGGGTAACTACTGTGTTGGATATCTGAACTCTAGCTTGCATGTTTTGGATCACGTTTCACTTAGCTACCGAATCGTCTTTCCCGTCACAACTACTTCGAGAGTTGGGTTGTGGCTCTAGTGTTCGGTCTGATTCTCGAGTACGAGAGTGCCCGGAACGGAGTTGTTTTAGTATCATTCCACTCTAACTTGAGTCCAGCAACCTCGAGAGGGGTGTTGAAGCTTGGTTAGAGGCACCCGCTCTGAGAGGAGGGGTGCAGGGTGTTACTGCTACCGCTTATCTTTCTGAAAGTCTTATCCCTTGCATTACGCCTTAACTACAGTTTACCTTTCTATTTTCTGTTGCATGAAAATTCCTAAAAACTGCTAAATGACAAAATCTTAATCTTTCTTGTAACTCCAGTTGGAGATAGTTTTCTTTGATTTAATCGTGACATCTGGTTGTTCCCTTCGGGGAACTCCATTATCTCTTTATATCCACCGGAGTGTAGAGTGTCGATTCAGAGTCGTCAACACAACCCACCTTGTCCCTGTGTTCGACCCCGTATGACTACTTTGACCCCGTAAACAAAGTTGCGGGGGCCTAGAAGGATTCGGGTTATAAATGCGAAGGCTCGACTACCTCAAATACGCCTCCAATTTTAGGACGCGCGATTTAGGCCGGTCAAATATCACCCCGCCTTCTGCCTCACCAAGTGTATCAATATCTGGGTGGGCATATGGCAATGTAGCTTCCCTCCAATCGGGTAATACACATATCGGGCTCACACGAACATAGCCCTACGGCATTGGAGTCCCATGAAACGTTGCCCCAGGAAGGGACTGGTAAGCCTGCGCCTCTGCAACAACATAGTCTTGCATTCTTAAGCGGCATGGCTTCAATGCCCACAAATTTACGTAAAGAATGTTATACATATATACATATCATCTTGAAAAGACTAGCTAAAATGTCATAAACAATACTTACAACAGACGTGTTAGGCGATGGGTCTCCAGGATTACTCGCAGTCTGTGCATCTAGAGAAGAGTGGGTCGCCATAGGCTGATTGGAAGCCTGAGATGCCTGCCACCGCACTATTTCTTCCTTGACCTTCTCAGCAACTATATCATTGACCTTCTTCGCAACTATATCCTCGACTCTCTTATTCTCCTATACATGGATAAAAGAAACATTAGCTTCTTATTATTGAATTCCCTTTTATAGTAACATTCTAAAAAAAGAATAGGTTACCTCTTCTTGTGAAAGTCCCGCTCTGGGTTTGCACTGGGATGGCCCAAAGAATGCTTTGATGCCCACACCAGTGCCTGCACCCCTAACACGTCTAGGATGCTCTGGGTTACCTAGAGCAACTGTCAATTCATCCCTTGTGCCCTGAGGGATGAACGTGCCTTGTTCCCTCTGCTCGTGCAGCTCCCACTAATCACCATCAACAGAAATTGGTAAGTTAACACCACAATAATCAATATTCAAACGATTACTCTAAGAGTTGTATTTTACCATTTTTGCAGCCGCCTCAGCAGTTACGGGCTTCTTTATTTGACCCTTCTTGTTTTGCCTCCCAGCTATCTAGATATCATGGCGAGGCATGGGTGTGGCAGACTCCTGAGTAGCAGCAGACTCATGAGTAGCCATAGACTCCTCCTGTAGTCTTTGGCGAACGGTTGCATAGCCCTTTGGACCCATAGTGTGGTCATGCACATTCAGTGCACGCCTTGCTTTTTGCGCCTCACTGAGGGCCTAGTTAGTATGCATATTAATGATTTGGTTAGTAGCACTAAATGTTAATCTTGAATAGGTGAATACAACATATATTAATTAAATTGGGAGTGACGCCTAATACCTTGAATGCTTTAGATTTTCTTAAAGCAACAAAATTGTCCCAATCTTCTTTGTCCAAGAAGTTCCACTGTTCAAGGGCTGACTTCTTCTTCTTATCACCATCTTTTATATATTCTCTGTTGAGATTTGTCCTATAGTTCCTAAGCATCTTTCCAGCGCGTTGCATCACGTTTTTACGATGCAGCTTCTCATCCAATGCAAACAGATTCTGTAAAATAGAATTCTTATTAACTAGTATCCAAAAATAGAATTGCAAATAATATAATTTGTAATCTACAAAATAGAATTGCAAATAATAATAACTCACGCATAAATCCTTCCATATCAAGTCTTTCTTCCCCTGAGGAAATTAATGCCAATTATCATACTTAACACCAAAATGGCTTCGAGTGACACACCCAAGATAGTTTACAAAATTATTACGGTTCACTCCAATTGCATTTCCTCCATTATCAAACTCCACAACCAATTTGGATCCACTGCCACTTAGCGCTATTAACTTCTTCAACAGAGTGATGCCCCTTTTCTTGTTAAGTGTTTGGTGCTGCGCATCAAGTTGCTCCAGGGCTTTAGTGGGTACCTGTGCATCATCAACCTAAAATTTGACAAAAATAAAAACACTGAATTAGCACAATATAGAAATATGGGATATATGACATAACTAGAAGATAATGAATTTTATAGAAATATAGGATATGTTTTTAGAACTTACATTGGTATCCTCGCCATGCTCGTCATGGACAACATGCTCATCATGGACTTCATGCTCATCATGGACATCATGCTCATCATGGACATCATGCTCATCATGGTAAGCCATCTGAAAATGTCATTAAAAAGGCAAACATTTAGCATTTGTATTAACTAGAAGATAATGAAACATCAAATCTGAAAATGATCTAAAATCCAAAGCCCTAGAATGAGTAAAGTTCAAGTCAAAATGGCTACAAGTGTGCATTTTGGGTTTTCTATGTAAACGACCTTAGAACATCTATGTAATCACTTGTAATGATGAATTGACTTATAACTTAGAAGAGAAAAATGTTTGGGACAAATTTCACCAAGTGCTAATAACTTTAAATGCAAATTAGAAAATGGATTACAGGCACTTGGTCGGTCGAGTTTTCCTGGATTGAAACTGGACCGATCATCCTTGGTCGATTTTCTGAAGATTGCATCGGTCGAGTTCTGTGAGTGCACAACTCGACCGATGCAATCTTCAGAAAATTGACCAAGGATGATCGGTCGAGTTTCAATCCAGGAAAACTCGACTGACCAAGTGCCTGTAATCCATTTTCTAATTTGCATTTAAAGTGATTATCACTTGGTGAAATTTGTCCCAAACATTTTTCTCTTCTAAGTTACAAGTCAATTCATCATTACAAGTGATTACATAGATGTTCTAAGGTCGTTTACATAGAAAACCCAAAACGCACACTTGTAGCCATTTTGACTTGAACTTGACCCATTCTAGGGCTTTGGATTTTAGATCATTTTCATGTAACAGGCCATTTAGCATTTGTATTAACTAGAAAAAGGCAAACATTTTGCATTTGTATTAACTAGAAAAAGGCAAACATTTAGCATTTGTATTAACTAGAAAAGGCAAACATTTAGCATTTGTATTAACTAGAAAAAGGCAAACATTTAGCATTTGTATTAACTAGAAGATAATGAAAAATCAAATCTGAAAATGATATTGATATTAAAAAAGTAAACATTTAGCTTCAATCAAAAAATATAAACATACATGCCTCTAAAATTGTGATCTTTTATCAATTAACAATCCTTCATTGTGATCTCCGCGCACATATAAGTCATCATTAGCTTCAATATTTTGTGGAGTTGGCAACCCAATAGAGAATGGACTGGAGTCATCATACTTATCATAGTACTCTTCTTCATCTATAGATCTTCAATGAACTGTCTTTTACCATGAAGAACAACCGACCATTTATCATTTGCAGGATCATCGATATAGAATAGTTGTTTTGCCTGTGATGCCAATATGAATGGTTCACCCTTCTCGCCAATCTTTTCAAAGTTCACCAAAGTGAAACCCAATTCATCCACTATAACTCCTTTGGTGTTATCAACCCAATTACATTTAAAGAGCGGAATTCTGAAATCTATGTAGTCAAACTCCCATATGTCTTCAATGACACCGTAATATGACATTTTAGCTTCACGTGGACTCTTATCCTTTGTACTTGCACAATACATAGTCGATGCTTGAAGAGTGACCCCACTGTTTTGGACGACACTCTTATCATCTTGGCTCTTTGTGTAATATGTGAACCCATTAATGTCAAACCCTTCATAAGACATAACATTCGGTTTTGGTTTAAAGGTGAGGCATTTGATAGTTTCTGTAATATCATTTGGTGTTTGAGATAGTTGATGTAAGACTTTATCTTCGAACCACTTAGTAAAAGTCTTATTATGCTCTCTATCAAGCCACATTGAACTTGCTCGAGGATGTTGTCTCTTGATGAAATTGGTATGTTCCTCGATATAAACACTCACTTCATCCATGTTGTGTAAAATATACAAGTGAGCTTGTTCCAACTACTCACGGCTGATTACTTTCACCCATGATCCCAAAATTCCTTTGGCCTCGTCAATATTCTTGTCATTAACAGGAGTGTTATTACCACTTAGAAAGTCATTACAAAAATCCATAACCTCTCTCGCCACATAACCTTTAATAATACTCCCTTCAAGGCGATAACGGTTTCGAACATCACCTTTAAAAACGTTCATGTATCGTTCAAAGGGATACATCCAATGCAAGAAAACTGGTCCCAACATTTTCACTTCCCTAGTCAAGTGGACAACAAGATGTACCATGATATCAAAGAACGAAGGAGGGAAATACATCTCAAGCTGACATAGGGTAACAACCACTTCTCTTTGCAAATTATCGAGAGTATCAGGGTCAATAACTTTGCTGCATAGACTGTTGAAAAAGAAACAAAGTCTGGTGACTGCAAACCTTACATGCTTTGGCAATATAGATCGAATTGCCACGGGCAATATTTGTTGCATTAGAGTGTGACAATCATGAGATTTAAGACCTATCAACTTCAGATCTTTCATTGATACCAATCTACGGATGTTGGATGAGTAACCATGTGGCACCTTAACATTTAGCAAGCATTCACAAAAAGCTTTCTTCTCCTTTCTAGACAACGTGTAACAAGCGGGAGGTTAGTATGTTCTTTTATTACCCATTTCATGTAATTCTGTTAATTCTGACCTTATTCCCATTTCACGTAGGTCTAGTCTGGATTTTATCCCATCTTTAGTCTTACCTGGTATATTTAACAGAGTACCAATGATGCTATCACATATATTTTTCTCAACGTGCATTACATCGATACAATGCCTGACTGTCAAAGAACTCCAATAAGGAAGATCCCAAAATATTGACTTCTTCTTGAATGAAGAATTGTCACTCCGTGTGGCCATACTACATTGTGATTTCTTACCAAATTCATTGACAATGTCTTTTACTCTTTCATAAACAACATCCCCTGGTATACGTTTAGGTGCACTCCGTTCATCATTCCATCCATTGAATGCTTTGCGCTTCCTACAATATAGATGGAATTTTGAAAGAAACCTTCGATGACCAAGATATACAGTCTTTCCGCCATGTTTTAGTCTTATTGAATCAACGTTTTCTTCACATATAGGACACACTTTAGCTCCTTTGACACTATATCCAGACAAATTCCCATATGCTGGAAAGTCATTAATAGTGCAAAACAACATAGCGTGCAAACGAAATGTCTCTCTTCCTGAAGCAACATAGGTCATCACACCTTCAGCCCAAAGTTTCTTTAAGTCATCAATCAGAGGTTCAAGATAAACATCGATATCATTTCTGGGTTGTTTAGGGTCTGATATCAACAATGACAACATAACATACTTATTTTTCATACACAGCCAGGGAGGAAGATTGTATATAACAAGCATGACTGGCCAAGTGCTATGTTGGCTGCTCAATGTCCCGTACGGATTCATCCCATCTGTACAAAGCCCAAGTCTTAGATTCCTATCTTCTTCACCAAATTTGGGGTACAATAGATCAATCTTCTTCCACTGTGGGGTATCAGACGCATGTCGTAGGATCCCATCATTATTTTTCTTAACATCTGCATGCCACGTCAAATTCTTCACATCTTTCAGATTTGCAAATAAGCTTTGAAACCGTGATATTATAGGTAGATACCACAACACCTTGGCAGGAGAACCAGTTTTGGACTCCCCCGAAGTCGTCAATTTATACCGTGACACACCACATTTTGGACAATCTTTCAAATCTACATGTTCCTTTTGAAATAATACACAATCATTCGAGCATGCGTGTATCTTCTTGGCCTCCATTCCCATTGGGCACAACATTTTCTTTACCCGGTATGTTGAGATTGGCAGCTCGCTTCCTTCAGGAAGCATTTCTTTCAACAAAGTCAACAATGAAGTGAAGCTTTTGTCGCTCCATCTATTGTTAGCTTTCAACTTATACAATCTCAACACAGCACTAAGCTTCGTAAACTTAGCACAGCCTGTGTATAACGGTATCTCAGCATCATGCACAATGTTTCTAAAGATAGGAGGTGGATCGGTGTGCTCTACCCTACAACTATCTAGCATCGCATCAACGATGTCTACTGGAACTGGTTCGTTCACATCTACGTCATCGGAGGCAATTTCTTCTTCCACCCAAGCACTGCTATCGACATCTACTGGTTTTGAGTTTGAAATATCTCCATGCCAGTGCCATTCTGTATAGCCTTGTACAATCCCGTTGCACATGACATGACTTTTGATTTTCTCACCAGTGCTGACTTTCAAGTTGTTACCGCAATGCCTACATGGACAGTAGAACCTATCTGTAGGTTTTTTCCTATGTTCCTCGGCAAATCTAATAAACTGATCAAGACCAAATATAAACTCTGGGGTGCAGCGATTGCGAATGGACATCCATGATCTATCCATTCTATGATCAAAGAGAAAACAAGTATATATTAGGACAAGATTAGGGTATACACTTACATCCTATCCAAGATTTACTCCTATTACAGTCCCAAACCAGGGACTATCCAAGATTTACTCCTAATGAGTAAATCTTGGATGGGTTTCTAGGCCAACAAACACATGTGATGTCATTCTTATATATAATAAATGTGTACCACCTATCCCATCCTTGAACACCTAATCTCACTAGTAAGTGTATAATGTGTATTGGGTTTTCAAGAAAATTTCGGCAGCATTTCCCCACTGTTCTCTAAGTACATATGTACTTAGAGAACAAACGGGGAAATGTTGCCGAAATTTTCTTGAAAACCCAATACACATTATACACTTACATCCTAAGTGAGATTAGGTGTTCAAGAACAGTCCCAAACTGGGGACTATCCAAGATTTACTCCTAATGAGTAAATCTTGGACGGGTTTCTAGGCCAACAAACACAATAATAGATATGTACATGTTAGGGTTTCATCACAATTGATGTTAGGGTTTCATCAATGTTAGGGTTTAATCAAATCAAATTAGGATGCTAGAATGGACAAGTTTAAATCTTATTTCAACATGCATCAAAATTTACTGAATTAGGTCAAGCATTAGGATTAGAAGCACAAATATATGCAAGAAAAAGATTTGTTCGTATCCTAGAATTTACATAAAGCATTACATATAGATTTTTTCATATCCTTACCAACAGCAAACACGGTCGTGGTAGGCCATTCTTCTCAGTGAAAGAAGTAGAACAGTAACTAGTCTTTAACAAAATTGATTGATTATTTATTCGGGAAGAAAGTGAAGTAAGGACTTCTATAACTAGAAGGTATCTCACTGAATTTCTAGGTAACCATAGCCAAGTGGCTAAGGTGCTTAAGTTTTGAAGTCAGGAAGTACTGTAGTTAAAGAGCTAGGGAGAAAGAAGAACATAGGCTACGACTAATACCTAGAGAGCAGAGCAGCAAGCAGCGAGCAGCGGCAAGGAAGAAGACAGCACCGCAGTAGGGCGTGAGCAGGGAGGAAGGAGCGCGCCGCAGTAGGGCGTGATCAAGGAGGAAGGCGGCACGGCGGCGACGCAAGGAGGAAGGCGGCGGACGGCGGCGGTGACGTAGAGCAGTAGCAGGGAGCGTCGGCGGCGAGTGAGAAGAAGCAGGCACCAGGCGGCGATTTTGGGAGAGCGGCGACGAGCAGCGCACAAGAGAATCGATGAAACAGGAAGAAAGGGGGAGAGCCAGGTGATCGGGCCTCTATTAAGTTGGTTAATGGCGTCAGTTATCTACAAAACCGACGCCTATTACAATATAGTGTCAGTTGATAGTAAAACACCGATGCCCAACTAGACAACCTTTACCCTAAATTATTTGGCGGGAACCATTATCAGCGTCGGTTATCTAAGGATAACCAACACTAAAAGTGGGACTTTTCATGCAAATTTTCATTTTAAATAGGCTTCGGTGAATAGTTAAAAAACCAACGTTGTAGGTGACCTAAAATGTTTTCGCTCAAAAATTGGATTTCCCGGGCGATTTTAGGCGTCGGTCTGTTATAACCAGCTGACGCTGAATACAAAGCGGTACCCGTGTCTGGCTAGTCTTTGAATATAGACGTCGGTTTGTATAAATAACTGACATTTATTATTATAGGCATCGATTTTCCTAAATAACCGATGCCCAGAAAAGCGACACTGAATGCTATTTCTGTAGTAGTGTCTTTAAGGATGAATTGAACCACCTTTTCTTTGAGTTTAATTTTGAGATAACTCTGGATTTCCTAGAAGGACCTGATCCTAAGGATGAAATGCTTTATGATATGATTGTATAGTATATGAGACATGTAAGTTCTTTCACACCAATTGAATTATGCATAAATAATTACATTTTAGTGTTTATATAAATGATTTTTTCACATGCAAGTGAATATATATTGATGAATGAATTTGATTTGTAAATATGCTATAACATGATAGATTTAAGGAATTAATTCTTGTGAGCTTAAGGTATACCTTGTTCAGTATGAGTCAATAAGATATAAAGTCTTGAAAAAGTAAGAAATCACTAATTCACAATATGGATGGTGATATATGTAAGGTTAAGCTTGTAACATTTTAGGTAACCCTATGAAGGATGGAGCCTTAAGTCAACACTAGGGTCAAATGGGGAGAGATATAGAGGTACATGAGGTCCAAAAAGTATAAGATAGTCTCACTACATTAGTACATAGGGCCCATGGGTTAGGGGAAAAGTTTCACCCCATAAATACAAGAGTCCAAGGAGATAGAAGATCACTCCATAAGTCCAATAAAGCATGAGGAATATGTTGGGAAATATGGAACGAGAGAAAGGCAACATAAATAAAATTTGTGCCATATTTCCTAACTAGTAGATCGTGCCAACAATGATGTATTAGGAAAGAGGGTATAATTTATATTAGGTCCTAAAGTAAGTTTGATGACTATCTTGCCACACAGATGTGCTTCCTTCTTGAGAAACACATAGATGGCAGTAGAGCAACAAAGCTATTGTGCCTCCTAAATAGTTTATGCAGACCACCATGAACTCCATGTTGTACTTCTTGAGATGGAGGGAAGGAGTATCCCCTTCATTCATTGACATGCTAGAATCAACTTTCTTCTCCCTTGCTATCTCTCCCTTTCATGGGTGAGATTTTAGGATCTCACATTACCACTATGTGAATGAAAAGTGGAGAGATTTGTTCATCACCCCTTTATATAGGAGTGGATGGTCTAGGGTTTCCAAAACCCCAGCAAGATGAAGGGTCAAGTTTCTTGGCTAGGCGGCGACTGTCTGATGCATTGCTTTTCAGTCTCTTTTTACATCCTTTTTCCTGGATATTAATTGCATATATGTTCATTTTGAGACATGTTTATGATTTATTTTCTATCATTAGTCTATGAATCAATGTTGCATCAATTATTGAGTATTTTTACCAGATCATGAAATTTTATTAAGTATTATTCAGATGCATGGCATTTTTCCCATATTTCAGGCATTTTGAGCACTCAGTGGAAAACTCGGTGCCACCAAACCATTGATCGATGGTACTGACAAATAAAAAATCTACAATAGGGAAAGAGGGAAATTTTAATGCTACCAAGAAGGATCTTAGTGCTAATGGGAGAAGCATTGATGACACCAAAGTTAATGGTTGGTGCTATCGACTCGTGATCCAGGGACCATCAATACTTGATATTTATTGCCTCAGTACCACAGGCTCACATGTCAGTTGTATCGAGTTCAACATCCAAGGTGCATCCGAACTTGAAGATAGAAACATGGTGCTATCGACACATAGCATCGGTAGTACCAACATAGTTCGGGAGATTCAAGGCAGCAGACTACTAGTGTCACAGACACCCTGTTGGTGCTACCTACACTACATAATCAGTTTCAAATTATAAATCATGTTAGATCTCATGACCACAACTTAATGACAACTAAAGGCCCAAAGGAGTGTAACTGAAAGAAAATATTTGGTTATCATGTTCTTGCATAGTGTAGAGTCATGAGAGGAGGAGACGAAGGAAATTCCCACAAATTAGATGGTTTTTGCACTTGTCGATAAAAATTATATATCTAAAACACTGCAAATCAGGCTGCTTATAAGAGGGGATTGTCAATACGACTTCTTTAAGGGTTCTTACATTGATTTTCTAATGTTTAACCTATTTTCTTTCTCTACCTCTTTTTTTACGATGATAATAATCATGTCAGTCTATATCCCACATTGCTTAGGATTTGGGAGTAGCCCAATATTGCACTGTAGTTGAATTCTATGAATTGATAACTTGTTTACTTTATTCCAGACATGAATCTATGATCTCTTTACTGATTTGTTTTTTCCTAATCACTATAATAAAAGTAATTGACTGTGAATTGCTTCAGGAGAGGGATTATGAGTCAAAAAAGTCATAGATCCACATAGTCTATATCGTTCTATAGGAGAAGGCTTATGTATGTGAAAGACTAACCTAGAGATTTCATTAATGCACCTAACTAATTCCTAAACTTTTATTGAAGTGGGGTTTGTTTTAGTTTAGGTAGTCTATTAAGATGTGAAAGTGGTTGATACTTGCTACACATCTTTAGTATAGAGTAAATGAAGAATATTTATTAATGAAATGGAATTATAAACAATGTATGCAACAATGAAAAACACTAGTCCTGAGGAATCCATCCATTCTTGATCACAACCATGTTAATTTAGGTTTAATTCTTTGCTCTTAGTTAATAAAAAAATTCAATCAATCCTCTTATAGGTCTAATTGATTTTGTCTCAGTAAGTAGTAGTCTTTGGTGAATGTTTCCTTGAGTTCGACACTTGTGTCTCAATGGCCTATATTGCACGATCTCCCTCTCCTAACCTCTATGCACCATCAACATCTCCAAAACCCTAGCCGCGTCTCCTATGTTCTTCACAACATGTCTCGACTCCTCGCCACAGAGATATCTAACCCATCTACCCTCACTACTTCCCATGACCACTAGGAAGATAGATTTGCAACTCATCTAGTGCATGCCTTGATGTGGAGTACAGCTTCCCCGTCGTCGACATTCTCCTCCTTGACAAGAAATGACCACATACAAATGAATCAGCAACACAATGACCTCACCACCATGGAGTTCAAACCTCCCTATAGATCTGAGGGTTGGAGGTTTGTATACATTGTCACATATCGAAAGTTGGACATATTATCTTCTTGACCCTCTTCCTATGCTTTTCCTTTCATTTCTATCCTTTTTGGCCTTGATATTCAATTTGTGGAATTATTAGTGGTTTTGGGTGATTTTGATCACCATTTATGCCAACATTTGGGTTTATGCACAAATACCTCAGTAAATATTTTAATAAGGGTCTAATATGCAAATTTATCACTCATGTGACATATTAATAAAATATATTCATTCTAGAATTTACTTAGCCTTATGGAGCAAGTAAGAGAAAAAGGAATGAATAATGTTGCTTTAAACATGTTAATGTGATATGAAATTAATTAATATGATAAATATTGGTAATATTGGATAATGGGATAAAATTCATAAAAGGAACACTAATTGGTTAAAATAAGTTGAGATTCATTTTCCTTAGGTTTGGTTTGACTTGTAGGACAAGTTTCATAATTTTGGGACAATAATAATTATATCTCTTTTATCTTGAAAAGAAAAGATGAGTTTTCCTCAAAATATTAAATAAAATATTAAATGAGTCCAAAATTAGAAACTAACCTTAGATTCATGATCTACACATTAAAAATAGCATTTGGGTGAATTTTCATGTAATTTGGATAATCTTTAATATACATCTTAATTTAGGAGAGAGAAAGTATGTAGAACCCTCAAAATATTAAATAAATATACAAACAACTCCAAAATGTAAAATTAATGGCAAATTCTTGTCCAAGACACTTTGTGTGACCTGTGGATGAAGTTTCATCAAACTTGGAGAATCTTATAACTATTAATGAAGGAGGAAAGAGAAAATAAGTTTGATTTATTTAACATATTAAAAGTTCTCAAAAGGCAAATCTAATTGTATAGTCGGATTCCTCATATAAAAAATAGGCTAAATGTAAATTTTCATTAAATTTGGTTTTCATTTGTACCCTCAAATGAGGAGAGAGAAAAATAGAAATAATTTAATGATCCACTTTATTTGGATTCCGATTTGGATAATGATTTTAATTTAATGTGTCACGTGGGCCTTCAGACGTTGGATCTTGATATGATGGTTCATGGGTCATCATCAAGCTCGATCCAAAGAAGGAAACAAGCCGCTGATTTGGTTGTTTTTATTTTGTGAATTTCTTCCTCGTCTCTCGATCTTTTCACGTGACTTTTTGTCATATAGTTTTTATATCAAATTTCACATTTAATGATCCCCACCATGGAAACTATGGTCGAGTATTTCATAAATGCTCAAGCTCAGTTCTTTGTGGCCCTTGCGGCTATCTTGCATATGCCTTCATACCCCACCTTATACATACCCACCTACTCCCATGCCTCCGTCGACCTTATTAGGTTCTTCCTCTTCGGTAATTTTCCTCGGAGCTGTTGCTCCCTGCTACCACCAAGACACTCCTTTCCTTAGGCTAATCTCCTCACCATTGGCTTTTCTCACTATCCAAGTTTGAAATTGGTTTAAGGGTAAGATCATGTAACCCTCATGCTTCATTTTCGTGCGCTCATTTTGTGGTCTCGTCGGCTGGTTGGGTTTTCCCCAATTTCTCATGTGAACCAGCCACCTACTTGCATAGCTATGGCGTTGGATGGAGGAAGGGGATAACCCCTTGTTATTTCTCAGTTTTACCTCGCTCGCCTACTTTTCTCTCTTTTTTCTCTAAGGGTAGCCTGGTAATGTCGTCATTTGGTTTGTGTTGCTCCACGCTGACTCGAGCGCCAGGTTGTTTGAGGGCCCCGGTCCACTTGTCCGAGAGCCATTGGGCCAAGTCACATGCTGCCCCTCTCTCGGTCTTTCTAATCGCCTTTCTCGCTTATATTTGATGATGTGTCAATATGTTGTTGTTCATTATTCAAAAAATCATATCTTTTTCCTACATTGTCCAAAAATTAAAAGAAAATATGTTTTGGAATCATAAAAATGTAAGCTTTCTAATAAAAATGTTTTTAGGATATGGTTTTGAGTTTTGATGATAGATGTTTTCTAAAAATGAATTTAATACATAAAAATCACCAAAAATACACTTTAATCATCACATCTTCAAAATACATAAAATTATATGTTATTTTGATCAGAAAAATCTAACTAAGATAGCAGTGATGATTTCAAGGTCTAAATCGATGGTTTGTGTAAAAAGTTGATAACTTTGGGGTTTTAAGTCCTTAATGAATGAATATAGTTCTAATGCATGAACTTGGTAATGATGTTAGGACAAGTGGACCCTGATCTCATTTAAAGGTTCTAAAAAGTGGTATCTAGGACTCTAAGGAAGAGGTATGTGCATCTAACACCTTAGTTGGGAAATTTTATGCATTAACATATTCTTCCCTAATGAGGCTTAATTGAATCTAATTCTCTTTTCTTGAAACCCTAATTTTTTGTTCCTCAAATCAAATTATTGTTTCATATTATTTGGATATTATACCCCACTGCCATGCTTATCGAATATTTTTATTACTCTGCAATGACTACTTTTCTAGCCAGTGGATTTATGTTCTATTTAATTTAAAGTAGTGGTACTTATGTACAACTGCCCAAGGAGGAAATGTATTTAATCGCCCTGGGGAATGTTTTTATTCTCCCCATATTATTTTGTAGGTGATTGGGAATGTCTTATTCTCCCCTCACCTATAGGTTAGATGTTCGATAGGTGCCTCAACCCTACTTAGTTAGGTAGACATAATTATCTTACATGTAAATCCTTTTCTAATATAATTGTTAATGGCAAGTTTCTTTTGAATATAGCCTCATACTCTTGTTATCTTCATCTTATGATGAACCCTAGACTATTTTTACTTGCTTTAGTTATCTTGTTATCCTAGACTTGTTTTGTGAGACAAACTTCTCTTCCCTTTCCCTTTTTCTGGGTGCCTTCCCAACCACCCAGGTGCTAAGCAAGGAGATCGATAAGACAAGAAGATCTTAGCTTTGGCTTAGACCTAGTTGATGGAGATGTTTCTTGGAGAAAATATTGTGGTAGTTAGACGTCCCTCTATCTAGATCATGTTTTTGTATCTTGATGTAAACCCTAAAGGGAGAATGATGTATTCTTGTATAATCTTTTATGAAATTGATTATAGTCAGTTATTCTTTATTCCACTGCTTTCCAATGGTCTTTTGTATACCATATAAATAAATATTTGAAATTTAACACCCTTTTCAACATACCTTTTGAGTATGTTGGGAATGGAGGTTTTATTTTTTAAATTTTTAGTAAAGGGGTGATTTCACTCTTTTACACCCTTGTATCAGAGCCCATGGTAGTCAGAATCTGACTATTTCAGTTTTGTCTCCCTAGTTAGAATCCTTTCCTTACATAGTTTCCTTTTAAGTTACATGCTTACCCTAGACTTGATTTATGTTGATGAAAGGTTGATTTAGGATCTTATAGTTACACATTAGAAACACATTGAGTAAAAACATAACATATTTTCAATTGAAAGATGCTTAAGTAATCATTGTAACTTAATGTTGCTTAGGTTTTCCTTTAGGCAACTATTAGGGCATGAAGTTGAAGCAAAGGTGTCTAGAAAGGATCAGGTTCTGGGGGCTGGCAATATTTTCCTCCACACCACTTTCTTGGTTTATGAAGACTCCCAGATCCATATGATACTGTCCTGGTCTGAGCTGATATGGATTGTCTGAAATAGTTTACTTTTAGGCCATAATAACCTTAGACTTTTGTGTTGTATATCTTTGGGGAACCCTAGAGTGATGATGAATTATTTAGGGATGGATACCCTGTATAGTTACCTTATGTCCCTTAGGACCACATGTTTGGGTAGTGTATCCTTAAAAACCTAGACTTTGGAGCTTGGTGTTAAGTAGACTATCAGAGTACGCAATGGAAGTGTGATGGACCTTGTACATGGTGTAGTAGACTCATCCTTTAACCCTAGTGTAGTCTGGCTTGATAGGTCAAACCCTTTAAGGGGTGGAGTATTGTTAGTTTGATGATGTTGGGTGGTTAGATTTCGAGGACAAAATCCTCTTTCGGGGGATGGAACGCTATGACATCTTGAAACCTATCTACTCTATCTTTAAAAACCCTAACTCCATGAATAAGAGGTTATAGTATGCTTAGATCCTTGGTCTTGACCAATCATGTAATAGTGGTAACCTTGACGTGCTTGTTCATATATTAATGAACATATAATGATCATTTGAGAAATAATTTATATGTTCAAACCCTAATGAATATCTAATGCACATAATATGGGTCACTCACATATTAATACTATTTATGGATACACATGTTTCTAACAATGTCATGAATCGATAAACCTTAATGATATGATGAGAAAGAATAGTGTAACCTAATCTTGGCATTAATGCATACTATAATAAAATATAATGATCAAGTTGATCCAAAACCTTAAGTTGTAATCATATAACCTTAACCCATGCATCCTTCATGTCATTGATGTTACATTAGTGACATTAGGTGTCATAATCAGATAATATACTTTGATATACATTAATATTGTATAATCACCTAATTATATATTAATCAAGTTATCATCATGTAATATATATATCATCTTATTATCTAATACACACCTATTTAATCACCAAATCATGACTTGGTATGTGAATAAATTCATTAATATGTAATATGTCCAACCTGGTTCACTACAATATAGATAATGACTTCAATATGGATAAGAAGTATCTGGATTCACTTAAATGTGCATAATTAATAATAAGAAGTGAATAAATATGAGAAAATGAATAATGATGACATTAATGTGAATAATAAAGGTAATGTGACAATTTTTAGTATACACACAAGTAATCAATGTGACATAATTTGGATTAATTTTAGACTTAATAACAAATAAAATAAAATGTCCTATCACATGCAAGATAATTTGTTATAATTGATATAATGATAATATGAGTATAATGAAGTGTATATACAAATTATTAATTGATCAAATATATTGAGATAATTGAGTAACCTCTAATTGTATATCATAATGAAATATAATTCTTTTTGGCAACCAAGTGAATATGAAATGACATAATTAAAAGAATTATAATGATAATGTGATCAATACAATTCTCATGAGCCAAAAATATTAATAATATTAAAATATCATAAAAATAATCTTAATAGTGGAACCCTAGGTGATCCTTGAGAACCTGACCTATGACGAGATGCTTGTGAAGTATATGTTGATGAGTTGTTTGGTGGAGGTTATGGTTGGTGGAACAACAAAAGTTTTGTGATGAGATGTTTCACCTTCACCTTCCCTCTTTGCTTGTAATTTCGAGGACGAAACACTCTTTAAGGGGTGGAGTGTTGTAACATACGAAACTTGGACATATTATCTTCTTGACCCTCTTCCCATGCTTTTCCTTCATTTCTATCCTTTTTGGCCTTGATATTCTATTTGTGGAATTATTAGTGGTTTGGGGTGATTTTGATCACCATTTATGCTAACATTTGGGTTTATGCACAAATACCTCAGTAAATATTTTAATAAGGGTCTAACATGTAAATTTACCACTCATGTGATATATTAATAAAATATATTTGTTCTAGATCATTCCTTAGCCTTATGGAACAAGGAAGAGAAAAGGAATGAATAATGTTTCTTTAAACATGTTAATGTGATATGGAATTAATTAATATGAGAAATATTGGTAATATTGGATAATGGGATAAAATTCAAAAAAGGAACACTAATTGGTTAAAAATGAGTTGAGATTCATTTTCCTTGGGTTTGGTGTGACTTGTAGGCCAAATTTGATAATTTTGGGACAACAATAATTATATCTCTTCTATCTTGAGAAGAAAAGATGAGTTTTCCTAAAAATATTAAATAAAACATTAAATGACTCCAAAAGTGGAAACTAACCTTAGATTCGTGATCTACACATTAATGATAGCCTTTGGGTGAATTTTCATGTAATTTGGATAATATTTAATATACATGTTAATTTAGGAGAGAATGTAGAACCCTCAAAATATTAAATAAATATACAAACAACTCCAAAATGTAAAATTGATGGCAAATTTGTGTCTAAGACACTTTATGTGACTTGTGGGTGAAGTTTCATCAAATTTGGAGAATCTTATAACCATTAATGAAGGAGGAAAGTGAAAATAATTTTTGATTTATTTAACACATTAAAAGTTCTCAAAAGGTAAATCTAATTGCATATTAGAATTCCTCATATCAAAAATAGGCTAGGTGTCAATTTTCATTAAATTTGGGTTTTGTTTGCACCCTCAAATGTGGAGAGAGAAAAAGAGAAATAATTTAATGTTTGACTTTATTTGGATTCCGATATGGATAAGGATTTTAATTTAATGTGTCACGCGGGCCTTCGTCCATTTGATCTTGATCTAACAGTACGTAGGTCATCATCAAGCTCTATCTAAAGAAGGAAACAGGTCGCCGATTTGGTTGTTTTTATTTTGCAAATTTCTTCCTTGTCTCTCAATCTTTTTGCAAGATTTTTCATCCTACATTTTCTATATCAAATTCTGTATTCAATGATCTCCTACATGGAAATGATGGTCGAGTATTTCACAAATGCCCAAACTCGATTCTTCGTGGCCCTCACGGCTAAACCACATACACCCTCATACCCCACCTTATATATACCCACCTACGCCCATGCCTCCGTCGACCTTATTAGGTTCTTCCTCTTTGGTCAATTTCCTCGGAGCTATTGCTCCCTACTACCACTAAGACACTCCTTTCCTCAGGCTAATCTCCTCATCGTTGGCTTTTCTTGGTAGCCAAGTTTGAAATTGGTTTTAGGGTAAGATCATGTAACCCTCATGCTTCATTTTCGTGCACTCATTTTGTGATCTTATCGGCTGGTTGGGTTTTCCCCAATTTCTCACATGAACCAGCCTACTGGTTGTGCATCTATGACATTGGATGGAGGAAGGGGATAACCCCTTGTTATTTCTCAGTTTTACCCTCGCTCACATACTTTTCTTTCTCTTTTTCTCTAAGGGTAGCCTGGTAATGTCGTCGTTTGGTTTGTGTTGCTCTGCTGTGACTCGAGCGCCATGCTGTTTGAGGGTCATGGGACACTTGGCTGAGAGCCATTTAGGTCAAGTCACATGCGACTCCTCTCTCTCTCTAATCGTCTGTCTCACTTATATTTGATGACGTGTCAATCTGTGGTTGGTTAGTATTTAGAAAATAGTATCTCTTTACTCCATTGTTCAAAAATTAAAAGAAAATATGGTTTGGAATCAGAAAAATATAAGCTTTATATTAAAAATGTTTTTGAGATATGGTTTTGATTTTTTATGAGAGGTGTTTTATAAAAATGAATTTAATACATAAAAATCACCAAAAATACACTTTAATCATCATATCTTCAAAATACATAAAATTATATGTTATTTTGATCAGAAAAACCTAACTAAGATAGTAGTGATGATTTCAAGGTCTAAAAATCGATGGTTTGGGTAGAAAGTCGTTAACTTTAAGGTTTTAAGTCCTTAATGAATGAATATAGTTCTAATGCATGAATATGGTAATGATGTTAGGATAGTGGACCCTGATCTCATTTGAAGGTTCTAAAAAGTGGTTTCTAGGACTCAAAGGAAGAGGTATGTGCATATAACACCTTAGTTGGGAAATTTTATGCCTTAACCTATTCTTCCCTAACAAGGCTTAATTGAATCTAATTCTCTTTTATTGAAACCCTAATTTCTTGTGCCTCAAATCATATTATTGTTTCATATTGTTTGGGTCTTATACCCCATTGCCATGCGTATTAAAATTTTTTATTACTCTTGCCAAGACTACTTTTCTAGCATGTGGATTTATGTTCTATTTAATTTAAAGTAGCGGTACTTATGTACACCCACCCACAGAGTGCATGTATTTAATCACCCTGGGGAATATTTTTATTCTCCCCATATTATTATGTAGGTGACTGGGAATGTCTTATTCTCCCCTCACCTATAGGTTAGAGGTCCGGTAGGTGCCTCAACCCTACTTAGTTAGGTAGACATAATTATCTTACATGCAAATCCTTTTTTAATATAATTGTTAATGGCAAGTTCCTTTTTAATATAGCCTCATAATCTTGTTATCTTCATCTTATGATGAACCCTAGCCTATTTTTACTTGCTTTACTTATATTGTTATCCTAGTCTTATTTTGTGACACATACTTTTCTTCCCTTTCCCTTTTTCTAGGTGCCTTCCCAACCAACCAGGTGCTGAGCAAGGAGATGGATAAGACAAGAAGATCTTAGCTTTGGCTTGGACCTAACCGATGGAGATGTTGCTTGGAGGCAAGATTGTGGTAGTTAGACTTCCCTCTATCAAGATCCTATTTGTTGATGGAGATGTTTTTTGGAGAAAAGATTGTGGTAGTTAGACTTCCCTCTATCTAGATCATGTTTGTGTATCTTGATGTAAACCCTAAAGGGAGAATGATGTATTCATGTATAATTTTTATGAAATTGATTGTAGTCAGTTATTCTTTATTCCGCTACTTTCCAATGGTCTTTTGTATACCATATAAATAAAGATTTGAAAATTTACACCCTTTTCAATATACCTTTTAAGTATGTTGGGAATGGAGGTTTGATTTTTCAAATTTTTTGTAAAGGGGTGATTTCACCCTTTTACAGACATCATCTTACCTCTCATTGCTAGGCTCTAAACATCAGCTAAATATTTGGGGAACTATAATCAACAATGGCACTTGGGAGTCACTCAAGCCGACATTCTCGTATGCTTTGGAAGAAGCTTGCTTCTAAATTTTATCTCATCCCCTTATAATATAAAAATGACGAAAAGAGTTTATTTTGAGGCCCTTATACTCATTATGCCTAGCATTGAAATATTAGAATTGGCTCTCTCTCAATGGAGTCTCACCATCCATACATAACGAATTGGTATGGTATATTCATACCATAACATATGAACAATAAGAATGGGAGGTGGCACTCACATGACTTGCAAAAACTATAGAACTACCATTGTCTTCCTCTACCTAACGGTGGCCCCACTTTCCTCAAACCCTCATCAGAAACCTCCATTTCCCCCTCTCTTCAACTCCTCCTGCTTGCATCTATTATTCCAGGCTCGACCACGAAAATAGATAAGCAACACTGTCATGGTTAAGGCCAGTTGGATCTATGGCGGCCACTGAACCCCTGGACGCACACCTACAACAACAAACTCCGTATAGGGCTACATCCCCGATCGATCTCCTGCAAATTGTGGTGCCACCAATTGAACAACTTTTCCCTCACTATGCCTCCACATGCTTCCATCTCACCTACTCCCCCAGCCACAACGTCACATGTGCCTGAACCTCTAGTAGCATCATCAACAATCATGTCCATAGAAATAATAATTGGACTCAAGTCAAGATCTACCACCACATGCTCAACTAATATGTAAATCACCGTATTCCCTCTCTAGAATCACCATCAATCATCTCTCTTAACACCATATGAAGAATCCTACTCCAAATATGTTTCCAACCTACCTTATTTACCCTACTGATGATACTTTCATCTCCCCTCTGGTCAGCAACAATTTGTACAAAGCTAGATCCAACCATTGGTGCCTTATCCAGAAGCCACCTAGGCTATCACATGTGGTGGAGGACAAGAAGTGAGATCTCATCCCTAGACAGTAGAATCACTACAACATTCTCATACACCACCCTCAACCAAGTTATGAACTGGTTCATCTCCGGTAAAACTATCACAAGTCGAAAAAGCTCATATGATGGTGCATCTTGATCAATCACTAGCCAATCATTGAAGATCAGGAAACATCAATATGAAACATAGATTACAACCCAAGCATGAGATTGTGATCAACCTTGTTCACTAAGGCCATTCGAGACCATTAGAAGATTAGTTCCAATGATCCTTGGTAAGTTAACTATGTGCATGTAATTTTATTTAGAATTGTATAATGATATAATAAATCTAATAAAATGAGGAAAACTGGAAACCTAATGTGTAGGTCACACAATCAATATGATGACTATACTTGGAATGTACTATAGATTCAAATAATCTAATTTCATGTAAAGACTAACATAGAGTTATGAGGTAATCTCAGAATCATTATAAAATATCCTATTATGTGTAAATCAATTGTGAATATGCGATCAAACTTAGCACCTAGGTGTTAAATGGTGACATTTATATGCTAGTCCACTCATATATGAAATTAGTATTTATGTATTCACCTCTCAGTATGTAAGATTTAAAAACCTAGATTTCTTAAATAGGGGTATCTTGATGTATAGTATCCTTAACCGCATTTGACCAAACTAAGAGAGAGAATGACATAATTGGACCTAAATTGAGGAAGGCATATTATTACACACATATACATGTAAGAGAGACATAATTTGACTTATGGGAATAAAAATGAATCTTAGAAGTAAAAAGGGTCTAAAATATTGGTTCAAGGATATGCCAAGACACATGTAAATTGATATGATGATAGTATACATAAATATCAGACTTCGATTATTTGTACATAACTTAGTTAAAAACCCTACAAAAGGCTAGAAATGAAGATAGATGAATATAATCCTTAAAAGAAATATCCTTGACACCTATAATAATAATGAATGAAATTTGAACAACATTTGATTCCAACCCATATAATGATAAATATTCCTCTACGTTTATAAATTCTCTCTATTTTGACTTAATTCTTGGAGTCAATACTTTTTTTGAAAATAAATCAATATAATTAAAAGCAAGCCATACGACATCTACAAAATAGAGATTTCACATCAAAGAACCTAGCAACTACTCCATTTGGTGAACAACATAGCACATGGCTCAGATTGGGATGCGATAGGTAAATTTCAGCACCGACCAACTCTTGTAGTGGCTTTCTAAAGGACCTATCTGGGATGGACGACATCAATCTGAATAAGCCTTTGAGTATATCGGGGTGGGAATTTGCATAGTTTCCCGTAGAGATCACCATCATGAAGAGAAAGGAAAGGCCACTTGAAAGGAAAAGCACGACCGAAGCAAAGACACAATAAGACCAAAAAAAAACACATGATAACAAACACAGCTAGACCCCTACCCCAACACACAACACCACAACAAGAAACAACCAGAGCAAAATACATGGCCACACAGGAACAACCCCAAGCCACCCTAACACCACGCTACCTAACAGACTGACAAAACCACTAAAAAAATAAACAACCAAAATCTCACTCAGACAAAACCCAAACAGGTAGGGGGCACCCTAAGAGATGGACATGGAGGAGGCAAAACACCTCAATAGAACAAATCAAAGGAGAGAGGACCTAGGCGTATGGGCCGGCGATTAGTATGTAAGGTAGGGAACCCCACCACCATTCCACACCACGCCAGCACACCCCTCCACCACAAGCAACAACTTGAGGTGAACGGAGGTGGCCGAGGGTAGGAGCACCCATCAGAGGTCAAACCCTCACTTGACTCCTCCCTGCTAGATTGTCGAGGACATTGACACCGTCCGCCAACTAAAAGGGCAACCAGAACACCCGACCACCCAGAAAACTAAAAGGAAAACAAGGAAGAGGGAAAGTGCGCTTGTCCTCCAGGGGAAGAAGACTATCACTAGGGCCTCCCACACTTCACCTGCCACTAGCTCTACACAAAATGACAAGTTCCCAGTCATAGAAGAGATAGGGAGGAAATCACCACCCAAGGATGGCACCTGCCTGTAGATGGCCCAGATCCACAGAGATACACACATGGAGGAAACGCCCAGGGGGAGAAAGGAAATGCCATCTGGCCTCCGGTCTTCCCCTCCCCCAGGAGGGAAGAGTCTCACTGAGGGGCTCAGAAAAATGCTAGGCTTGGAGTCAATACTTGGTATTTTTACATTTTAGAAACTTGATACAAAGGTAAGAAATTTCTATTTATATTTGGAGAGCTAATTCTCTCATTGATTGCATGCATAATTAGATAGGTTAGTTGGCTTAAAATTGTTATAAAACTTTGGCTCCTCCTTGAAAGCCACAAACAATAAATCATGGAAAATAGTAGCACATTGTTTAAACATCAAATAGGGCAGGCTAGTGTCCATAGTTTAGTGCAATAACGCTTCCATGACTCTATGTAGAGAGAAGGACATGAGGTCCCTCAATATACTGGGAAAACACAGTTGGTGTGTTTTTGTTCTCCTGAAGAGAACATATGGCTTCCCCAACATCATAGACATTGACATGGGCTAACTATTGAAAATTGAATGACTAGTTCCAAAATTTGGATATTGAATATTATTGAATTTAAAAACACATTGCTACCTTTTGATACTTGCCTATATTATTCCTTCCTTTGTATTTTGACCAATTTATTCTTCATAGATAGCTTCATAATGTTTTGCTTTCCAAAGACCAATTTTGTACCAACTTTGCTGACCTCAATTTCCCTTATTGGGGCCCATGTATGGTTTCGTTCCCTCTGGAAACTCATGGGCTGGTGATCAGAGAATACATAGAAGAGACTGCATGAGATAGCCCTCTGTTAGAAGATAAATATTATATTTACTAAGTTTTTATGTCTGATGTATATGTATCACTCCAAAAAAAAACATCATGTACCTAAGAAAATTATATGAATGAAAAGATTGTTTATATTTTCTAATGCAAATTTTATAAATATTTGGTTATAAAGATCAGGTCTTTACACTACGAGTGCTACTACCGACCACTCTAGGACATTTTTATTTTTATTTACTTTAAATCTTTTATTTTGAAGTAGAGCATAATTGACAATATTTTCTTTTTCCATTTCATTAGTATTCTATGTCTTACATTACATATTTCATTTTTAGTTACTAGTGCATGGTTCCCACTTGAACCACATACTATGGAGAGTTCACTCCAACGAGTGTAGATCAAGAGGATATCTAGCACAAGGTGGGAGAGTTTAAGGCTTCATCTGAGAAGCTCATTCAAAACTGAACCATTACAACCAACATGTAAAAGTTATTGATCCGAACAGAGAGGATCATGTGTAGGACGTGCCTAAAGACTAGACAGTCTAGGAAAATATATATGTATCTTCATATACATCTCAACTTGTATCAATACAATGCTAGGTCATAAATGTATGAAGTTATTAATTTGACTCAAAACCGATGGCACAAATAGAGTCTCAATCCTTCCATGAGCACAACTTGGAGGATCTAGTGGTGCATATAAACAACTTTGTGGAGAACTGTGAAATGTTGAAGTTCGATAGAGTTCCATCCATAGTGATTTATCTGAGCATCTATTCATATTAATTATCATATAAAGCCAAGACTTGGTTCGTCATCCTACCACCAGAGTCAATTGAAACATGGGATGAGATGATATATGCCTTCTTTGAGAGATATTTTCCACCATAAAAGACAAATAGATTGGTGGGGAAAATCTACAATTTCAAGAAACATACTGAAGAGTCTTATTTATAAGGTTGGGAGAGATTTCAAAACATACTCAGGAAAGTCCCTCATCATGGGATTGATCTGTATGGTCATGTGAAGACATTCAATACATCATGCACAAAGGGGAGAGGACTACTCTTGATAGTGTAGGGCCATGATTCCTTACATAATAGCAAGGCTACAAGATGTCAGGAAATCTTGAAGAAAGTGGCCAAGAACCAATCTTAGGGGGAAGAGAGAGAACCACCAACAACAATCAAAAGTGTTGTGGAATAAAGGGAGATAATAGAATATAAAGCTCAAACTGATAAACTCAAAAGGAAAGCTTGATCAGAAACTTGACACCTTATTTTGGAGGTTAAAAGGAGGAGTGCATGTTCTTATGACATGAAAATAATAAGGGAAACAATGAATACACATGGAATCAGAACCTTAAATTTTCTTGTAAGGAACCCAACAATTTTCAATAGGATCTGTCATAAGAAATACTCCAAATAGTAACAAAGTGACACTTCAAAATAATATCAGCAGGATAGGGGTCCTAAACAGATGGACATGATACAAGACATGTTGGGAAACTGAACAGGGCCTATCTAGACCAATCCATACGGGAGCAAAAAAATCAAGGAACTCAAATTCACAACATAGAAAATCAAATTTCATAACTGGAAGTGGATGTAGTAATAATGGAGAATCCCACTTGATAGGGATTTATTGGGAATAGAAAAACAAATCATCAACACCATCAAGTAAACTATTTTTCTATTATCAACGAAACAAAACATGCTATTGGGGAGACACCAAATTAACACACTCCAAAGCCAAAACATGTTTATGTACCACAAGTTCCATTTCCCAACAACTTGTAAAGAAGATCAAGGGGGTATAATGCCTATGAATTATCCACACCCATACACCTCATCCGCATTGACTTTGAGATAGGAATTTTCTATACACTTAAAATGCAAGTGTGTGCTATCTTAATAATATAGGCCAATGAGTCCCGAATGTCGAACACTGGGAAATGTAACTTCAGAGACTATTACTGATTGTAATACGATCAGCTTAGGCCGAATAAACTTGATTGATTGGTTTAATTATCTAAAAAAATCTAAATTATTGATTTTTTTTCTTAGTTTAAGTGAATTCCTTAGGATAGTGGGTTCACCACAGTTAACATTACAATTTAATATTAATACATTAATAAAAATCTCTCCTAACCCTAGATTAAGATCTGATACTGAGAATTACCCACTCTCACATCGTAATTCACTACCTAATCTAATACAATCCCACTCTTGTATCGATTGTGTTATTAGATAGGTGTTTTATCAATTACTCTGGGTAATCTCCTCACGTTTGCAAGCCACCTTTCTCAAAGGGCTTTATAAAATGTGTATTTCTTTGAAGTTCCAACCATTAATTTTCCGTTTTCAAAGTAATTAAAGGTCCAATTACTACCTATGGTGATTAAGCATGGATAGTTCATTCATTCTCATAGAAATAAATCCATATTTTAAGAGAAACTGATAAATTAATGCATAAGAGTCTATTACAATGTATAACTGGGCTATTTCTGGGTCCTAAGGAATGTGGGGATTAGCCCTGCATGATTTCCATAGTCAGAAATATCAAAGGGAAGAAAAAAATGTGGAGATCATGAAGAACCCCTAAAGTAGATGTTTCAAATGATCCCTTCGCGTGCACATTCTGATTTGCTATGTTTCGGATGCAAATCCGCCCACTGGAAGTGCGTGGATCATTTGGAATGTGGTCTTCTTCTCCTCTATCTCCTCTCTTTCATTCATGACAGTCGTTTGATGGAAAATATGTGATAGATAGGTATCTTCACACTTTCCCTACATCATAAGAGTGACTTAGGATGAGTTAAAACCTCAACCGTCAGATTAAACGATGTCTTTAGATCTACCTAATATTGAAGTTAGTACTATCGATAGGGTGTCGGTACTACCGACTCCTCTAATTGTGTGGCCACCTGTCAAGTTGTCGGTACTACCGACGAGACTGTTGATAGTACTGATTTGCTTCGATAATTCTTGACCAAAATGTTGTGATGTTGTCAATAGTATTGACATGTCGAGCCAGTACTACTGAGTCTTCTCAATTTCTTTATGTTCCAAACTAAGCATGTGTTGATACCACTGACTCCAAATTTGGTAGTATCGAGCTGTGTAGATTCTTGTACATTCACCTGAAATGCATAAAATTCGACCATAAGCTCTGGAAATATATAAATCATTCGAAAATTTAGAAATTATATTAATTTGATGCAAATAAGTATCATAGGCTAATAAAAGTAAATCATGCACAATTAATAAAAAGTGCACAAAAATCAATATAAAATAGCCTGTAAAAATGAAAAATAAACATTGCATCAAACTCCCCTAAGCTTAAATGTTGCTCCTCCTTGAGAAACACACTTTCAGATATATTTGAGATAAGTCAGAAAAAGGACATAAAAATATGAATATCATTTCTCAACTATCCCCACTTTGCGGTCCCAAACCAATCTTCATTAATTACTGAACAATTAGCTACTCTTAAGCGACCAAAAACATTCATAAAAGACATCCACCCTTAGATCAATGAACACTATCACGAGAGAAGTCAACATCATAATAAATCAAGCATTTTCTTTGTACATTATATGATACCCCTATTCTACATTGCTCTTTCCTAACTACCAACTACTTGGAAGCTGTTCTCTGTGTAAAAATTAATGAGGAGAAAAGTCATTTGAGTAGCCTATCAATAAGAGCAATGAATAGTATGAAATTGGTGGCTGTGGAGAATCACAAGTATCATCTGAATCATTTATGCAAAATAAAAAATGATGAACCTACATGGTAAAGAGAATGAAAAATGCATGAATCCTAATGCCTAAAATTATGGGTGGAGTGATGAATGTAACAAAAATCTCATCAACTCGAATGAGAATGAAGTAAAGTAAACAATGTATTATGTGGTATTTTCCTTCTCTTTTGTGCAGAATATAGACATCCTTTCTCCCTATTCACTTAAAACATCAAATACTTTTTTTTCACAGGCCCACTATTTTAGAATGATGACAATTATGCTTGCGTTTACTGACAACTTTTTCATTTTTTTTCTTTTTCTGTATTTTTGAGGGTATGGATGTATATTCTCACACTCTATTTCCAAAGAAAATAACATATCCACATGGTAAAAACAATTGATGATGCAAAATGCATGTTATCTAAATGTCATTGTTTTCGTTATGCAACTAAAATGATATGAACATAAATTGTTGATGCATATTTTTTTTCATTTTTGTATGAATGCAATAAAAGCGACTAATATATCATGTTACATATTATGCAATGCAACGCAAACAAGAGGTAATAATCCAGAGTACTTGTTCATCTTAAGGTGGTGAGTCAATAATGAGTGGAGGATGGGCAAAATCACATAGTTTAGAGACAAAGCCTTTCATGAACTATGATATGTCCCTCTCTATTGACCTGTGTACATAGTAACCTTATGATTTCTTTCTTAGCTTCAATTTAAGGTCCCTATAAATATTTGATCAATTTAATCTCAAAACCCATCGTCATCAACATTTCATAAATAATTTGGATGTCCATTCATATTAAATGTCCGTAAGCTAACTTACACATACACTTCCTCTAAGTGGTGCAACGCAAGAAATTTGCAACTAATCCAAAAAAAATATTTTTAATTTCCATTGGACACAAACGAGAGCACATGACATTGACATGAACCATGAATTAAACTTAATTTTTACACTAGATAGGTCATGGATCCTACAAATTTAAAAGATAACACTAAAAAGAAAATAAAGACTAAAGACTAAAGAAAATAAAACTAAGGATAGAAATTGTTCCAACTATATTCCCTAAGCTTGAACTTGACTATATCCATATAGTCAAAATTCTATCTTAAGAGGTATAACAGTGGTACCAGATCACATGGGTAGTGGTGGAGGGTGTGGGATGTGTTGGCTAAATGGACATCATCAAAATCCCTTTGTTTTGAAAATGACAAACATTTAATTCATGTGGATCTAACGTGCTACTTGAGTGTTGTAGGAACAAGGTGGATGACAAACCTTTGGAAGATCTATATGCTAAAAATACTTTAATTTCATGATTGTAATCAAATGTAAAAACTTGTACAAGTATATAACGTACAAGTACTTAGATATCATGTAAATCATGCGTATAGATCTTCCCTAGCCATTCACAACACTTAGATAGGTCATCCCCTATAATAGTGTCACATATACATACTCATACACACACTTAGTACTCATCCAGAACCACCAAATCAGAGATACTCTCGGTCAAATGCTTTGTCGACCGAGACAAGATCGGTCGAACAACTTCTCGACCGAGAGTCTCCCGGGTTATTTCTTCTAATAGGTTATGTAGCCGTTAGACACAACAGAAAAGGTAGTTGGGAGTTGGAATCGAACATTATATACACTTGCTCCATACCGTCCCTCGGTCGACAAAAACTTTGACCGACAAACTCTCGTTCGACAAACTTCTCGACTGAGATTATCTCTGTCTGCACTTTTCAGAATTAATAAACTAGTCGTTGCTAAAGTAATTAGTTGACACCTAATGGCTAGTTAAGCACTTAGAACCCCCTAGAAAGTTTCTAGAATGTCCTTAAGCACTCATAGGCCATTCCTATAAATAGACATGCCTTAGGACACCTAAACACACTTGTACAACACTTGAGCATACACACTTGCAAATGAAAATCCATTCTTGTGAGCAATTGAGCAACTCCAACATTTGCTATTCATTTCCATTGCTCTAATTTCGTGTCCTATAGGGTAGAATCTCCTACCCACTGCACTTACACTTTCATACACATTGGTGAGGAGATCAAAATGCTTGATATAGGATTCAAGCCTTATGCCAAAGTGGTAATTGTATTTTCCTTTTTCCTTTCTTGTTCCTTCTTATCTGCTTTGTACTCTCCTTGCTACTCCTAGGTTGGATGTTGTGGATTGGAGAGGGTTTATCTTCTCAGGTGGAGAAGGGTCTTCTCAGGAGGAGAAGGTGGACTTTGGACTACTTCTAGAAGGTCTCTACGGGAAGCTACTTCAAGGAGGAAGGCTACATTAAGGGGGAGCTTGAAGTTACTTTAAGTGAAGGCTGCTTCAAAGTTGGTGAGATAACTTCGGGGTGAAGGTTGTTCAAAGGGTTTGGGAAGGTAGTTGTATTTTATGTAACATCCTTGCAAGGTAATAAAATATAGGTTCTTTTAAAATCCCAGTTGGGAGAAACTGGGTAGTGGACTGACTCCCTTAGTATTTGCTAAGGGTGGAACCACTCTAAACCATGTGTCCCCTTATCTAATATTTTGTGGTTGATTGTTTGAATTATTATTTTTGAATCTTCATAAATACCCTATTCACCCCCTTCTAGTAGTTTTTCAATTGGTATCAGAACAGGCTTCAAGGAACTCTAACAAATTCTTGAAGAAAATGGGTGATGGGGTACTCAACAACCTCAACTTGGAAGGAACACTTGTAGCTCGGCCTCCACCATTTGATGGCACCAACTACACTTACTGGAAGAGGAGGATGCAATTATATTTCCAAGGAATCAGCTAGTATCTTTGGAGAATGGTCTCAAATGCATATGATCTTCCTCAAACCGACTATGCTACATGGGATGCAAACACGGTGAGATCAGCTCAATTAAATGCCAAAGATGTAAGTATTCTTTATTATTCAATTTTTGTAGGTGAGTTCAATAGAATTTCAAATTGTGAAACTGCATATGAGATATGGCATAGACTCTCTATTGCTTATGAAGGAACTGTTCAAGTTAAAAATTCCAAAATTGGCATGCTTAAACAAAAATTTGAATAATTTCGTATGGAACCATATGAGTCTATTAGTGAAATGTATGCAAAGTTTTCTTCTATTGTTAATGGGTTGAATGCATTAGATAAATCCATTAGTGAAGAGGATCAAGTATCAAAGATTCTTAGGTGCTTGCCTCCAAAGTACAAACCAAAGGTGATGACAATTGAAGAAGCCAATGACCTCACCCAGCTAAGGATGGAACAACTCGTTGGCAACTTAGAAGCACATGAGGCAACCTTGGAGGAGGAAGAAAGACGAGAGCGTGAACTTCAACAAGGGAGAAATAAGGACATTGCATTCAAAGCATCAACCAAGATTAGTCATGACACGAGTGAAGATGATAGTGAAGAAGAAACTCTCATTGTAAATGGTAAGCAGTATAAAAGTTTTAAAACTAACAAAACTTCTAGTGTTTCTTCTTCCAGGTGATTTGAATGTGGCAAAAAGGGACATTTAAAAGGTGATTGTCCAAAACATAAGAAGGGGAAGAAATCATCTCACAAGAAGAAAGAAAGAGCATATAAAGCTGCATGGGATGATTCAAGTGATGATAGTGAAGATGGAAAAGAAGAAGTAGAATGTCTTATTGATACAACCAATGAAGAAGAAGAAGAGGTAAGCCTTTTTGATCTACCAAACGAAGATCTAATTGCTAGTCTTCAAGATACACATGAGAAATATGTTGATTGCATAAAGAAACTAAAGAAATCTACTAAAACTAATGAGGATTTGTATGCTAAATTAAATAATCTTTATTTTGAAAAGGACAATATTGTTTTTGAAAACCTTATCTTGAAATCATCTTTAAATGATTGCAATATGAAGTTGCTTACTCTAGAAACAAATCATGATCTTCTTTCTCAAGAAAAGGTTGATTTTCTTGCAAAACTGCATAATTTTCAGACTCAACCTATCCTATGTAATCATCTAGATTATGATGCTATTGTTAAGGAAAGAGATGCTTTATCATCTAATCTAGATCAAGAAAAGTTAGATATAAAAAATAAAATGGATGAGATATAAAAAATAAAATGGATGATATAAAAAATAAAATGGATGAGATCAAGCAAAGTTAGGTCATCCCCTATAATAGTGTCACATCTTCACACTCATACACACACTTAGTATTCATCCAGAACCATCAAATCATAGATACTCTCGGTCGAACTCTTTGTCGACCGAGACAAGATCGGTCAAACAACTTCTCGACTGAGAGTCTCCCGAGTTATTTCTTCTAATAGGTTCTATAGCCGTTAGACACTGTAGACAAGGTAGTTGGGAGTTGGAATCGAACATTATATACCTTGCTCCAGACCATCCCTCAGTCGACAAAAACTTCGACCGACGGACTCTCGGTCGACAAACTTCTCGACCGAGATTATCTCTGTCTGCACTTTTCAAAATGAATAAACTAGTCGTTGCTAAAGCAATTAGTTGACGCCTAATGGCTAGTTAAGCACTTAGAAACCCATAGAAAGTGTCTAGAACGTCCTTAAGAACTCATAGGCCATTCCTATAAATAGGACATGCCTTGGGACACCTAAACACACTTGTGCAACACTTGAGCATACACACTTGCAATTGAAAATCCATTCTTGTGAGCAATTGAGCAACTCCAACATTTGTTATTCATTTCCATTGCTCTAATTTCGTGTCTTATAGGCTAGCATCTCGTACCCATTGCACTTACACTTTCATACACATTGGTGAGGAGATCAAAACACTTGATATAGGATTCAAGCCTTGTGCCAAAGTGGTAATTGTATTTTCCTTTTTGCTTTCTTGTTCCTTCTTATCTACTTTGTACTCTCCTTGCTACTCCTAGGTTGGAGGCTGCGGATTGGAGAGGGTTTATCTTCTCGGGTGGAGAAGGGTCTTCTCAGGAGGAGGAGGTGGACTTTGGACTACTTCTAGAAGGTCTCAATGGGAAGCTACTTCAAGGAGGAAGGCTACTTTAAGGGGGGGCCTGAAGTTACTTCAAGTGAAGGCTGCTTCAAAGTTGGTGAGATGACTTTGGGGTGAAGGTTGATCAAAGGGTTTGGGAAGGTAGTTGTATTTTATGTAACATCCTTGCGAGGTAATAAAATACAGGTGCTTTCAAAATCCCGGTTGGGAGCAACCAGGTAGTGGACTGACTCCCTTAGTATTTTCTAAGGGTAGAACCACTCTAAACCCTGTGTCCCCTTGTCTAATCTTTTTTGGTTGATTGTTTGAATTATTATTTTTAAATCTTCATAAAAACCCTATTCACCCCCCCCCCCTTTAGTGGTTTTTAAGGATGGTGGGATCAAAGGGGTAGAACATCCCCTAAAAATTTTCCAGTTGTTGTGGCAGTGGTGCAGGCTGTAGATAGCCACCAAAGTACCATTGATTCCAATAGTGATCAAAGAACGAATGTTGGTATTCCTCCATCCTCTATAGGAACATGTGCATGTTCTCTTGGTTGGCTAAGAGAAGTTGCTTATTTCAGAATATCACCTGTTGGTTTTGGTACAACCATCCCTACATGTCATGGATGCCCGCTAATGTGACACCCCGCCATCACACAGACAACGAGATGACACGTGAAAACGTGCGGAACCTCACATTATCGAAAACACGGGTTAATTAAAACTGATTGCGGAAAGCATACATGAGAGAACTTTTGCATCCAGATCCTACAGAAAGACATGTTATATAAACATTCACAAGCCATGTTATAGGTCCATAGCTTATCGGAACCAGCTGTATTGTCAGCACCAGAGTTCAACACCTGTTTATACATTCATAACGGCCACGTATGGCCAGCAGCAGGATATACAAAAATTACAACATCCAGCATCGTCAAACGTCGTCTAACACCTCCAAGGACCTGAGTGTATAGGGATGACTCTAGGACTCTACTACAAAACCACAAAACTACAGCATGTCCATCTCTTGGTTCTACAACTCTTCTTGCTGCTCCGCCACACCCTCACGACCACCACCACGTCTAGAACGATCACCTAAAAAGGGTGTAAACCTGTGGGATGAGACACACAATCCCAGTGAGAAACATAACTCCCCGCCAAAACTATAAAACCTAAAAAAGGTTAAAGCAGATAACATCAAATAACTGATAAATCGTATAACAAGAGCGGCATACTGAGAAAATCTATTATTACCATCAAGCTTACCAAGATATCTAGGAGGCATATAACCCAGTATTTCTTTATGGAACATGATTGACAAGATAAGATTTATAAGAACTTATCACAAGATATAAAGATCGTACACACAACCGCATAGATCAACTAGATCAGCTATATAAGCAAGGCCTCAAACAATGTTCTGTATTTTGCTCTAAGCAAGATATACTTCTTCGGCTGGATTACATTTTATTATGCTCTGAGGAAGTGACCCTTCGCTACTCAAATCCAACCATTGGCTATGAAGCCCAATCCGGTGCCATACAAGGTCTAAGGAGATCCAGACTCCATGACCTCACCTTCTCGTGGTCATTACACGAATCATCAAGCAAGATAGAAGTCTTATGCTTATAGGGCCTCAACCTCTGGGTCAGCTCCGCAAGCTACCCATATCTTTAGCTCACCTCATCATAGGTGCTAGTGCATACATCCGAGCCATGAACACATCATGCTCATCATCACATATCCTGAGCCATGGGTCTGTTCACCATGCTCCATATGTCCTGAGTCTGCAACCACAGTTTCACTCAAACCCTCCTATTTTAGGCTAGGGGAAACCTCGCATATTCAACAATATGTGCTCCAGGTAATCCCACAAGATAAACCTGTTTCACCATCACTAAATACTGACGGTAATGGATCTATGGCCAGGGCAAACTACATGATATGTTCATCTATAATTGATTAGTATATTTTAAGCCATTTGTTGAGGCAAAACAAAGTATAAACACAGCCTTATATGATTACATCATTATTGCCATCATCATACTGTCTTGGGACCTCAATCCCTTATTATATCAACCACTGCCTCTCAAGGCATCATAATCATGTATCAGCATTCTGGGAACACATCCCTTATATCATCATCAGAGGATAACAACTCAACTACGCACTCATCCTTATATCAGGTCCTCAGACCTATCAACTTGTTGCCATATTACCACATGGTGCTATTCCAGCACATATGTCTCATAGCTCTTACCAGGCTATGAATCCACATGAAATACCTGCATGGTTAGTATACACATTCATAGAGATAACTGAAGCCATCTTGGATTAATAGAATGATCATGCTATCAAGTATAGAGCAACATCTATGATTATAAGCTTTATCATTCATGGTATTATTATTAGTCATGAGCATATATTATGCCTTATACTTGTGACCATAGACATGGGTCACATCATCATGTGAAGCAACTTCATATGCTTCCAAGCTTCCTGGTTCACAACCTATCATTATATCTCATCATCATATTTGCAGGATTCAAGGTGATTACATCATATCACTTGTGTTATCATTATAAGCCATATACATTCCGAATTATCAGAACCCTCACCAAAACTCCTGCAACCCTCATGATAGGTAGCATCGGGCAGGGTGACTACCCTCACCCAAGCCTATCAGACAAGGGGGTATAACGCCCAAGGCGCCTCTATGTGCAACCATCTCCATGTCGTCCAAGAGTCCTTCATATCGACCAGGGCACCCTATCGCCCAAGGTTCCATATCGTGCATGGACCAGCTGGCTAAACAAGCAGCATCTCTACCAACTCCACTAGGGGTGCATCAGGCAACACAACCCCATGTCCGGCACAGACCTAACATCCATCTAGATCAAGCTACTCATATCGGCCACCACTAAGGCACCATCTAGGGTTCTCTATACAACCATCATATCAGGCATCACAAGAATAAATCGTATTTCCCAACACAAGAAAAGCTATTAGACATCATATCGATCAAAGCACATCTAAGACAAGGTTCATCTCGGCCAAGGCATATCGGGCATCAAGCCACCAAGACTCAACAAAGCATATCGGCCAAGATCAACACAAGGCAAGGGGGGGCATCGTGCAACCTTACTTCAGAGTGTGTCGTTCAGAGCACAAGCTCAAGGTGTAACGCCCAAGCTCCATCTACACTAAGTGTCGACCAAGGGAACCATATCGAGCACCAACCAAACCCAACTACGTGTAACGACCAAGGTTACAACCCAAGACAAGAAGGTTATCAGGTAACATTACTCCAAGGCATATCGTGCAAGGCACAACCCAACATGGTCATCTTCAACCTCAAACACAAGGGCTCCAAATCCTAATTGATCAAGAAGATTGGCTCACCTCTCAACAACCAAGAGAGGGGTTTTGCACAACCTCTATCACAAATTAGGCAACCAGAAGGATCCACCTCAACATAGGTCATCATCTATTCAAAAGCTCACCTCTCAAATCCATGGTGAGAGGAGGGTTTCTCCCAAGAAACTAGAATGTAGACTCACCTCTAAACTAAAATGAGAGAGGGGTATTGCCTACATCACTAGAGCTCAAACTCACTTCTCTAGACCAAGGAGGGAAAAGGGGTATTGCTCAACAAGGAAACCCTAAACCATGGTTCGGCCAACTAGGTGTAAAGACATATAAACCATCAACAACATCAACAACATTATGCTCATAATATCCATAAGATCAACAACATGTACTAGAGCAAGGAACATAACATGTAATGTCTGATCATCAACATATATGAAACATGCAACATAGAGAAGGTAGTATAGCTAGGGTTAGAAGTTATGTAACCCGCCTTAAGCGAACTCCTCAAGCTCCAAATCTCCAAGCTTCTAGATCCTAGCTCCAAGATCACCACTTTCGGCCACCTCAAGAAAAGGAACAAGAACCATAACCACCATGGTCAAAGAGTAGGCAAGATGGAGAAGAAGATGCTAAGGAGAGAGGGAAGATGCTTACCAAAGGACAAGACCCACCTAGGGTTCGGCCACCTAGCTAGAGGAAGAAGAAGAAGAGATCTCCACCAAGGGGAAAGGATCGGCCATCAAGCTCTCCAAGGAAGGTGTGTCATGCACACAAGGAGGGGAGAGCAACAAAAGAGATAAAGGGTTCCCAAGGAAGAGAAAGGCAAGGCATATATAGATGAGGGTCAAGGTTAAACCAAGGCAAGGTGTCACCTTACCAAGGGACACTTGTCCACACATTTTACCACCTTGCAAAACACATGCACATGCCATTCCACCACTCAACCAAGGTTCGGCCACATGTCCAAGCTAGGGTGACACAACCAAAGCAAGGAGTTCAAACAAGGTCAAAGGCCGACACACTCCATCCAAGGCTGACACACTCCATCCAAGGCCGACACCCCCATTGGTGACACAAAGCATCCTTGCCTGATACAAGGCTCAACCAAGCAAGGAAAGACCCAAACAAGGGAAAATAAGACCTAAAAGAGCTCAACCAAGACCAAGACAACTCAAGGCACGAGCCCAAACCTTCCTCTCAACTCTAGAGGAAGCAAAGAGAGAGAAAGACATTTCTCAAGGTGGCAAACTTACTCTTCAACCCTAACTTAGGTTATTTTGCAAGTAGCACCTCCAACTCTCAACTAAGCACAGGAAAACCCTAATCATCACTAAAGATGATTAGCAAGCAACCAAGCACAAGGTTTAGGCAAAACAAATAGGGTAAGCCCAAAACGAAGATCAGGGTCCTTACAGCTAAGGTCTCTATTTTCTACCGCTGGCCTTGCTGTATTTCCTACAACATCATGTACATTCCCACCATTGAGTATGCATCCTCCTCCTATGATGGAGGTGGAGTAAAAGAACTGAAGGCTGCATAGTATCGTGGGCTCTTGAGTGGAACCGACCTCTACATGACAGGGTTGGTTGGTTCCACCTCCTCTTCTTCTCCATCATGATCCTATTGTTGGTCTTCTACTGCAACATCTTCTTCCTCCTCATCTAACGAGCTATCTACATGCCACTGCATGTGGTGGATTACCTGCAAGTCAAAGAAGGCATTTAGCAGCACCCGTTCCTTGTACTGGGTGCCTACTGTACACCATGTGTATACAACATTCAGGCGTGTGTTGACAAGGATAGCTTTCTTGAAGTGCTTTAGATCAAGCTTTAGTGCGGCCTTTAGTAGTTTTTCATTGGAGAGGTCAAGGTTGATATTGAGAGCAATTGGCATGATCAACCCTCCAAAATGAATTGGAGGTTTTCTATACACCTGGTGCTTGACCCTCATCATGTGTTGAAGGAAGAAGGTGCCAAAGTTCCCACTCTTGTGTCTGAACTCTATCTGCTTGTAGATAAGTAGAGGTCAACCCATTGGGTTTTCCCCTACCCTTGACTAGATTGGGCAAGGAGAGTGTTGGTGATGAGGCGATGGAGTATGCGAGAAAAGGGATGCTCGATGTCGTTGACATAGTTTGTATGGCAACTAATGTGTTGGCCTTCTGGTAACTTAGAAAATATCTCCCATGCCGCCTTGAAGCTGAAGTTATCAGGGTAGAAGTGGTCTCCTTCGCTTATCCATCCATATTTGGTGTTGAACTACTATAATGTCAGATTGTATTCAGTGTTCTAGAGGTGGAAATTGATGCGGCCATTCATCCAGTCATCCCCTTGCTCGGGGATGATGCAGGCCTCCAGTGATGCCATAAATTCACATATGAGATCTGCATATGTAAGACAATCGCTGAAGAAGGGATGGTCGCTTACCAAATCTTGACACTCGCAGACCAAGCACATGCTGTTAGTGAAGCCAATGGAGGCGATAAATTCATGGTTGTCATACCGTGTTGCACACATCTCCCTCTTTTACAGCTCTTCATAGATCTTTTTTATGTCGGCGTTGATATGGGAAATCCGGCTTGGTTTGGGAACCAAGTTTGGAACCCCTATTGATGAAGAAGATGATCTTCTGGATGCTATCTTCGGAACAAGAAAGAGGTTAAGAGAAGAGAGCACAGTGTAGAGTTTGAATGCCCAAAGATGCTTGCACACAATTTCTTGGAGGAGGAGTGAAGAAGGTGTGAAGAGAAACAAATCACACCTCCTCTTTATATAGAACTCAGTCGCAAACCTCAAGGCTCATCAGTGCTATCGACGATGTGTTGGTAGTATTGGCGTTTTGTTTCAAATCTGTGTGCTCAATGCTACCGACGGTCCCGATCTGCTCATGTCAATGGCACATATCACATATTGCCAGTAGTACTAACATGATGTCGATAAGACAAATGCATCCCACAGATTGATCCTACCAACCATATGATGTAAAGCATCATGATCTTTGGATTGCACTCCCATGAATCTCACATCTTCAAGTGTTGGTAGTACCAACAGGGTGTCGGTACTATCGACTCATTCAAATTTTATCGGTGCTGCCGAGTGGGAAATCAGTGTTTCGAACCTGGAGCATGCCTTTTGTCAGTACTACCAACTTTCAATCGGTAGTACTGAGTCCTTATCAGTTTTCCCAACCTCATCTCTACAAAAATTCAGTGCTACAAACTTAGGGATCAGTAGTACCGAGTTGACCTTGAATTTTTGCTCGGCCACAATGTGTTGTCGTTAGTACTATCGACTGCTATGTCAATAGTACCGAGATCCATAATGTCAGTCAGCATTTTCCCTGTGACCTAGTTGGTAGTACCAACTTTTGGGTCGATAATACCAATCAATACTCAACCTACACACTATAAAAGATTGATCAAGGTACTTTTTCTATATACAAACTAATTAGAATGAAAATTAAAGCTATGATACTACTAATTGGAATGTAAAGAGCAAAAATGAAACTTGGATTGCCTCCCAACAAGCACCCATGTTTTATGTCATAGGCTCGACGATCCTAAGCTCCCAATATCAGTGAAGCTCAATGGGCTTCAACTCTTCCTCCTTCCTAATCACATCTCCCCCAAACTAGTGCTTAAGAGCAAGTGAACGCTGTTAGAGTAACATAGGCCAATGAGGCCCAGATGCCTGACACAGGGAAACAAAACTTCACAGACTATTAGTAACTGTAATACAATCATCTTAGGCTGAAGAAACTTGATTGATTGGTTTAATTATCTAAAATAGAAAAAAATATATCTAAATTATTGGTGTTTTTCTCAATCTAAGTGAATTCCATAGGATAGTGGTTTGTGTTGATAAGGTATGCCCATGAGCCAATCATATGATGATTGACATGGCCTATTTACCTAAAAAGATTTGATTAATAATAACATATATGATGGCAAGCTCCCAATTGATCTGTTTCACTCAGTTATGAGATAACGAGGATACAGAGTGAATGTCTAGAGAATAATATTACTCAATGGTGTATGTCTTCAAGTATTAGCCTTGTTGAAATGAGATCATATGGATGTTAAGAGTAAATATACAAATTCTCATTGTGTCCTTAGTCAGTTGTTACTATGGAAGGTACATAGACACCAGTAACACACAAGACTAGAGTGTGTATTGGTTGATGACTGAGTCTCACTAAGTCATGATATGGCTATATCAAACCAAGCACACAAATACATGTTAGAGAACAGTGTATCAGATAGACCCACCTTAAGAATGACACATGGTTTTTTTGTCATAGTTATCTCTCATAGTGAAGGTGGTGATTGTGATTCTTAGATCTAAAATAACTACACTCGTCACATGTTGTTGGGTACACTTTGACATCATCAAACACAATCATAAAACATGGATAATTATAATGGTGATGATTGGGTGACTTTGACACATGGGGATAGACTATGAGTGATAGATATGGGATTTTCCCCTCCTATGGGGGTATGATATCCTAGCCACTTGATTAGAGAGACTGAGAAACACATGCGCATGCACATGTGAATCAATATATGATATCGAGGTCACACTATCTCAGATAGTCTACTCTTGGTTCAAGAAACATGGATTGAACATTGAGAGGATGACCAACCATGCCTAGAGTTCATCTTGGATATAAGAGAAAAAATAATTATACAATCACAATAATACCTTACACAGATTGTAGGTTGAAGTTGTTCTCGAACTTTCCGTTTCACTTGGGTAGCATTGATGTGCGACTAGGCACCACTCCTTGTTTGTGATTTCATAAACTAGTTATGGACATTCACTTCCAATGTGATATGAGACCTATAGGGTCACACACATAGGAACTCATCTAGAAGAGGAGTTTGATCTTGAACGACAGTTGGATTGATTACTAAAGTGTTTAGGTATTCAACTCACGCAATTTATTATTTGAATGGCTGATCAAGGTTTCCAAACGACCATCTCACTGAGTGAGATGACCGTTTGGGCAGCCAGACGGGCGTCTCATGTAGTTGAGATAGCCGTTTGGGGTTCAGGTTGATCAGAGATCGATTTGGCTTAGTTTTTCCCTTGAATCGACCAGTTGAATACGATTGAACTGATCGACTCATCTTAACTCACCAGACGACCGTCTGGATGGGTGAAACTGGTGTCTCACTGGTGTGAGATGGCTCGGTTGGGACAAATGAAAGTTATGGAGTTTTCTGAACTCATTTCAATTGCACATACTTGGGGTGGAAGTAAATTAATGTGTGACATTAATTAGGAAATGATTTGCCAATTCATATTTGATAGGGAAAGTGTGAAACGACTGTCCCGCTTCCCAGACGACCGTGTCGCTGAGCAAAATGACTGTCTCGGCTTATGAGACGACTGTTTCGACTGTCGCAAGTTGTGAAACTTCCAGAATTGTTGTGAAAATTCAATATCTTCTGGTCCTTTCTACTTCCGCTTCAGTCCCGGATTGAATGGAGACTAGGAACCTAGACCCTAACCCCTCTATATATAGAGAGGTACTGGGGGCTTCCCTGAACATAACACAGACAAGTGAGAATCAGTTCCTCTGACAACTGTTGTCCTCTTTGGTTGTGGTAACCAAGAGAGCCCCAACAAGTCCTATATGAAAAGGAGGGATAGCCAACGAGAGAGAACAAATGAGAAGTTATCATCGTGGGAGAGTAGGTTGGTGACTAGTACACCAACGGGGAGGACAACTCCTTCTTATATATTCTTAGTGAATGATAGGAGTTTTAGCTGGTCTGTGAGGACTACTCTAGAGGCAGGAGTCCTTTGGTTGCTACTCAGAGAGAAAATTCAACCTATTGTCTATGGCGAGACCATTGGAGTCACTATAGAGGTTGCACAGATGTTGTTCGTAGTGAAGACCAAGAGCTACACAACCACCATCTAAGAGCAACTTGTCAGTAGTAGCAAAGAAGCAAGTTTTATCACATGATCTACTCTAGGACCAAGTATAACTTACTAAAACCATCCTTCCTATTTCATAGTAGTTGATGTGATCTTGCTATATTGGGGAATACAGATAGATAATTTTTTTTTCACTTCTATACTCTATGCCTGTATTTGCCAACAGTGGTATCAGAGCCATGTTAATTTACTATGTTTTAGGATAATCGATATGATCAGATTTTGGTTTTACTATTTGTTTATTGCATATGATGTGAATATTTAAATTGATCTCATATACGTATCCGATCAAAGACCACATAATTCCAAACTTATATATATATATATGTATATATATATATATATATATATATATATATATATATATATATATATATATATATATGCAATTTACACATGTCACCCTAAAAGAGATTTTGATGGTAGATGTGTAGCGTGGTTATGGCCAATACCCTTTATCTATATGTGGTCAGATGGTTTGGTTCCTTTTATCTCAGTCTATGTATCAAGTGTTGGTATGTATGCCCTGAGAGCCAATCATGGGATGATTGGTGGGATACATTAAGATTGATTTGATAAAGATTAGAGGCAATCTTCCAATTCTTTCTGGTTCAGTCATATGAGATAATGATGGAACAGATTGAATGTCAAGAGAATGACATTACTCAATGATGTATGTTTTCAGGTTGAGGACCTGAACAATGAGATCATATGGATGCTAAGAGTTTGTACATTCTTATTATGTCCCTAGTTGGATGTCATTGTGGAAGGTAGATAGACAGCAATGACACACAAGACTAGATTGTGGTGTTGGTTGATGACAGAATCTCATTAGTCATGATATGAAGATATCAAACCAAACACATAGGTACTTGTTAGAGAACAAGTTTACCAGACAGACCCGCCGTGAGTTTGACACATGGAACCATGACATGGTAGTCACATTCAGTTCTCACAGCGATGGTGGTGAGTGTGATTCTTTGACCTAAAATCACTACACTCAACACATGTCGTGGGGTACACTTTGACATCATCAAACGCAGTCCTGAAACATGGGTTGTTATAAAGGTGATGATTGGGTGGCTTTGACACATGGGGCTTTTGAGGGGTGAGTGATAGATATGGGATTTGTCCCTCCTGAGGGAGTTTGATATCCATGGCCACATGATGAGTAGGATTGAGATAGGCGTGCGCATGCATGTGTGAATCAGTATGTGATATTGATGTCATACATATCTCCTCCAATCTACTCTGAGATCAAGAAAGTGAATGAATGTTGACAGGATGATTGTTCCATGCCTTGAGTTCATTTGGGATATCTGTGACAAAGGAATTATACATTCACTGTAACACCATTCACAGATTATAGGATTGAAAGTTGTTCTCCAACCTTCTATTTCACTTGGGTAGCACTAATGTGTGACTAGGCACCACTCTTTACTTGTGAAGTCATAAGCATTATGGACTTTCACTGCCAATGTGAAATGGACCTGTAGGGTCACACACATAGGATTTACCATGGAAGAGGTGTTTATCCACAAATGATGTTTAGATTGATTACTAAAGGAGTTTAGTGTTCAATTAAACACTCAATCAATTGATAGCTAAATATCACAGTGTTCAAGGTGTTGGACCGATTGATTAGAGTATCGTATTGATTGAAACTGCAATTGACTGATTTTACATAGTCTGCTACACCAACCGATCGACTCATGTGATGAACCGATCGAATCAGGTTGGTGAACCGATCGGCTCAAGACAGGATGAGACGACTGGTTCAAGAGTTGAACCGATCGGCTCAACTGGTCTAACTGAGATCGTTTGGAAAGTCAGAAGACTATTTTGCAAATACAATTTGTTTCACTTGTACAAATTCGATTTGGACAAGGATTAATATTTGATTAATCGGAAACAAATTTGAAAGTCAATTTGAGTTGGATCAGGACCACAAACCGATTGGCTCATAAGTGAACCAATCGGCTCAGGTGCCCCAACCGATTGGTTGAGGTTGAACCGATCGGCTCAACTCCCCAACCGATTGTTTCATGCATGAAACGATCGGTTCAGGTGGCGCAGTTGGTTGTTTTGTGGAATATCTCAAACCCTTCTACTCCTGCTTTAATCCCGCATTGCCCGGGGTAGAGAACCCTGTCCCATGACCTTCCTATATATATAGGGGTAGTGGGGGCTTCTAAAAAACAACAACTTTGTGCCCCAGTTGCTCTGCAAAGTTGACATTCTCTCTAGTTTTGGTAACTAAGAGTGCCTGAGCAAGTGCTACCCGATAAGGGAGGCACAACAAGGGAAAGACAACTACAAAAAGGCGACTGGTGGTAGGAGAGTGTGTCGGTGACTAGTACACCGATAGGAGGGTGTGAATCCTTCTGATTCCTTGTGGGACATGGAGATCGGAGTTCCAGATGGTCCGTGTAGACTACTTCAGAGGCGGGAGATTTCTTCTACTCGGAGGACATATGTCAATCCCGACAGTCCCGGGGAGACCAGGAGCTGCACAAACACCGTCCAAGACCAGAGGTGAAGACCGCGCAAGCCGTGAGGTAATGTCGTCGAGCAAGCCACGAGGTAACGTCTTCGAGCAAGCTTTGGGACAAGGTACGCCTCAACAAACCATCCTTCCTGTTGTATAGACGTTGACTCGATTCCTTATTCTGGGTTTGGGAGAAGATTTTTTTTTGTTTCCGCTGCCTTCTCTGTCTCCCCTAAAACCCAACAGTGGTATCAGAGCCACGTCAACTGCTATATGCTTTAGGATTATCGATATGATCAATTTTGGTTTGTCACCTTTATTTATTGCATACGATGCAAATAAAATTTGCTTTATGCATGTCCAATACTAAATCCACAAATCCCAATATACATATATGATATGTAATATGAATGCACTCGATACGCGTCACCCTTAAATGAGTTTTATGGTGGATGTATAACGTGGTTATGGCCAATAAACCCTATGTATGTGTGCTTAGTTGAATGTGGTTGCTTGCATCTTGGTCTGTACACTGATTCCCTATCTCCTATTCCTGATGTAACTCGAGAGAACTTGAGATTTATTTCCTACCTTTGCTCCCCCCGAATGTAACTCGGGGTTTCCCAATTCTCATGTAAAATAGGATAGATCTTTTATTTCCTATTATGTTAAAGAATGGCGGACAACCTGACGACAACTGAGACGATCGGTTCAAGGAGTGAACCGATCGGTTGGCGTTCCAAATGACCGATTCAAGGAGCGAGATGAGCGGGTGGCGACCTGAGGAGATGCACAATGACCGGGCAAACCGATCGGTTGGAGGAGCCAACTAATCGGCTGGTGGCACCCAGACGATCGGCCAGGGCGAGACATGTCATTCATGTGATGAGTTGATCAACTCAAATGACTATAGCACTTCATCATGGACAGGTTGAATGTGATGTAGACCTAGATGACCGTGATTCCTCTTGGCTCGAGGAATCACATTAGGATTGCCATAATCATCGCTTTTATCATTTTGCATGTTTTCTGTGGGATATAGCATATATATGATACATACTATATATTGTGGTGATTGGATATGTATATGTACCTATAAAAACCAAATCCCTCATTAAATATTAAAGTTTTAGATGCCTTCCAAATGTGATACACGTGAAAAGCTTGATCGGCCAAGTGTGGGCACGTCCTAGCGTAGTGCACTGTCTATCTCGTGGAAGCGTGAAGGATGGATATGTGGGTCTGCCCTAGTAGGGTACATATTCATCGTGTTGGCTTTGGGTCAGACTTAACAAGGTGACCTAGATAGGATCTAGCGCCTTGAGGCATGGAGGTGATCATGACAAGGAGTTGCATATGACATCTTTCAAGAGTTGCATATTATGCAATTGGCAAAAGTTGCCTACCTGGAAGATCTAAGTTGTGGGTGACAACCCTAACTAGTCCATGACTCAGAGGATTTTAGGATCTTGACCCACTAGAAGATTGTACACTGCAATCTTCTGAATTGATGGTGAGGGCTATCAATTTGAACAAAATAGTGGGAGCGATAATTAATTAAACTCCTAATTATATCGTCAAACCTTTCAAATCAATCAAATAAGTCAAAATTGAGTTTTGGACTAAACTGCATATATTTCCTTTTGTAGTACAAATGACAACAAACAACAATCACTTTTCGTTGCGATCAGTCCTTGAAAAGGACAAGCTGAATGGGACTAACTTCCACGACTGGTTTAGGGCATTGAGAATTGTTCTCACTCAAGAGAAAAAGCTCTATGTCCTGGATACTCCAGTTCCAGAGGAACCTACTCCTACCGCACCAAAGGCAGAAAGGGATGCTTACAAGAAGTATTCTGATGATGCCATTGATGCAAAGTGCTTGATGTTGTGCTTCATGAACCACGAGTTGCAGAGACAACATGAGAACATGGGTGTCATTGAGATGATTCAACATCTCAAGAACATGTATGAAGATCAAGCACGACAAGAGAGATATGATGTCTCCAGGGTGCTGTTCAAGTGTGTCATGACAGAAGGAGATCCAATTGGTCCTCACACGCTCAAAATGATTGGGTATGTGGAGAACCTGATGAGACTGGGATTTCCCCTGAGCCAAGAGTTGGCTACTGACGTGATACTGCAATCGTTGCCAGAATCCTATAGTTAGTTTTTGATGAACTACAACATGAACAACTTTGACAAGCCATTGACAGAGTTGTTGGGCATGTTGAGGACAACCGAGACACAGATGAAGAAGGACAAGCCTAAGTCTGTGATGATGATCAATGACAAGAAAGGCAAGTCCAAGCGCAAGGGCAAGGGCAAATATAAGAAAGGTTCTGATGCTAGCCAGGAGCCCAAGGCATCTTCAGCTCTCAAGACCAAGGGAGGCATGACCAAGAGAGGCAATTGCCACCATTGTCAAAAGCCAGGACATTGGAAAAGGAATTGTCCACCCTATCTGGAAGAACTAAAGAAGAAGGAGGCGACAGACGTCTCCACCTGAAGGTGTCATGAAATAAACTTGTAACACTTTTGAGGTATATGATACCAAGAAATAAAGTGTAAAGCACCCAATACATGGGGCAAATGTTTCCGCCATAGATAGGAGTACTTTAGTTTATTTTCAGCCTTGAAGGCATGTAATAGAGTTATGAACTGCTATTTCATAATTTTCAATAGATAGAAACACTTTAATTTTTGCATATTGTATGACAATGATAGCAATTAATAAAGTTGACATTTCAATCTTTGTGGCAATGCCTTGGTTATCTTGTGGTACTTGGTATGCATAAGATAAAGTGATACCTAAAAGTTATTGATAACTCAAACAATCAAATTAGCATAAATCATGAGAAGTTCATTTCTAGTTTCCATATGATGGATAAATCTAGACTCTTTTGATTAGAGAACCAGTAAGAGACATGAATCTCTTAGACATGATTAATCAATCTTCGCTAGTGGTAGTGGGAGAATGATTATCCTATTAGGTATAATACATGTGATGTATTTACATACCTATCGGAGAAAATGCTAATACTTCAAGCGGTGTTTAGAGAAATACCAAATATGAATATCTGGAAGTGTTCAAGAATATCATAGATGAAAAACGAATTTGGTAAAGTATTAATTCTTGATGAGATCAATGAATGAAATACTTGAAACAAATGTTTGCGATCCTTATGAGTGATTATGATAGTGTATCATAGTGATCTCGTGATTAAGGCATGGTGATGTCTAAATCAAAAGGAGTCATACTCTAAGGACTTAGAAGATGATTATCAAATAACTAATTTCTTCTTAAATAAAGAATACCCCACACTGATCAAAGACATTAAGAATCACAAGGAGTTGTGAGTTCTTATATCCTTGACAGATACGCCTCAATTATCTATGTGATTAGTTGGTCATGTGATGAGTCAACAATCTAGATAATATTGAGGAACCAGATTTTGAGTTATGGTTTATGACCATTACATCCTAAATGACTTCCATGTGAACCATAAGGTATGACCTTGATGGTAGCACTCATTGGAATAAAATCCATAAGTGCAAATGAGTCTTAAGCATTAAGACACATGGATAACATTTAAAGAAGGATGATGCTTGTTGATTGCAACTTAATGACTAAAAGACTTGGCATACGGATACTAAAACTGCATTCCTACAAGGAATAAGACAAGGATGTGTATGTGACACAACCTATAAGGTTTATGAATCCATTAATGCAAATGAAGTCTATAAGTTACAATGGACTAATCAATGTGATTGATTAATTACAAGCAGCTCAGAGCTGGATCTTTACTTTGATAATATAGTCAAAGGATTTGACTGATATGTCAAAGATAAAGAAGGGATCTGTGATTTAGTGGGAGTGTATTCATATTCCACATGTTGATGAGAAATGGAAATGTTCTAGAATGGAAATCCAAAGTGGAAATTAGGGAAGATAGAGACGTTTCCTATGAGATAGGAATAGAGATCTATGGAGATAGTTCTCGAAAACCTCTTGACCTGAAAAGAGAGAGCATACATTGGAAATCTATACTGAAGGGTTCAATATGCATAGATTTAGTGGGAGAAAACTTATCCATGATACATGGAGTTAGTATCCCAAGGCCAAGTGTCCAATTCTTATGAAGAATGGGAACACTAAGAATAGATATGGATCTATCATGTATGTAATCATCCCATCATCATGCATGTATGGACATAGCAAGAACAAAAACACATTTATCATCTTGTATGTAGGACATGACAATATGATATGCTCATCCTGATAACTCATATGTGGGACATGACGAGTGGATGTATGTCTAGTTCTAGTAAGGGTTATTGGAATACCATAAGAACTTGATAAGTACTTGAGAAGTACTAGTTCTATGGAAATAAGGAAGGGTTCAATGTAAAGAGTTACACTGATGCGAACTTCCGAAAAGGATAGAAAATTAATCACAAAGTATATATGGGATATATAAAAGTGAATGTTTGTTGATTATTGGAAACATTCCAATAAAGCCGTTTAAAAGGAAAAACCGAGTATCCGTGTGTTAGAGAACATTAGTGGATACTATATGGATCTGGAAGTTCATGAAATGAACTTATAGTTATTCTAGTCATTGATGACAAGTTAGGAGCACTTGGTCATGCAATATGGCTAAAGGTTAGCAAAGGAATACTAGATCACATATTACGTTAGCTGCATCTCATATGTATGACATACAGCGAAGAGATGAGAGACATGCAGTTAATACCAACTTTGGCAAGGTGTTGCCATAACTCACTATGTTAGCACTAGAGAACAATAACATGTGGGACATGTTTTAAGATCACTATGAATATGATTCAAGGGTGATTGGCTCACAGTGCAAGTGGGAGTCTATTGGTATGTATTCCATGAGAGCCAATCATGGGATGATTGGTGGGATACATTAAGATTGATTTGATAAAGATCAGAGGCAAGCTTCCAATTCTTTCTAGTTCAGTCATATGAGATAATGATGGAACATATTGAATGTCTAGAGAATGGTTGTACTCAATGACGTATGTTTTCAGGTTGAGGACCTAAATGATGAGATCATACGGATGCTTAGAGTTTGTACATTCTTATTATGTCCCTAGTCGGATGTCATTGTGGAAGGTAGATAGACAACAATGACACACAAGACTAGATTGTGGTGTTGGTTGATGACATAATCTCATTAGTCATGATATGGAGATATCAAACCAAACACATAGGTACTTGTTACAGAACAAGTTTACCGGACAGACCCACTGTGAGTTTGACACATGTAACCATGACATGGTAGTCACAGTCAGTTCTCACAGTGATGGTGGTGAGTGTGATTCTTTGACCTGAAATCACTACACTCAACACGTCATTGGGTACACTTTGACATCATCAAACGTAGTCCTGAAACATGGGTTGTTATAAAGGTGATGATTGGGTGGCTTTGACACATGGGGCTTTTGAGGGGTGAGTGATAGATATGGGATTTGTCCCTCCTGAGGGAGTTTGATATCCATGGCCACTTGATGAGTAGGATTGAGATAGGCGTGCGCACGCATGTGTGAATCAGTATGTGATATTGATGTCATACATATCTCCTCCAATCTACTCTGAGATCAAGAAAGTGAATGAACGTTGACAGGATGATTGTTCCATGCCTTGAGTTCATTTGGGATATCTGTGACAAAGGAATTATACATTCACTGTAACACCATTCACAGATTATAGGATTGAAAGTTGTTCTCCAACCTTCTATTTCACTTGGGTAGCACTAATGTGTGACTAGGCACCACTCTTTACTTGTGAAGTCATAAGCATTATGGACTTTCACTGCCAACGTGAAATGGACCTGTAGGGTCACACACATAGGATTTAACCTGGAAGAGGAGTTTATCCACAAATGATGTTTAGATTGATTACTAAAGGAGTTTAGTAGTTGAATTAAACATTCAATCAATTGATAGCTCAGTATCATAGTGTTCAAGGTGTTGGACCGATTGATTAGGGTATCAGATTGATTGAAACTGCAATTGACTGATTTTTCATAGTCTGCTGCACCAACCGATCGATTCATGTGATGAACCGATCGACTGATATGATTAACAGATCGGCTCAAGATAGGATGAGATGACTGGTTCAAGAGTTGAACCGATCGGTTCAACTGGTCTAACCGAGATCGTTTGGAAAGTCAGAAGACTGTTTTGCAAATACAATTTGTTTCACTTGTAAAAATTTGATTTGGACAAGGATTAATATTTGATTAATCGAAAACAAATTTGAAAGTCAATTTGAGTTGGATTAGGACCACAAACCGATTGTCTTAGAAGTGAACCAATCGGCTCAGGTGCCCCAAGCGATCGGTTGAGGTTGAAGCGATCGGCTCAACTCCCCAACCGACCATTTCATGCATGAAACGATCGGTTTAGGTGGCACAGTTGGTTGTTTTGTGGAATATCTCGAACCCTTCTACTCCTACTTTAATCCCGCATTGCCCGGGGTAGAGAACCCTATCCCATGACCCTCCTATATATAGGGGTAGTGGGAGCTTCTAAAAAACAACAACTCAGTGCACCAGTTGCTCTGCAAAGTTGTCGTTCTCTCTAGTTTTGGTAACCGAGAGAGCCCGAGCAAGTGCTACCCGATAAGGGAGGCACAATAAGGGAAAGAAAACTACAAAAAGGCTACTGGTGGTAGGAGAGTGTGTCGGTGACTAGTACCCTGATAGGAGGGTGCGACTCCTTCCGATTCCTTATGGGACAAGGAGATCGGATTTCCCGGTGGTCCGTGTGGACTACTTCAGAGGCAAGAGATTTCTGCCGCTCAAAGGACAACTGTCAATCCCGACAGTCCCTGTGAGACCAGGAGCTGCACAAACACCATCCAAGACCAGAGGTGAAGACCACACAAGCCGTGAGGTAACGTCGCCGAGCAAGCCTCGGGACAAGGTACGCCTCTACAAACCATCCTTCCTATTGTATAGACGTTGACGTGATTCCTTATTCTGGGTTTGGGAGAAGATTTCTTTTTGTTTCCGTTGCCTTCTCTGTCTCCCCTAAAACCCAACATCAAGCCTCTACCTATTTCTTCCCAACATAAAGTTAAACTTTCCTATCTTTTCTCCCCTCGAATGTAACTCAAAGTTTCTCTTATTCAATGTAATAAAGTAGCAATAGGATAGTTTCTCTTCATGCAACGACGTTGAAGACGTTCTTCGACAGTTGAGACAACTAGTTTGTGAGACGAGCTGACCGTCTGGAGGATCATGGAGGATAGAGGATGATGGAACTAGATGATCGCCTGATGGGCCAAACCGACCATCTAGAAGGTGTCTAGACATCGATTGGACAGGAGGATCAACCGATCGACCAAGAGGCAAGATGACGGGTTCAAGGGTTGAGCCAATCTACCTAGATTGGCAAGCACAGATCTACATCATCCGTAGGTTCATACATATGATGTGATGATAAACCTAGGTGGTAGTAATTCCTTGTGGATCCAAGGAATTATAAGTAGACATGGCCATAACCATCGATTTTATTTTATATTGCATGGTTACATTGTGGGATATAGCATGTATATGACACATACTATATATGTGGTGATTAGATACAATATATATACATATATATGATATATATAAAACCCCTCAATCAAACATATTGATTCTAATATACTTTCTAATAGTAATACACATGAAAAACGTATTTGACCAAGTGTAGGTTATGCCAAAGTGTGGTGCGCTGTCTACCTCATGGAAGTGTGATAGTAGTGCAGGTGTCGCCAAAGCTGGTAGAAATATTATCATATTGGCTATTGAGTCGGGCTTAATTGGAGATTCATAGAGAGTCTGGGCCCAGAGGCATGCAGATGATTATGGCATAGAGTTGTGCATGTCATCTACCCAAGAGTTGCATATGATGCAACTGACATGATTGCCTACCTTAATTGTTGATTATGGATGCTGGTGTAGGCCGGGTAATGATCGAATCATTTTGGATCTTGGCTCATTAGAAAACTGTATGCTTCAATTTTCCGAACTGATACTTGAGGGTTGTCAATTTGAACGAAATAATGAGAATGATAATTAATTAAATACCGAATTGTTATTGCCCAAATTTTAATCAAATCAAATCAATATTATATTTTTTTTGACAAAAATCACAAATTATTTTGTAGAATCAAATGGCCACACCAAACAATCACTTTTCTCTGTGACCGGTCCTTGAGAAGGACAAACTTGTTGGGAACAACTTCCATGACTAGTTCGGGACGTTGAGAATTGTTCTCATAGAGGAGCGCAAGCTCTATGTCATGGAGACGCCAAAACCAGAGGAACCTTCTCAAAATGCTCCAATAGCTGACAAGGATGCTTATAAGAAGCATGCTGAGGATATTGTGGATGTCAAATTTCTGATTCATTATTGAATGAACCATGAGTTGCAAAGGAAACATGAGAACAAGGGGGTGATTTAAATAGTCACACATCTCAAGAACATTTATGAATATAATGTAAGAAAAGAGAGGCTTGCTGTCTCTAAGACACTGTTCAAATGTCACATGACTGAAGGAGATCCAGTAGGTCCTCATGTGCTCAAGATATGATTGGGTATGTGGAGAACCTAACCAGACTGGGATTCCCCTAGAGCCAAGAGTTGGCCACTGACGTGATTCTAAAGTATCTTCCAGAGTCATATAGTCAATTTTTCATGAACTACAACATGAACAACTTTGACAAGCTGTTGACAGAGTTGTTGGGCATGTTGAGAAAAACTGAGACACAAATGAAGAACGAAAAGACTAAGTTTGTGATGATGATAAGCAAGACAAAGGGGAAGTCTAAAGGCAAAGGTAAAGCTAAGAAAGATTCTAAAGCTAGCCAGAAGCCCATGTCTTTAGATCTCAAGGCAAAAGGTGGAGTAAAGAAACAAAGACACGATTGCCACCATTGTCACCAGCCTTGACATTGGAAGAGAAATTGGCCACTCTGGTTAGAGGAAATGAAGAAGAAGGATGGCACTGAGGCCTCCACTTTAGGTATAAACCATTTAAGATAAATTTGATTACTTATTAAATTTTTTATATGATACCAAATAGAGATCTGATATACTAATGTGAAGGATCTGAAAAGAAGTAAAGGCCTTCATTGAAGGACAAGGATGGACAAGGCAGAGCAAGTATTGTGGAAGCCATAGTCTACATTTAAATTTATCTTATCCCAATGGGCATGTAATAGAGTTATTAGAACTGATATTTCATTATGTCATTATAATAGAAACATTTTCTTTATGCATCTTGTATGGACAACGATGATTATCAATAAAGAGTCATTGGTGTTTCTATTTCAAAGATATGTTCTTACATGGCATTGGCCCAAAAACATCTTGTGATGTTTATGTGAAATGATCCAAAGATGAAAGTTTATACCAAAGGAATATAATTGATAACTCAAGAGTATCATTAGCATAAGTCATCTTGTATGTACACATAATAAATGCATACCTAGATTACAAATTTATGTAGACCTATATTCCCTTAGTTATTGAACCTATGAAAATATGCAAGTCTTATTCATATACAATATGACATGACATCCTTCACTAAACGTAGTGGGAGGATAAAGCTTTCATTAGACCTTATGCATATAATGCATGAAGATCTTATCGAATGAATGCTATAGAAAATTAATACTTCATTTTCATTTTCTGGTAATATAATGATATGTACCAAATGAAAAAAAATTAATCTCTTGAAATTGTTCAAGGAGATTATAATGAAGTATGACATTGATGAAAGTATTAAGATACTTTGATATGATCAAATGTTGAAATACTTTATATCAATACCTTGAGTACCTTTAGGAATCAACTGTGATAATGTATCACAACTAAAATTCATCTGAACAAGATCATGTGTTAGATTGAAGTAATTATACCTTGATGAGTCATGATATAATTATCAATTAATCTAGTCTTCTTACATCCTCCTAAATATATATGCCTATCACTAAATAATGTACCATCTAAATGGTTTAAAAGGACATCATATATGATATGATTTGGGAATGTCTAAATAGGTCTAAAGGATTGAAACCCACCTTAAGAAAGTAGTTTCTTGAGAAGGTTTATTTATAAACCATGATAGTTGAACATTACTATTAATCTTAATCCAATAACAAAATTGTTTTGTTAATAGGATAACTGAGTTCTTAGAGATTCAGTGGGAGTAAAAGTAATACTCAAAGTGTTTGAGGTCAACAATAAGGGTACAATGTGAACAATGAGAATCACAAGTTGTTGTGGAATCTCAGCTTCATCTTGTAATACAAAACAAAATATTCTAGTAGAACACATATGAGATTGGAGGATTGTGAATCCAACTAATCAGATGGGTTGGTCATATAGGATGAACCAACTTGTAACGTCCCCACTTCCCGATAACCCCCAATTAAGGAAGACTAAGAATTCAGAGGCGTTATCCCAAAAATAGGATCAATGGTTTTGCAAATAATAAAAAATAATTATCAAATTCTACGAAAGACTAAACTGAAAACTGGAATATAAATTTACTTTTTACATACATTCAAGAATAGGTAACTGAGACTTCTACCCGTAGAAGAATTCTATCTAACTAAATCCTCCTTGATAATATAACTTTAATCTTTCATAGGTTCCACTTTACTGTTTGTCCAATTTCAGGTATTTCCTAAAACGCTGACAAACAAAAAGTCGGTCAGTATAAATGAATATACTAGTATATGGAGACAAATAAAACATTGCACATAAGCTTTAACAACCTAATTATATCAAGTAGTTGTTAACAATACAAAATTACATTTTCTAATGTGACTTTCCAACCACTTTTACTCATACTCTGGGATACCCTCTCTTAGGGTTTAGTCCTTGTAAGGGACTTAAGGCTACCTTCTCCATCCTGAGCTTGGTACCTGAGGTCACCTCTCTGGGTGCCCAATGGTCTTCCCTCCAGGGCTTGACCACTTCAGACCTTCCCTCTGGGGCTTCAACTTGCATCATACATCCATATATGGTATGTAGGTTCGAGACAGTCACATATATATTTAAGTTGTGATAATCATAATAACTTTAAAGATTGTAGAAATAAAGGAATCCAAACAGTTTATTTCCATACAATCGATAAAACATCGGGAAAAGGTCGGGAAACTAAAATGTGTACTCATAACACATACTTGATTTGTAGATTTCATAAGAAATAAGCATAATCCAATCCAATCAAGATGTCCAATCAAGAAAGACAAGCAACCAATCAAGCAATCTCAATCCTAAAAATATGTGTAACACCTAATTGTTACCATCACATCCCCAAACAACTCCTTATTGACTTGGGACACCTTTATAAGGTTTCTAGGTCTCATTAGGATTTATTAGGGTTTCTTAGATCAGTTTCACAAACTTAATTCTTTTTAGGTCAACAAACCCTAAAATAACTTTTCTACTTGTAAAAACCCTAATTACTCAAATTATCCATAATAAGGATACTTTATTCTCAAATTGTCTTTAGAACATAATATCTCTGTCTTATTCATGGATTTTCACAATCAAAACCATTGAAAATCATCATTACTAAAATTGGGGTTTCTAAGCTCATTAAATGCACTTTATATACATGAAACTCTAAATTAAGCCAATTACGCATAAAGATCAGCTTTTTAGATATAAATCTTCCTTTTATTAACAATGGGTTAATATAGATTAAATTATCCAAAGAACATTATTAAATTCACTAACCATCAAAATGTAGGGGTTTCCATTAATAACACCATTAAAGGTGACATCTTTAAGTACTTTTTGAATTACAAGCAGAATCAGGCCTTCATTATATTTTTATTGAATTTCTTGCATTCTCTGATCAATTTTCATATAAGACATGTCTCAATCCAAACTATCTACAATTAGTTATGATATTTTACAAATTAAAGATAAGTAGGCCAATTATACGCTGCCACATCAACGATTATAGCACTATTAGCTCATTCCTTTTCTTTCTCCCCTGGGCATGCAGATTCTTTGTGGAGACCCGATTTAGGTTGGTCTCCTTGTCCCTTGTCCAGCACGAGACACAACCCGCCTCCCCTGTTCTTTCATAAAAATAGGGCTCCTCCGACACCTGCTTGCGACGACCACCCTGCCTTCAGGTTGGCTCGTGAGGACACAAAAGACTAGGCTAGCAGCTTGCCTATGCCTCACCATCTCTACCTTGCCTAGGTCAGTAGTCTAAGGGTCTCCCTTCCCCCAGGTGGACTTGGTTTCTCGCACTGGGGTCACAGACCTGGGCGGCGGTTGGTGTCCTTCGCACGCACACTACATAGAGAGAAAGGTGAGACCATGATTAGTTGGTTTTGGCTTAGCAAGCATCCTAGCGTTGTCCCTTGTCTCCTGGGCCTGTCTGGGTTAATGCTCAGCCCTAGGTTTCTGCTTGGGCATGATGTTAGCCGAAGTGTTTTGGGGAACTGGCGGCAGCTTGTCAAGGGATCTAGAGGAACATTCTGACTTTGCTTGCAGTATAGACTCGGGACGATGTTGTTGGTTTAGGGACCAAATCATGGACTTATATATACATGATATGAAGGGTTGTCGGTTGTTCATGGAACCTGCTTCTCATCACCTGTTTGAGAAAACTTAATCTTGCCCCAAAGTAGGGTTAACTAGGAACGGTTGATAAAAAAGGCACTCCTCAAGGTAGCTGTCCCATACAATAATCAACTTGCCAATTCTATTACTTTATTGCCATATACATGAGTCCATTACACCCCTTTCCTCATATAAATTCTTTTCTCTTCCAAAATTATTAAAAGATGTCCCTTTTCACTCGAACAAATTAACACCAACTAAAAGGCAATACATGGTCCTAGGAAGAAATATATCCCTCCTGTATTCTTTTACATAAACTCTTTATATCTATAATCCAAAAGTCACGAGAAGAAAATCCCACTTCCTTATTTTGCAAAACAAAACTAATAAGGAAAAACAGTAAACTATTTGGTACACATTTGTTAATTGACCACTTTATCACTAAAAGTCTACACATGTCTTTTATCTCTCTTTTTAATGTATTCCTCCCACCAATTATCCTTATTTTTAAGGAACTTATCAAAACCTTTCTCTTTCAAGTTACATTTATTAATTGGGGTTCATTGGGATGTCATTTCCATACAAAACTTTCTCCTTTAAAATAATTTTTTAAGCAATATCATTATCCCATGAATAATATTATTGAGGAAAATACTTATCATTTCCTTCTTATATTTATAATTCAATTTTATCAAAATTGAGGATATTACATTCACAAAGAAAATATTGCAAAGGAAATCCATTCAATACAATTCCCCAAATCATACATTTATGGGAGAAATTGCATTTCAAACCATACAAGCCCAAAAATTGGGTTTGTAACATCCTTCCCCTCTTAAAGTAATTTTGCCCTCAAAATTCCAACAAACATACGAACAATCAGGATAAGACTTTCCCATGTCCATCATTAGCTCCCAAGCATCTCCATCTTCTCCATGGTGCTTCCAAAGAACCTTCATCATCCTATAATCTTACATATGAGTTCTCTCTCACCTTGGTATCTCGTACCCTCGTAGGTGATTTTGGATATGTCAGCCTACCTTGAATCTTAATAGGTTCATGGCTCAACACATGGCTCGGGTATATCACATAGTTCTCTAGATCGGACACATGGAACACACATATATCATGTTATCCTGAGGGGTAAGGCTAAGCATAAGCAACTCCACCAATCCATCTCAAATGGACCCATGTATCGGGGACTCAGCTTTCTCAGCTATAGCTCAGAGGGGTCATGTTTTCATAACACATGTTCTCCCACAGTGAACTGCATGTCAGTCTGCTTCGCATCAGCTCACGACTCCTGTCGATCATGGGCTTTTTCAGCCATTGCTTGGTTAAAGTGACTTCATCTACATACACTGTGGTCTGTCTGACCTTCACAAGGTCCTCTCACTGACATCATCCTAATGAAGTAGTGACCGACACTGCCTCCCTTACAGAGCTTCTTACATCTCGATACTGGCTATGGTGGTTGTCATCACGAGCAAACTCTTCTAGGGTAGGAACTGCTCCCATGTATCACCCTGAACAAACACACATGCTCTCATCATACCCTCTAAAATTGGGATCATACTTTCTCAACTGTCCATTAGTCAGGGGGCGATAAGCTGTACTAAAATTCAATCTAGCATCGAGTTCTTCTTGTACCTACTTCCACAACATGGAAGTGAATCTTGAGGTAATACTAAAAAAACCTTGAACTTAGATCACGGTGTAGTTGAACTATTTCTCTCTCATATATAGTTCAACTAGATCTATCGCACAAAAAGTTCTTTCTCTCTAGAAAGGGACTAGGTCAACTTGGTAAGGAGATCTACCAATACCCATATTGCATCATGACCCCTCTTAGTACAGGGGAGACCCACCACAACTTCTATGGTGATCTACTCCCATTCCCTCTCCGAGACTTCTCATTATCTATAACAACTCACTAGGTTACTGGTGTTCGACCTTCACCCTCTGACATGTATGGAAACAAGCCACATGCAACTCTATATACTTATTCATCCTAGGTATTCAAAGTACTACTAAAAACTTCAACTATCTCAGTAGTACCATGAGGTATGGTGTACTTAAAATCATAAGCTCCTGCCTATCATGATTCCTCAAGGTTGACTCCTAAGAAACCCTAAAACACTCTAGTAGTGGTTGTCACCACCTTCTTTTCTTGAGAAATGTATCTGAGGTTCTCACAACTATCATTTTATTTCATCAAGCTCTGGGCTGGCTAACTGAGTAACTACTAACTTGACCAACATGTCATGTTATATCTAGGTGTTAGCCTCATAGGTCTCATTTTCTAACAATCGTAGGGTTCACCTAGCAACCTCTTCCACTCTCTCTACTAGCTATACAAGACAAATGTACACCTGAGCTATATTCTGCCGAGAACATCTTGTTACCACATAAGCATCCTTACATTCTAGGTGATGGTGAAGACATAAACCCTTATATACTTCACTCATCATCCTCATCTCAGGTTTAGGTCTAACTGAGTCAAGAAAATTTCAAGCTCATCATCTTGGTTATCAAACCCAAACCTATAACCCATAGATTCCAAACTATTGCCCGAGTGGTACGTCCTCATATTAACTCTATCTTTAGGCCATGGCATGTGTTGTGTCTTGTCTCTCACACCCATAACAAGATGAAATAAGCATTTGGCTGTAGTCCAAATATAGAGTTCATCCCGTTCTAAGAGTAGAGATGGTGCATCACACATCACCATCACTCTTTCCAATCTAAGTTGAAACATACTTCACATGACTCATCACCATGAACATCTCCATTATGGGTCTACACCCATGGGAAGACTTTTCCCATCCCCTCTGGATCTTAACATCTCTCTTATGTACAATCCTTAGTCATTACCTCAAGGTCCCTTGGGTGCCGATAATTTTGGGGTGATCTGACCCTTATGCATCTAGAGAGTGCCTCTCACATTTACCCATTAGGCCCCATGAAATCATGAAGGTGGCCAACCTCATAACCCATGGTCCTCGTGCAAAGGTAGTTGTTACCTCCCAACCCGATGGTCTTGTGCATCCAGGGAATAGACAACTCCTACTTCCATCATTCTTATCCCTACTTGACCTTAGTGTTGACTTACGATTCTACTATAGCTCATGGTTTCTATGTTGATACTCAAGCACATCTCATCCTTGAATCCTCACCCATATCTCCATCCTCTCTCTGGGCATTCATGGTTAACTTTGCACCCCTCATAGGAATCATGGCGACCTACTTAACCTGGTCCGCCCCAAACAAGCTACCTCCATGGCAACATATCCTCATACCCCTTATAGATGGTCACACATGGGTCTATAGATTAATGCTCATGCTATGTGCTCTCTACTTAGCTCATCAAGCTCTTAAAAGAGACCTTATTAGGTTTCCTTAAACCTATCAAAAGCTGGTACTCACCCTACATAAGGATCCCTTTCCATGATGGGAAAAAAACTATCTCTTGATAGTCACAAACATCCTTACTTCCAAGGTTTACATCATCATGTGCATACTTAGCCCTATCATGCTACTTAAACATGTAGCTAGTAAGAAGACAATCTACTAAGCCACTCTGAGTTCCTTGGTATATCATACTTGTTCCTTATTCCTCAAAGTTGACCAATCTCATACATAAGTCACCAACATGTGTGAGGGTTTCATCAAACATATATCTCAGTTCGAGTGGGGTTTCCTTTTACTCTAACATATGAGGGGGTGCCATACTCAAATACTATGAACTCAATCAGCCCCATGAGCATCATGTGCACCAGGTACTACTACTTCCCCTCTTTGGTCCAGGAACCCCAGGTTCACTTCTTATGCTTCAGGTGTCTAACTACATGCTCAGTTGTTCAACCGTGAACCAAACCTATACCAGGTAGAGCAAACACATCCTAACACTCTTCCACATGAACAACCTTTAGAGTCCTACACCAGGAAAACTAACTGGGTGCCAGGCCTCAGAACTTGTTACCATACCTTTATAGGGTCTATGGAACTCATCTTCTTGCACCTAAAAGGTAGGTAATCATAACATATGTACATCGGTTAAAAAATCCTCTTTCTCTTTCTAGGGTTTGGTTCCTCTAAAGGCAACCACATACCTCTACCTCTACTTAGGGTCGTTGATTCTAGGCCATATCATACCCAACTTCTCATGATTCCTCATGTCTCAGAGTCTATATTTCCAACCTTCTTCCTAGGTGTCTTTCTCTCTCTCTAGAGATAACCCTATAAATGCTCCTACAACTTTAGGTTCTCTCTCCAAAGATGGGTCAAGCTCTTAAGGTTACATGTCTATTCCTTCTTGGGTGGAACATACTATCATGACCTATATCCGGCCAAGATCACCCAGAGCTCTGCATACTCAACTCATAAACTATCAGGCATATTTATCTGTCTTAGGTCTAACTCCTACTGGCAGCCTTATTGCCACTCTCTTCTATGCCTCTTTCTAACTCATATGTGTGTATATATACATATATATATATATATATATATATATACACACACACACACACACATATATATATATATATATATATATATATATATATATATATATATCTTTTAGGGTTCCTATATGGCCACCACTAACCTCCTCAATGAGGGAGTTATCCCTCACCCTAACAGACACGACCCTCCCAAGGTCGGGTCACCAAAAGGCACTAGGTCAAACAATCACACATAGATCATTCTTCTCATGGGTGCTCAAAACCTTTACGTAAAGCATGTACATCTAACCCACACACTTGAAGGTATAGAAGACTAAGGTATCCATATCATCTTGTCATCCCTTTCTCTAACATCCACTTAGGGTTAGGGTTAGCATCATCCTTAAAGGATGCGTTAGGTATCTTCTTGTTCCTGGAGGCTTCTTCCTCCAAGGCTAACTCTCTTCTCATCATACTACAAGAAGGTCTAACCTCAGAGCTCTCCTGAGGGCACAGCAATACATGCCATGCCACCTAAGCATGTAACTAATCTTTAGTTTGTGCTTGTTTACATGCTTTTCATTATTTGGTGGACGATTCCTTAATCCTTATTACCCTTAAACCAAACATAGGAGGGTGGTTGAGAGAGATAAACCCTAATTTATTAAAGTTATCCAACGAATGGGGTAGACAAGGGACGAAGACAGATGAGAGAAGACCTAGAGGTATCTTATTTTGAGTCAAATCCTCTGATTTTGAAGAAGCAGTCACACATAATCTGGGAGTCCTTGTAGACTGACTAGAAGGGTAGAGGAAAATCTTGCGAGCCCCCAGATTGTGATCATTTTCTAGACACCTCCATCATCGGAAAATCATCTAGTAACTCCCTTGGGTTCTAAAGAGTTTATAAAATCTAATAATTATTAGACATTAAATGGAAAACCATTGCTCCATTACCAATTGTAATGACCCCGCTTCCCAGTAACCCCCAATTGAGAAAGACCAAGAAGTCAGAGGCGTTATCCCAAAAATAGGATCAATGGTTTTGCAAATGATCAAAAATAATTATCAAATTCTACAAAAGACTAAACTAAAAACTGGAATATAAATTTACTTTTTACATACCTTGAAGATTAGGCAACTGAGACTTCTACCCGTAGAAGAATTCTATCTAACTAATCCTCCTTGATAATTTAACTTTAATCTTTCACAGGTTCCACTTTACTATTTGTCCAATTTTAGGTATTTCCTAAAACACAGACAAACAAAATGTTAGTCAGTATAAATGAATATATTGGTATATGGAGACAAACAAAACATTGCACATAAGCTTTAACAACCTAATTATACCAAGTAGTTGTTAACAAGACAAAATTACATTTTATAATGTGACTTCCCAACCGCTTTTAATCATACTATGGGATACCCTCTCTTAGGGTTTAGTCCTTGTAAGGGACTTAAGGTTACCTTCTCCATCCTGAGCATGGTACCTGGGGTCACCTCTCTGGGTGCCCAATGGTCTACCCTCTAGGGCTTGACCACTTCAGACATTCCCTCCGGGGCTTGGTCTTGCATCATACATCCAGAGATGGTATGTAGGTTCGAAACAGTCACATATATATTTAAGTTGTGATAATCATATTCACTTTAAAGATTGTAGAAATAAAAGCATCCAAATAGTTTATTTCCATGCAATCGATAAAACATTGAGAAAATGCCAGGAAACTAAAATGTGTACACATAATTAACCACATACCTGATTTGGAGATTTCACAGGAAATAAGCATAATCCAATCCAATCAAGATGTCCAATCAAGCAAGATAAGCAACCAATCAATCAATCTCGATCCTAAAATATGTGTAACACCTAATTGTTACCATCACATCCCCAAACAACTCCTTATTGACTTGGGACACCTTTATAAGGTTTCTAGGTCTCATTAGGATTGATTAGGGTTTCTTAGATTAGTTTCTCAAACTTTATTCTTTTTAGGTCAACAAACCCTAAAATAGCTTTTCTACTCATGAAAACCCTAATTACTCAAGTTATCCATATTAAGGATCCTTTATTTTCAAATTGGCTTTAGAACATAATATCTCTATCTTATTCATGGATTTTCATAATCAAAACCATTAAAAATCATCATTACTAAAATTAGGGTTTCTAAGCCCATTAAATGCACTTCATATACATGAAACCCTAAATTAAGCCAATTATGCATAAAGATCATCTTTTTAGATCTAAATCTTCCTTTTATTAATAATGGGTTAATATAGCTTAGATTATCCAAAGAACATTATTACATTCACTAACCATAAAAACTTAGGGGTTTCCATTAATAACACCATTAAAGGTGACATCTTTAAGTACTTTTTGAATTACAAGCAGAATCAGGCCTTCATTATATTTTTATTGAATTTCTCGCATTCTCATGATCAATTTTCATATAAGACATGTCTCAATCCAAACTATCTACAATTATTTATGAATTTTTACAAATCAAAGATAAGTGGGCCAATTATACACTGCCACATAAGCAATTATAGCACTATTAGCTCATTACCTTTTCTCTCTCCCCTGGGCATGCTGATTCTTTACCTGGATCTGTTAGCATGGAGACCCAATTTAGGTTGGTCTCCTTGTCCCTTGTCCAGCGTGAGACGTTGCCCGCCTCCCCTATTCTTTCGGAAAAATAGGGCTCCTCCTACACTTGCTTGCGGCGACCACCCTACCTTTGGGTTGGCTCGTGAGGACACAAAAGACCAGGCTAGCAGCCCGCCTATGCTCCTCCATCTCTACCTCACCTAGGTCAGTAGTCCAAGGGTCTCCCTTCCACCAGGTGGACTCGGTTTCCCGTGCCAGTGTCACGGACCTGGGTGGCAGTTGGCGTCCTTCACACGCACACTGCACACAGAGAGAAAGGCGAGACCAGGATTAGTTGGTGTTGGCTTAGCGAGCCTCCTAGCATTGCCCCTTGTCTCTTGACTGGGTCAATGCTCAGCCCTAGGTTCCTTCTTGGGCATGGTGTTAGCCGAATTGTTTTGGGGAACTGGCGGCAGCCTGTTAAGGGATCTAGAGGAACATTCTGACTTTTCTTACAATATAGACTCAGGACGATGTTGTTGTTTTAGGGACCAAAGCATGGACTTATATATATATATATATATATATATATATATATATATATATATATATATATATATATAACTAGGAACGGTTGATAAAAAAGGCACTCCTCAAGGTAGCCGTCCCATACAATAATCAACTTGCCAATTCTATTACTTTATTTCCATATACTCGAGTCCATAACACCCCTTTCCTCTTATAAATTCTTTTCTCTTCCAAAAGTATTAAAAGATGTCCCTTTTCACTCGAACAAATTAACACCAACTAAAAAGCAATACATGGTCCTAGGAAGAAATATTTCTGTCTTGTATTCTTTTACATAAATTCTTTATTTCTATAATCCAAAAGTCACGAGAAGAAAATCCCACTTCCATAATTTTCAAATCAAAACTAATAAGGAAAAACATTAAACTATTTGGTACACATTGGTTAATTAACCACTTTATCAATAAAAGTCCACACATGTCTTTTATCTCTCTTTTTAATGTAATTCCTCCCACCAATTATCCTTATTTTTAAGGAACTTATCAAAACCTTTTTCTTTCAAGTTATATTTATTAATTGGGGTTCATTGGGATGTCATTTCCATACAAAACTTGCTCCTTTAAAATAATTTTTAAAGAAATATCATTATCCCATGAATAATATTATTGAGGAAAATGCTTATCATTTTTTGCTTATATTTATAATTCAATTTTATCAAAATTGAGGACATTACATTCACAAAGAAAATATTGCAAAGGAAATCCATTCAATACAATTTCCCAAATCATACAATCATTGGAGAAATTGCATTTCAAACCATACAAGCCCAAAAATTGAAGCCTTTTTCTGAGCTATATGGAATCCATGTAAGCTAACAAGGTAGGACCTTGATAGCAACACCTAAAGGGGTTAACACCTACATGGTACAATAGGGTCTTAAGATCAAGACCCACATGGATAGCATAAAAGGACAAATTGGTTGAATAAATCAAGTTCAAAATGTTTAACATGATAGAAGTTTGTTTACCAATTGTCATTCTTGTTGTTGTAGTCAAAATGGAATATGATGTTTTGCATATGAAAGATGGAAATTGGATTCCTTAAGGGAATGCATTAGAGGATGTATATGTGACACAACCTAAAAGGTTTCATAACTTGATGAATGCAAATTAAGTCCATAAACTACAAAGTTCAATCTGGGATTGAAACAAGCAACTCAGAAGTGGGATCTTTTGACTTGACAAGATAGTCAAAGAGTTTGACTTGAATCAAGAAAAAAGAAGAAATCTGTGTTTACAAAAGATTTAGTGGGAGCATATATGAATATTCCATAGATGATGAGGAATAAAATCTCAATTTTGTGAATATTGAGAACTGGCATAAAAACTCCTTCTACAATAATGGATAAGGTGAAACCTCTTATGAGATAAGGACCAAGACCTATGAGATAGTTCTTGAAGGTTTCACAATGGAAGTTTAAGCACATAGAATAGCAATGTGTTGAAAGAGTTCAACATGGAAGGATTCAATGAGAGAGAATTCAGATTGGCTCTCATGAAACCTATATTCCTATTCTTATGAAGAATGGAAATATCATGAATTAGATTCTATGGGCCAGTCCAATAATGGATCTATCATGAATGCTATTAATATGCTTATTCTATATAGTCTTATATGTAATGGACATGAGAAGATGATATAAATTCAAATAAGGGATAGATTTCTAGTCAATGATAATAGCAATAATAGGAAGAGTTGGATGTAAAGAGTTACTTCGATTTAAGCTTCCATAAATGGAAAAGTGATGAAAAAATTAAAATATGTTTTTATTTAAAAGAGAAAAAGGATTTAATTAGTTGGAAAGGGTTCTGAACTAATAGCCATTAATGCTAATCTACAATAAAGGCTGATTATACTTGTGTTGTGAACACAATGTGATACTGTATGGATCTAAAAGGTTCATATGATGAACTTCTAGATGTTCCGATCATTGATGACTCAGTAGAGATATTATGACAACAATGGAGCTAATTGTTAGGAAAGAAATATAAGATACCGTATAACAGTGGTTTCATCTCAAAGTGAAGGGATAAGAAACATGAAATATACTGACTATAAGAAAAGTGTTGCTAACTCGGTAAATCAGCACTAGCACAACAAAAGCATGTTGGACATGTTTAGATCACTAAAGATGAGATCCGTTGGTGATTGGCTCTAAGTGAAAGTGGGAGTCTGTAGACAAGGTATGACCATAGAGCCAATCATATGATGATTGACATGACATGATTACCTAAAATGATTTGATTAATTATAACATATATGAAGGCAAGCTTCCAATTCATTTGTTTCACTCACTTATGAGATAATGTGGATACAGAGTGAATGTCTAGAGAATAATATTACTCAATGACATATGTCTTCAAGTATTAGCCTTGTTGAATGAGATCGTACATATTTTAGGAGTAAATATACATGTTCTCATTATGTCCCTAGTCAGTTGTTACTATGGAAGGTAGATAGACACCAGTAACACACAAGACTTGAGTGTGAGTTGGTTGATGACTGAGTCTCACTAAGTCATGCTATGGCTATATAAAACCAAGCACACAGATACATGTTAGAGAACAAGGTATCGGACAGACCCACCTTGAGAGTGACACATGGTTTTGTGGTCACAATCATCTCTCATAGTGAAGGTGGTGATTGTGATTCTTAGCCCTAAAATCACTACACTCATCACATGTCATTGGGCACACTATGACATCATCAAACAAAGTCCTGAAACATGGGTTGTTATAACGGTGATGATTGGGTGACTTTGACACATTGGTATAGAATGTGAGTGATAGATATGGGATTTGTCCCTCCTATGGGAGTATGATATCCTGGCCACTTGATTAGCGAGACTAAGAAACACATGCACATGCATATGTGAATCAATATATGATATTGAGGTCACATTATCTTATACATTCTTCTCTTGGTTCAAGTAACATGGTTTGAACGTTGAAAGGATGACCAACCATGCCTTGAGTTCATCTTGGATATCAGAGAAAAAGGAATTATACAATCACTATAACACCTTACACAAATTGCAAGTTGAAGTTGTTCTCCAACTCTCCATTTCACTTGAGATAATGTGGATACAGAGTGAATGTCAAGAGAATAATATTACTCAATGACATATGTCTTCAAGTGTTAGCCTTGTTGAATGAGATCATACAGATTTTAAGAGTAAATATACATATTCTCATTATGTCCCTAGTCAGTTGTTACTATGGAAGGTAGATAGACACCAGTAACACACAAGACTTGAGTGTGAGTTGGTTGATGACTGAGTCTCACTAAGTCATGATATGGCTATATAAAACCAAGCACACAGATGCATGTTAGAGAACAGTGTATCGAACAGACCCACCTTGAGAGTGACACATGATTTTGTGGTCACAATCATCTCTCATAGTGAAGGTGGTGATTGTGATTCTTAGCCCTAAAATCACTACACTCATCACATGTCGTTGGGCACACTATGACATCATCAAACGAAGTCCTGAAACATGGGTTGTTATAACGGTGATGATTGGGTGACTTTGACACATTGGTATAGACTGTGAGTGATAGATATGGGATTTATCCGTCCTACGGGAGTATGATATCATGGCCACTTGATTAGTGAGAATAAGAAACAAGTGCACATGCATATATGAATCAATATATGATATTGAGGTCACATTATCATAGACATTCTTCTCTTAGTTCAAGTAACATGGTTTGAACGTTGAGAGGATGACCAACCATGCCTTGAGTTCATCTTGGATATCAGAGACAAAGGAATTATACAATCACTATAACACCTTACACAAATTGCAGGTTGAAGTTGTTCTCCAACTCTCCATTTCACTTGAGATAATGTGGATACAGAGTGAATGTCTAGAGAATAATATTACTCAATGACATATGTCTTCAAGTATTAGCCCTGTTGAATGAGATCATATAGATTTTAAGAGTAAATATACATATTCTCATACTGTCCCTAGTCAGTTGTTACTATGGAAGGTAGATAGACACCAGTAACACACAAGACTTGAGTGTGAGTTGGTTGATGACTGAGTCTCACTAAGTAATGATATGGCTATATAAAACCAAGCACACAGATACATGTTAGAGAAAAGTGTATCAAACAGACCCACCTTGAGAGTGACACATGATTTTATGGTCACATTCATCTCTCATAGTGAAGGTGGTGATTGTGATTCTTAGCCCTAAAATCACTACACTCATTACATGTCGTTGGGCACACTATGACATCATCAAACGAAGTCCTGAAACATGGGTTGTTATAACAGTGATGATTGGGTGACTTTGACACATTGGTATAGACTGTGAGTGATAGATATGGGATTTGTCCCTCCTACGGGAGTATGATATCCTGGCCACTTGGTTAGTGAGACTAAGAAACAAATGCACATGCATATGTGAATCAATATATGATATTGAGGTCACATTATCTTAGACATTCTTCTCTTGGTTCAAGTAACATGGTTTGAATGTTGAGAGGATGATCAACCATGCCATGAGTTCATGTTGGATATCAGAGACAAAGGAATTATACAATCACTATAACACCTTACACAAATTGCAGGTTGAAGTTGTTTTCCAACTCTCCATTTCACTTGAGATAATGTGGATACAGAGTGAATGTCTAGAGAATAATATTACTCAATGACATATGTCTTCAAGTATTAGCCTTGTTGAATGAGATCATACAGATTTTAAGAGTAAATATACATATTCTCATTATGTCCCTAGTCAGTTGTTACTATGGAAGGTAGATAGACACCAGTAACACACAAGACTTGAGTGTGAGTTGGTTAATGACTGAGTCTCACTAAGTCATGATATGGCTATATAAAACCAAGCACACAGATACATGTTAGAGAACAGTGTATCAGACAGACCCACCTTGAGAGTGACACATGATTTTATGGTCACAGTCATCTCTCATAGTGAAGGTGGTGATTGTGATTCTCAGCCCTAAAATCACTACACTCATCACATGTCGTTGGGCACACTATAACATCATCAAACAAAGTCCTGAAACATGGGTTGTTATAACGTTGATGATTGGGTGACTTTGACACATTGATATAGACTGTGAGTAATAGATATGGGATTTGTCCCTCCTACGGGGGTATGATATCCTGGCCACTTGATTAGCGAGACTAAGAAATGCATGCACATGCATATGTTAATCAATATATGATATTGAGGTCACATTATCTTATACATTCTACTCTTGGTTCACGTAACATGGTTTGAACGTTGAGAGGATGACCAACCATGCCTTGAGTTCATCTTGGATATCAAAGACTAAGGAATTATACAATCACTATAATACCTTACACAAATTGCAGGTTGAAGTTGTTCTCCAACTCTTCATTTCACTTGGGTAGCACTGATGTGCGACTAGGCACCACTCTTTTCTTGTGATGTCATAACCTAGTTATGGACATTCACTGCCAATGTGATATGGGACCTATAAGGCCACACACATAGGAACTCATCTAAAAGAGGAGTTTGATCTTGAATGATAGTTGGATCAATTACTAAAGTGTTTAGGTATTCATATCACACAACTGATTGCTTGAATGGTTGGCCAGGTCTACCAAACGACCATCTCACTGAGTGAGACATCCATTTGGGCAGCCAGACGTGCATCTCATGTAGTTGAGATAGCTGTTTGGGGGTCAGGTTGATCAGAGATCAATTTGTCTAAGTTTTTCCCTTGAACTGACCAGCTCATCTCAACTCACCAGACGACCATCCAAGTGGGTGAGACAGACATCTTGCTGGTGTGAGATGGCTCGGTTGGGTCGAACAAAAATTCTGGAGTCTTCCGAACTCGTTTCAATTTCACATAATTGGGATGCAAGTAAATTAATGTGTGCCATTAATTAGGAAACGATTTTCCAATTCATAATTGACTAAGAAAGTGCAAAAGGACCATCTCACATCCCATACGATTGTCTCTCTCATTGAAATGACTGTGTCACGTGCGAGACAACCATCTCAGCTTATGAGATGACTGTTTCGGCTAACGCAAGTTGTGAAACTTCTAGAATTGTAGTGAAAATTTAAGATCTTCTAGTCCTTTCCACTCCCGCTTCAGTCCCACATTGGCTAGGGACTGGGAACCTTAACCCTAACCCCTCCTATATATAGAGGGGTACTGGGGTCTGCCCAGAACACAACACAAACAACTGAGAATCAGTCCTCTGACAACTGTTGTCCTCTCTGGTTGTGGTAACCAAGAGAGCCCGAGCAAGTCCTACCTGAAAATGAGGGATAGCCAACTGGAGAGAACAACTAAGAAGTTGTTGTTGTGGGAGAGTAGGTTGGTGACTAGTACACCAATGGGGAGGACAACTCCTTCCTGGTTGTTCTTGGTGAAGACGAGGGTTCCAGCTGGTCCGTGTGAACTACTCTAGAGGCAGGAGTCCTTTGACTACTACTTGAAGAGCAAAGTCAACCTACAGTCTGTGGCGAGACCACTGGAGTCACTCCAGAGGTTGTGCAAACGTTGTTCATGGTGAAGACAAGGAGTTGCACATCCACCATTCAAGAACAACTTGTCAGCAATTGCAAAGAAGCAAGTTTTGTCATTGTACTTGCTCCATGACCATGTATAACTTGGTAAAACCATCCTTCCTATTTTATAGTAGTTGACGCGATCTTGCTGTAATGGGGAATACAAATAGATTAAACTTTTGTTATCGTTGTTATACTATGTGCCTGTATTTTCCAACAGTTTCACCACGGTTAACATTGCAAATTAATATCATTATATTAATAAAAATATCCCTTAACTTTGGATTAAGAGTCTGTAGTGAGAATTACCCACTCTCACGATGTAACTCATTACCTAATCAAATACCAACCCACTCTCATATCAATTGTGTAATTAGATAGGTGCTTTATCAATTTCTTTGGGTAATCTCCTCACATTTGTAAGACACCCTTCTCAAAGGGATTGATAGAATGTGTATTTCTATTAAGTTCTGACCATTAATTTTTCTTTTTCAAAGAAATTAAAGGTCCAATTACTAACTATGGTGATCAAGCATGAATATTTCATTCACTCTCATAGAAATAAATGTAGATATTAAGAGAAACCGATGAATTAATGCATAAGTGTCAATTACAATGCATAACCGCACTACTCCCAAGTCCTAAGGAACGTGGGGATTAGCCCCAAATGATTTTTATAGTAAAAAAAATCAAAGGGAAGACAAGATACATGGATAGCATGAAGAACCCCTGAAGTAGACAGTTCAAATGATTCCTTCTTGCACACATGCCGATTTGCTACCTTTCGGCTGCAAATCTGTCCACTGGAAGTTCCCGGATCATCTGAAATGTGGTCTTCTTCTCCGCTACATCCTCTCTCTCACTCCCGGATGTAGTACGGTGGAAAAGATGAGATAGATAGGTCTGGTCGCACTTCCCCTAAGTCATAAGAGTGACTTAGGGTGAGTTAAAACCTTAGCCATCAGATTAAACAATGTCTTTACATCTACATGATCCCAACACATCAATACTATCGATAGGGTGTCGATACTACCAACTCCTCTAATTGTGCAGACACCTATCAAGTTGTTGGTACTACCGATAAAACTATGAATAGTATTGACTTGCTTCGATAATTTTTGACCACAACGTTGTGATGTTGTCGCTAGTATTGAATTGCTAAGTCGGTACTACTGAGTCTTCTCAATTTCTTTCTGTTCCAAATTGAGCATGTGCCAGTACCAATGCCTCCAAAGTCGGTAGTACAGAGGTGTGTAGATTCTTGTACATTCACCTGAAATGCATAAAATCCAAACATAAGCTCATGAAATATACAAAATCATTCGGAAACATTGAAATTATATTCATTTGATGTAAATAAGTATCAAAAGCTAATAAAAGTAAACCATGCACAATTAATATTAGAATTAACAAAAAGTTCACAAAAATTAATATAAAATAGCCTATGAAATGACAATTAAATAGTGCATGAATTTGCAAGAAATGAACTTCAATGTTACACCATTTCCATGTCTACTCTCCAAGTTATGGGGAGGTGCCCGTTCAACAAGAATAGATTAAGGTTCTACTCCATAGTGGAGCAGCTACTATCAACAAGAAGGCACCCATAATCAAGGAGGAGCAACCACAGGTCACACCATCCACAATAGATGTGCTAGATTCTTTCCTAGGGGCAGTGTTGATGCAAGGTTAGGAGAGGAGATACATAATGTGTCATACAATCCTCCACATATGCGTCCAAAAGACACATGTGTTGTCCCAGAAAAGTATAATGTTGAGATAAGAGGACAAGCAATATGAGATTAATCCAGACATCTTCCAAAAGGTGCAAGTCAACTTCCTATTTGTGGAGGAGATAGAATAGATCCTGTATATAGAAGCTTTTGAAGGATATTTTCAACAAGAAAAGATGGCTAAAATATATAGATGGTGTGTGTGTTGATGAAGTGGTTAATGCATTGATCTAGAGAAGATTTTCAATAAAGAATAAGGACCCATGATGTTTAGTGGATGAAATAAAGGTGACTTGTTGTGTTTTCTCTGGTGTGTAGAATTTCACAGTGTCAATACTTCCCACCCATAACTCGATAGCACTGCCACTTCATCTGAGAATCATAGGGAGTTTTCTAAATTTTGTAGCATCAAAAAGTGAGTCGGTGGAACTAATTCCTTATCAGTTTGACACTGTGCGAGAGCCATTCATCTTGGTAGCGCCGACACCACTGTTGGTAGCACTGACATTTTTTAGAAGAAATCATAGATATAGATCAAAGAAGACAAAGGACGACACAAGTCGCTACCACCAACACACTTGTCGGTGGCACCAACATAGAAGACTAGTTGTTTGACACAATAGATTGACCACCACACTCGATCGACACATTCTACGCACCTAATCCACAAATTTCGTCGAGACATTCCACCCACCACCACCATTTAGAGTATTTGGTACCATCGTTCCACCTCTAAGTTTGATATTTAGAAATGAGGACATGATCAAATTCAAGCTTAGTGGGATGATGGAGTGTATTTTTTGCATTATTTTCTATTTTATTTAGTTTTCTTATTTCCAAGTAGTAGGATCCACAATCTATCTAATGTAATTGTGGAGGTTAATTTATCATGATAGCATCATATCATTAAAACTACGATGCTTCTTTCTCTCATGATAAATTGAAAAAGAACAAATTTTAGGTAAAAATTAAAACTTTACTTCAATGCTCTATCTTATAAGCTAATTTATGAAGTCTATGACAACCAACTTGAGGAATTTTTGGGTCAGTAAGCTTGTGGACACCTTATGCGAATGAAAACCTTAATGTACCTAAGGCTTGTGTATTATGGGAAGGTTTGAGCTTAAACCAACCATACAAGTAAAGAGATCTTACGTGAGAATCTTAGAAATATACTATAAGATCACCCTGTACACAGGTTGATAGGAGAAAAATATATCATAATTAAGAAAGGCATTGTCTCTTAGTCATGTGATTACATCCAACATTCATGATATTTCATTCACCACCACAACATGATCAAATAATGCAAATTGATTCCTCTTGATTACATTGCATAGCATTGTATGTTTCATATTAGCTAGTTTCTATCCAAGTGCATTGGTAAAAAGTAAAGATGTTTGTATCATTTAGTTTAGTTGGAAAATTTTTGTTGCATAACAACTTCCATGTAGATTGCATTTTCCTCTGCATATTTTGCATATCATGCAACACATATCTATTTTCTCTACAATATAAAGAGTGAAAGGATATGCATCTGTATCCCTCCTGATGAAAAAATCAAGAAAATAAAGAAAAGACGTGTAACATCCTCATTTTTTTAGGTATTCGTTTACAATTCTCCTAATATCATATCCTTTATGGTCACATATTACAAAAGGGTCAAATTAAAAAAAAATGATTATAGTCATGCCTTGGGAAATTTTCCATTAAGAGAAAAAAAGGTAAATACGACTACATCTAAAATTTCAAGATCTAATTCCTTTTAAAAATTAGTTATGCAATATCTAAGCTTACTCTAGTATTACTCATATTAATGCATTTGATCACCTAACTCGGTAACTAACACTAGGATTGTAAAGAGTGGGATAAATCCACCTTTCTACTCAAAACAATGATAAACAAAATCCAATTTGGATAGCAGCGGAAGATAAAATTTTGACTATATTCAATTTCAAATAAAGTGTACATAAAAATTCTCCCAATATGGGTGTACATGCTTTATACAAAAAGAGGATCTAAGTAGAGGGAAATCTAACTACTCCACTTTTGTCTTCAAGCAACATATCCATCATCTAAGTCCAAGCCAAAGCCAAGATCTTCAAGTCCTATTCAACCACCTTGCTTCACACCTGGGTGGTTGGGAAGTCACCCAGCAAAAGGGAAAGGAAAATAAAAAGTATGTGTTGCAAAACTATTGTAAGATGGAAAGATAAGTAAAGCATGTGAAAACAGGCTAGGGTTCATCATAAGATGAGACATCAAGAGTACGAGGCTGTTATTAAGGAAACTTGCCAATAACAAAAGTAAATAAAGGATTTGCATGTAAATTAATATGTCTACCTAACTAAGTAGGGTTGAGGCACCTACCAGACCTCTAACCTTAGGTGAGGGGAGAATAAGACATTCCCAGTCACCTATAATTTTTATTATGGGGAGAATTATAAACATTCCCCTAGGGCGATTATATACATGCCCTCTATGGGTGGTTGTACATAAGTACCACTACTTAAACATTAAATAGAACATTTAAATACATGCTAGCAAAGAGTTATGACAAGATTAATCAAAAGAATATATAACATGGTAGTGGGGTATGAATACCCAATCAAGATAATACTACAACTACTTTTGAGGCAATAAACAATTTAGGTTTCAAGAATCAAGGTTTAGTTCAGAATAAGCCTCATTAGGGAATATGGGTATTGGTATAAAATTTTCCCAACTGAAGGGGGTAGATGCACAAACCTCTTTTCACACATAAAGGTTAACTTGAATAGTATACTTTGGTCCACAAAGTCAACTTTTCATCCTAAAAACACATTATGTATATTAGCCACGTCAAAGTGAACATATTCGTTCCTATTGTATTTTTATATTATTATTACCCAATTCCCGACCATGTAATGTCATGTTAGGGTTTATGATTTTAATCTTTGTTGAGATAATATGTGATGCTTTACATATCTATCTTAGTTCTAGTTACCAATATTTAGTCACATAAGTTTATGTAACTCATATATGTGGATAATAATATATAGGTTGCCAAAATAGGTGTAATGGTGTGAGTCCATATTATTCCTAACATCATGATTACCATGTTTATTGGTGTAAGTATATTCCATATGAATATTTATTAGGTTCACTAATATACACATGATTTGATCCAACTAACATGTCGTCTAGATATATGTTTATAAAAGTATATTCCTTTACACATTATTATCTTTTTTTACATTATATCATTAGATAAATTCTTATACAGATTTCAAGTTCCCTTGGATTAATTTAGATGAGAGTGTTCCCTAGATCCATATGTATTTCTAATTATCATGTCATGCACCTATATATATATGATTTCTAATGTAAAGGTTACATTAACACAAGGATACACCATTAATGATTCTTAGAGTTCGGTAAGTATACAATAAGCAATTAGGGTGATTCTTTAATCATTTTTGGATATCAATCTACCCGGGTCTTATACAACATCTTTTATTTAATATCAAGTTTCCACTTTAACGTATCATTACAGGTTTGATTTCATGCAATCTAATATTTACATTTGTATACAACAAAGTTGATAGGTAAGATAATTGACTAGTTCATGTTATGGTTTTAAATAACTAGATTATCCTTACTCCATTCTTATCCCATCTTTATAATCTATTTTCTAAAACAAAACTATTGAAAATGAAATGAAGACTTACATGTCTAAAGTTACCATGGGGGTTGCATGTCTGGTTGATTCACAACAAGATGGGGACCCAAACACATCATCACGTTCTCTATGATCATGTGACCCAGGAAGAAGCAACATGTAATGAGTCACCATCGTCAGGTTGAATGGAGGTGTTTGCAGACATCATGGTCTTGCAGATCTAGCGGTTGCGAATGACAGCGTCATTGTCAAGGTCGACGACGTTGCACTTGGTGGCTATGATGCCCTGCTGTCATAGTGTGTTGGTGTCGGGGTTGCTCTGGAAGTGGTGTTGTCAGCGTCGGGGCAGCGCAGCGTCAGGGCATCGCAGCATCAGGGCGTCGGGGCGTCACAGCATCAGGGCGTCATAAGGGCAGTTGGTAGAGATGCTAACGCAGCGTCGAGGCGTCGGTTGGGCAGTTGTTAGTGACGCCGACACAACGTCGGGGGCTGCTAGACGTCGAAGGTCAGATGTGAAGATGTTAACAACGCCGACGTAGCGTCGGGGTTGCTGGGCGTCGAGTTTTAGGCGTCGCTCGGGGAGAGAAAGAAGAAGAGGAGGAGGTGACGCTGCCCAATGATTCTCAACTCTATTTGGTGTTGCTCGCCATGGTTGGATGCAAGGTGAGAGTAGGCTGGGCGGCTAGGGCTTCATGTGTTTGAGGAGAAAAGGAATGAAGGGAGGAAGATATATAAATAGGATACGTAGAGGAAGGGTTGGGCGTTGCCCGTTTTGGAAGGGGGGAAACGTGAGGGAGAGGAAGCAACGCAGCGTTGCTTTACGTTTGCTTTAGGAAAACTGTAATTTGTTTAATCAAATACCACTTTCAAAGCATATGATAATTAGGATTATAAATATCAATTCAATTGGGAAAGCAAGCATTATTCAGTTAAATATACAATTTGAACCCTTTACTTTTTAATACATGTAGATCCCAATTGTAACATTAGTTTTCTTTTTTGGGAATTCTAAGTATTTTATTTAATCCCTTTAAAGTAATTCATATTTTCTCTTTCTTAATATATTAGAGACTCATATAATTATCAAATAATGTGCAACTTCACTCTCAAGGAAAACAAAATATATGGAACATGAATTTGTTATTAACTTCATTTGTTTAGTTATTTTAATTAATGATTTGAATATTTTACACATGTTCTCTCTCCTAAATTCACATTCTCACCAAATATTTTCCAAATTGATTCAAAATTCACCCAAAGGTCTATTTTAACCTATATAACACGAATTTGGCATTAATACATTTTTTTGAAGACTTTTAATATTTTATTCAATACATTTAAATTTTATCACTTATTTTATCCTTTTAATTTATTAGATGCATCTAGAAACCTTCTAAAAATATAAAACTCGGTCTACAAGTAATAGTAAATGTCAGGAACACGTTTTTGACATTAATTAATTTTTATCAATATATATTTAATATTTTTGGTCTTTAAGTCATTTTCTCTCTCTTTAATAAAATAAAATATTAAACATTGACCAAATTAAATGCAAATTTGCCCAAAGGATTATTTTTGTGTTTAGAATATGAATTTGGAGTTATTTTTCTGATTTGAGAACATTAAGTATTTTATTTCACTTTATTGGTATATTTCCTATTTTCTTTTGATAATGTCATTAATATTTATATTTATGTTCCACTTTAAATGATACTTGGCCCTTAAGTTACTTTTTGATCAATGAAACGAATTTGAGTGTCAAATTATCCTGATGGGTTTCCAATTATAATATTTGGTGCAATATCTTTCTCATTATCTTCTTTACCCATTAATTCCCATATTACCTTTAATTATTGCATTTATCTTCTCCTTTATTTCAAATTCGGATTTTCTCTTATTTCTCTTATTCTAGGAAGTGCTAGAAAGTTCTAGGATGAAATATTTTTTTTTTATTGCTTAGTGTATAATTTGCATTTTAGGCCCATTATCTAAAGTCTTACTGAGGTATTTGTGCATAAACCCAAATATTGGAATAAAAGGTGAACAAATGTTCATTAAACCATCATATTGTCCACAAAATAAACAGAACAGACAAAGAGGATAGAAATGAGAGGAAAAGATGGAAAAAGAGGACCAAAAGGCAAAATGCCCAGATTTCAGTATGTTACAAGGATAATATTAAAGACCTTATTATGATCATATGGTCAAAGTTTGAGACCTAACACAATCAATTTGACAATGTAAATAATTTTAGAAGATATTGGTATTTTTCCATGAAATAAGTCATTTTCATAAATTTTATTCTCCTAGGATTTTTGTGAGCCACCCAATTTGGTCAGATGATGCACCCGATCAATCACATACATTCGATTCTTTCTTCAACTTCTTACTTGGAGCATGACTCCACATTTGGGATCAATTTTGGATTTATCCCATTGTGACTAATTATTTCCAAAACCATTTCCATGGTTGGATTTGAGAGAAGGTTACACATCTTTTAAACCCTCATATGAACCCTAATTCTCACCCAATTGAAAATGCATGGCTCAACTACCACCCTTCTTATGTGTTCCCTTTACCAGAGGCCACTAGGGTACCGTTGTAAGCATAGAGAGCATCCATGTTGCTTGGACAAGGGTCCTTGAAGGCTTTACTTCATTCAATTTATCTTCCATCCCTCCCGAGTAATCCCCTACTATCTTGTTAAACCTCTAGCTATCCACCATCACCAGGACACCTCCTGTAAAAAAAAAAACACCTACACCATCTCCGGTATCGCTGGAGGTCGAAAACACTCTTGGTTTGGGACACGATTCATCAAGACAACCAGTCGAAAAAACCACATCACATGTTCAATCATTGTTTGGCGTGGAGGTGTTCTGAGCGCACGTGTGACGTGGCTTATCGCACTAACAAACTCACTTAGGGTTTAAATCCCTAAGTTTTTTAACCAAAACAACGTGCAATAATACCACCCGCAAGCGGACGGGTTTTATCGCAGTATAGTGGAGGATCGAATCCCAAGGGACAACGTTTCTAAGAATCTTTCTCTAGTCGAGTCTAGTTGAATCAAGACTAATATTTAGAACAAGGTTGGTTGAAATGCGTTTAATTAAGCTAAATGCAAGAAAAGTAAAAGAGAAGGATTAAAGGTTGATTAAAGATTAATGATGGAAATTGCTGGGATGGTCCCGGGTTTCACCACCACTACTCATGCAATCACATCCAAATATCAAACATCCATGCACGATATAACCATTCAAATAGAGCTGCTGCAGAACCCCCCGTATGGGCGTCAGGTCCGTGTAAGCATCACCTTAGGTATCAGATGTCTCGTCACCATCCAGATCACATACTTATGGCTCCGAAGATATAGAAATCCAAATGAGGTTGTGGGGCCCCTATATAGGTGTCAGGCACACAGAAGCATCACCGTGGGATAGATGGCTCGTCACCGCACGGATCATACACTTACAACCCCAAGGAATCCCATTCTATTTCTAGTTTGGGAGTCAACCGCGATAATCGACATTCAAAACCTACACTTTGAAGTTCTTGCAACATAGGAAACGAACATGATAAATGCAAGTAGGTGATCAATCCACAAGAACACATCGACGATTAACAATGAAATGAAAGCTTATATACATGCCATGGAATGTTTAATAGTTAGATATGCAAGCATGGGTAGTGGGGCTAGTCCCCGCACCCCAGCGAAAGTAAACTACTCACTCATAGTGAGAGAAGCAATAATAATAAGAGAGAGAGAAGTTTCCGCTATGAGCATGGTGAAGAAGATGATCGCAGCTCGGTGGAGAAACGGTCTTCTATACGATGTCGGGGCAGATCTAGAGGAGGAGAGACGAACACCACGGCAGACGGGGCAGATCTTCTCTCTCCACCTTCTTCTTCTTCTTGTAGTCCTCGCTTGCAGCAGGATTAGCAGCTCGTGGATGAGATGGAGGCATGGAAGTGGCATGGACGCGACAGATCTAGACTCAGATCTAGATCTAGATCCGGATGTGAACGAGGTGGCTTGCAGATCTGAGTCTTCACTCCAGATCTGGATGAACAGGCTGCAAAACCACCACGGGGGTAGGCTCTTGGCTATGGAGATCGTCTCCTTAGGCTCAGGACAGTCCTGCATCCTAACGGCGTCTGGAGATGATGATTTGACAAGTTGGAGTCGTGTTCTATTTATAGGCAGGCTGGCACCGACTTAAAAATCACGACTTTGTCATTTCTGCAGCAGATCGTGGCTTTTTGCACGGTCGTGTCTTTTTGCACGGTCACAGAAAATAACAGGTCGCCATCTTTTTTCTATTCTGCCCTTGGTCGCGATTGTGAAATACACGGTCGCGATTCCCTTTTGGTCAGGTCACGGTTCCTCTTTTCTGGTCACGATTGTGAAATACACGGTCGCGATTGTTGGAATCGCGGTCGTGATCTACTATAGTTGTTGCTGGTCGTGGCTAGCTGGGTGAAGGCCACTGCGGGTGGTTGCAGAGAGAAGGCAACCTGCGTTAGATGAAGAAGGTAGCTGCAAGCATGGGTGGTGAAGGAAGAGCGGGAGCAACAGGTGATCATGATCCATCTTGGGTGGAGAAGAACCCAGCAGGTCGTGGATTTCGAGTTCACAGGCCGCGGTCGCGGCTTATGCCGTGGTCGAGGCTTTAGCCGCGATCGAGGCTAGAGTTGCTGCTGAACCGAGGTTGATGAAGAAAAGATCGCGGGCGATGGAGGCGATCGCGGGAGGACCCAGGAGCTGGCAGAGGTGTGGTCACGATGGTGAAAGGCTGCAGAGGGAGGCAGAGAGAGAGAGAGCCGCAGTCGCGGCTGGTTTGCAGGTCGCGGTGGTCGCGGCAAGGATGCAGGTTGTAGATTCTGAGGAGGAAGGCAGAGTGTGGAGGTGTGGTGGCAGGTCGTGATCCTGACGAGGGGAGACCGCGATTAGGGCAGGAGCATCCACGGACGGATGTGGGAGATAACCGCGATCGCGGTAGTTAGTAGGGGAAGGACCAGGACGTGATGTTTCCAGGTCGCGATACATGAGCCGGTCGCGATGCTTGTTGAGACCGCCACGATCGCGATTGTTGGGAAGGCTGGTCACGGTTAGTTGGATTGCGAGCGAGGTCGCGATTTTGGAAGGGTTGAACCGCGGGCACATGGCTGAAAGAAGATCGCGACCATGCTGTTTGGGTTGATCGCGGGTGCGGGTGAAGGGAGGCAGATCGCGGGCACGAGTGGGTGGTCGCGATGTTTAGGTTTGCAGATTTAGCGATCGCGGGAGAGAGAAGAGTCCTGGTCGCGATTTGTTAGTGGAAAGGTGGGGCCCAGCGGTCTGTTGAGAGGCGAGTGAATAAAAGAAGAGGGGAGGGTGGCACTCGCTACTGATCAGAATTAAACAAAGCCCACAAGCAAAGGTAATAGGCCTAGGGGCTAAGGCCCATAGCTCAAAATGACCTGCACAAGGGTGCAAAAAATCAATAAAAATAGGAGAAAAATTGATTAGGTCAGAATGAGTCGCATATAAGAAGATAAGGCCAAAGAAAGCTCTGAAAAGCAGTTAAACCAAGTCATCTCGCATATAAGAAGATAGAGCTAGTAAAAGCGAATAATCAGGGCAAAACAGGGCCAAACGAGGCGATTAGACTCAGATGAAAATGCATTCATCAAAATACCCCAGACTTAAACATTGCCCGTCCTCGAGTAACACAAAATCTAAAACGGTCGCCTAATGAATACTTTCAACTCTCGTGATTGCCTCATCTTCACATCACGATAGTTTCTTTTCTGCTCGATATGACTAGGTGTCTCAACATCCTGAGATCACATAACACATATTTCCATATCTTCATACCTGAGTTCGCTTCCCAATATCACTTCCGCTCTACTTTTTCCATAATCAACCATGTCAGGGAGTTTCGTAAGAGTCCAGAGATACCCGCAGAACAACAAGTGTGCACCTGATCTGACACTGGTGTTTTTAGGATGTTGGTGAGCGTATGCATTCATTATGCCAGTAGGTGGAAAAGGGAGTGAAGGGTGGTATGGAAGGAAAAGATAAATCTCTCCTCTATTCGACTCGAGATTTTTATTATATGATTTGCAATTTCATTGATTGCATTTTTGTGTGCGAATCTCTCCTCTATTCGACTCGAGATTGCATTTCTTTTTGTGTGCGCTCAGGCATCTTTTCTTGGTGATACACCCCTATTTCGTAGCGAGGGGTATGGAAGAAGCGTAAAGAGAGAGAGTGTGCCACCCCAAACTTAGGGTTTGGCACTATATTGGCTATTTTTGTTTGTTTTTGATGAATGGAGGGGTAAGAAGATGATGGAAGAAGTGTAGAAAAGAGTTCAGATCAGAGTGCAACTTGATTTACAATTCAGTGCATCGGGTTGTTCTTCTTATCATACTCTGCTCAAATAATGACTTGATGAGGATCCGGTGGAGGTTCCATGTTATTGTTCCACTAGTCAGATAGGAAGCACAACGTGTTTGATCCCTCTCAGTTTGACAGATACTTGCCATATCTACTAATCATGATGTTAGGATTCATAAGCTTCACACAGTGATTTCTAATCATAGGCTAGTTTCAGAAATTGTTCTCCTTGAGGCTTCACTTCGAATAAGGAGGGTATAATGATTCAAAACTGCATGGAAAAACAGGATAGATGGCTAGGTAAAGGCTTTGATTGAAACAAAAACGTCAAAACTCATCAAGTTTCTATACAAACAGCTATGAAAACTTTTGGAAATTTTTGAAAATTTTTGAAAAAATTTGCTCAAAATTGCAACGATGAGATCTTAAATCTAGAATGGATACGAGAGGGTGGAAAGTAAAGTACGTACCACCCACCCTCCACCCCGAACTTAGAATTTTGCTCGTCCCGAGCAAACTCTAAATCCAAGATGGAGGGAAAACTCGTGCCGGTTGGTCCAGCAGATGTGGTTGCATTCCTTTCGGCGACACGTCCTCCATCTGAAATATCAAAAATGGGAACTATCAGAACTTAAGACTGCATCTTGCGATGCATTGTCTACCAGGTGCAAAATTTTCTAAAAACAAAACTAAATGTAAAAGCTAAGTTAAAGATCGGGTTGCCTCCCGACAAGCGCCTTTGTTTTACGTCGATGGCTCGATGTGATTTCCTTAGCTCTCTGGTAGGTATGTTGGTTTGGATAGATTCATCAATTCATCAGTGCTAGTATCAGCTGTGGTGAAATATCTCTTCAAGCATTGGCCATTTTCCATAAAATCACGTGACTTCTCACTCCATAAATTAAATGCACCATGTGGATAGATGCTTTTGACAATGTATGGTCCCGACCATCGGGAGCGGAGTTTTCCTGGGAATAACTTCAGTCTTGAGTTGAATAGCAGAACTTGGTCTCCCACTTGAATATCCTTCATCTTTAGATGACCATCATGCCAAAGTTTCGTGCGTTCCTTGTAGATTCGTGCATTCTCATAAGTTGTCATTCGGAGTTCATCCAACTCTTGAAGTTGTAGAATCCTGGCTTCGCCTGCTTTCTTCATGTCAAAATTCAGCCGTTTGATTGCCCACCATGCTTTATGTTCTAGTTCCACGGGCAGGTGACATGATTTTCCATAAATGAGTCTGAAAGGTGTTGTTCCAAGAGGAGTTTTGAACGCAGTTCGGTAGGCCCATAAAGCGTCATTGGTTTTCACTGACCAATCCTTCCGGTTGCGTCCTACTGTCTTTTCCAGGATAGCTTTGAGTTGACGGTTCGAAACCTCTACCTGCCCACTTGTTTGTGGGTGGTAGGGGGAAGCTACTTTGTGTGTTACACCATATCTTCTCAACAACGCTTCAAAGCTTCTTTCCAGAAATGAAAACCTTCATCAGAGATCACAATGCGTGGAACTCCAAAACGGGGAAAAATGATATCTTTGAATATTTTAATGACGGGTTTTGAATCGCTAGTGACTGTTGGTATAGCCTCTACCCATTTGGAGACATAATCAAATACAACTAGGATGTAGGAAAATCCATGTGAGGATGGGAATGGCCCCATGTAGTCCACTCCCCAAACATCAAATATCTCAACTTCTTGCCATAGCTTAAGTGGCATCTCATCTCGTTTTGTAATGTTTCCCGTTCTCTGACACTTGTCACATGATAGAACAAAATTGTAAGCATCTCTGGATATGGTTGGCCAAAAGAACCCACATTGCAGAACCTTCAAAGAGGTTTTCTTTGAACTCATATGGCCTCCAACTGGGCCCGAGTGGCATTGCTCTAAAATAAGTTGGGCTTCCTCCTCAGCGATACAACGTCTGTAGAGACCATCAGCACAGAGCTTGAAGAGTTATGGTTCATCCCAGTGATATTGCTTCACATCATGCATGAATTTCTTTAGAGCATTTCCAGTACACTCAGGGTGGATGATACTGGCGGCAAGGTAGTTCACATAATCCGAGTACCAAGGGGTAGCTTCTGAGACTTTCATAAGCTGGTCATCTGGAAGAGAGTCGTTGATTGGGACCTTCTCAGTTTCCAGAGTGTGGATACGACTTAAGTGGTCTGCTACAACATTTTCTGTGCCTCTCTTATCTCTAATCTCAAGATCAAATTCTTGCAATAGGAGAATCCATCTTATTAGCCTTGGTTTTGCATCTTTCTTTTTTAGAAGATAATGAATAGCAGCATTATCGGTGTAGACAATTACCCTTGAGCGAATAAGGTAGGATCTAAACTTGTCAAAGGCATATACGACTTCTAGGAGTTCCTTCTCAGTAGTTGCATAGTTCCTCTGAGCTTCGTCGAGGGTCTTTGATGCATAATAGATGACATGATGTTTCTTCTCTATACATTGGCCCAGAACGGCGCCCACAGCATAATCACTGGTATCACACATAATTTCGAATGGGTGATCCCAATCCGGGGCTCAAATGATGGGTGTTGTTGTAAGGGCCTACTTTAGGTTGTTGAAACTCTTGATACACTCTTCATCAAAATGGAAATCAACATCCTTCAGTAACAAGTTTGTCATGGGCTTGGTTATCTTGGAGAAATCCTTTATAAACCTTCTGTAGAAACCCGCATGACCAAAGAATGCGTGGACTTATCTTATATTGGTAGGGATTGACAGTTTGGAAATCACTTTGATCTTGGCCTTGTCCACTTCAATTCCTCGAATACTGACTCTATGGCCAAGGAAAATACCTTCTTGTACCATGAAATGACATTTTTCCCAATTAAGCACTAGATGTGTTTCCTCGCATCGTTTGAGGACAAGGGAGAGGTGCCTTAGGCATGAATCATACGAATCCCCATATACAAAGAAATCATCCATAAAAACTTCCGTAATAGTTTCAGTTAGCCCGACAAATATGGATGCCATGCAACGTTGGAAGGTTGCAGGCGCATTACAGAGCTCGAATGGCATCCTTCTAAAGGCGTATGTTCCAAAGGGGCAGGTGAACGTAGTTTTCTCTTGGTCATCTGGATGTATAGGAATTTGATAGAATCTAGAGTAACCATCGAGATAGCAAAAGTATTCTTGGTGAGCTAATCGCTCTAAGACTTGATCTAAGAAAGGTATCGGGAAATGGTCCTTGCGTGTGGCCTTGTTTAACTTCCTATAGTCGATGCACATCCTCCACCCGGTGATTGTTCGAGTGGGTATGAGTTCGTTATTTTCATTCCGTATAACAGTAGTGCCACCTTTCTTTGGAACAACATGCACAGGACTCACCCACGGTGAGTCAGATATCGGATAGATGATTCCGGTAGTGAGCAACTTGATAACTTCGCGGCGGACTACTTCCTTCATATTAGGATTCAACTTCTATTGATGCTCAACAGTCGGCTTGTGGTCTTCCACCATAGGGATTTTGTGCATACAAAGTGCTTGACTAACCCCGGTGAGATCGCTCATCTTGTAGCCGATAGCTTTCTTCCTTTCCCTTAATTCTTTCAGGAGTTTGTCTTCTTGTTCTGTCATTAGATCAGAGTTTATAATGACTGGACAAACCTTGAGATCATCGAAAAATACGTATTTAAGTCCCTCGGGCAGGGGCTTCATTTCAGGGGCTTCTAGATTTTCACATGGCTCTTCAGATACATTCAAAGCTTTGAGTTCCTCAAATTTGGCTTCAGGATCTTCTTCTACAGAGTCAAGGTAAAGGATACAATCCTTAACTTGTTCGTTGGTGGAAATTTCTGCAGATGGGATTGTTAGAGCCACTTCTAGAGGATCGTCTTATTCATATTCTTCTTGTGTGAGGAGAGACATTTGTTCAATGCAATCAATCAAATAAACTTCTTCATGCATGCTCGGTCTTCGCATGCTTTCAAAAAATTTGAACTCGAGGGTTTCTTTCCCTAGTCTGAGTAGTAAGGTCCCTGCTTCAACATCAATCAAAGCTCTTGCAGTGGCGAGGAACGGACGACCAAAGATAAGAGGGTATCTGGCGTCTTCTTTTATGTCCATGATGACAAAGTCACAAGGGACATAAGAGTTCTTTCCAACCTTGACAGGGACATCTTCTATGATTCCCAAAGGAAGAGTCATAGAGTTATCTGCAAGTTGAATGGTCATTCCAGTTGAGAGTAATTCTGCAAACCCTAGCCTCTTACAAAGGCTAAGCGGCATGATTGAGATGCTAGCACCGAGATCGTCTAATCCCTTCTTACATGAAGAGTCACCGATATGGCATGAAATCCCAAAGGATCCCGGGTCTTTCTGCTTCTTGGGCATCTTGCTATGGATGATATCAGAAGTAGTTGATGCTAGCTTAACTATCTCGTATTCTTCAGTTATGTACTTCCTGGTGAGGAGAGACTTTAAGTACTTAGTCCAGGCTGGTATCTCGGCCAGTGCATCTAGAAAGGGTATATCTACATGAAGCTTCTTCATAGCTTCTTTAAACTTGTTGAATCGAGTATCGAGCTTTGTCTACTTCAAACGAGTTGGGAAGGGAGGGCAGGGCTTGTATACTGGAAAATCTGACTCAGGTGTGTCTTCAGCCTCCGCAGTCAATGGTTCCTCCAATATAGCTTTATCTGTCTTATCACCGGTTGGTTGTTCCTTTGGTTGGGACTCGGGTGTAGTAGAGTATTGGACATCCACAAGGTCATCATCATTTGTTGCCACTATTGGTATCTTAGCGGGAGAGTCAGAATAGTTTTTTCCAGACCTGGTGGTGACAACCTTCAATTGCTCAGGATGTTTAGGATTGTTTTTGGGTTGTCCAGCAAAGGTTCCAGCAGGTGGCTTCATGCTAGCCGCAAGTTGAGCTAGTTGAGATTCAATAACCTTCTGATGGGCTTGCTGGTTAGCTATCATAGTCTGTTGCGACTGCACCATCTTCTCAATAGCTGACAATTTGTCATCAGGATGGATGGGACCAGATTGTTGCCCTTGTTGTTGCTGTTGATAGGGGGCTTGGTTGGGGTTCTGAAACTGAGAATTGTTCTGATAATTGTTGTAGTTCCTATTCTGGTAGCTTCCTCTGAAGTTCCCTTGATTTCTGAAATTTGGTTGTTGGTTATACTGGAATCCTGGCGGGCCTCGTTGTTGAGTATTAGAACTGAGTTGTCGTGAGTTCTCCGCTCCAGAAGGATTTCCATATTGAAAACCTGGATGATTCCTATTCTGATTCAGATTATAGTACCCTTGACCAGGGATGGTGTTGACATCATTCAGATTTTCCATTTGACCATTATCTCCTTGGGCACATGTATTACTCAAAACAACATCATAGAGAATGTTATAGGCTAGAGTAGAATGATCAGTTCCTTTGCATGCTTCACAGAAGAGTGAGGCTGACTTAACTTGTTCTTGTTGTCGAGGGGGCGAACGTCTTTTTTCATAGGTTGCGAGAGATGATTCTAGATGGTCTTGCTTGGCAACTAAGAGTTTGAGAGATTCAGCGATAGACTTATACTCGGGTGTTACTTCAGCCATAACTACCTTCAACACTCCCTTGCCAATAGGTCTACCCCAGTTGGCCTGGTTTTCAGCTCCAAGGGTGACCACCTTCCATGCGCTATCATAACTCTGACGCATGAAGTTTCCTCCAGACGAGGAATCCAAAAACCTCTTGATATCATCATCCACGCCTCTATAAAAGATTTCAATGAGCTGATTCTTTGGGATGCCATGATGTGGACACTTGCGTAGAAGCTCCTTATATCTTTCCCATGCTTCAGCTAGGGATTCTCCAGGGACCTGGGTGAATTGCATTATTCGGCCCCTGATTTCATATGTGAGAGAAGGTGGATAAAACTTTTCCAGAAAAACATTTTGAAGTTGTTCCCAAGTGGTGATGGGTTCGCATTGCAAAGAGTTATACCAACTCATGGCTCTATCGGCCAGAGAGTATTTGAAGAGACGGAGTCTGATGGCATCATCTGTGACTCCATTTTTATTTGTCATGGTGCATAAGTCTATAAATCTCAGAAGATGTTCTTGACTATCTTCTCCTAGCTTTCCATAGAAAGGTCTATTTTGAAGCAAAGTGACCCAATGTGCTCTTATCTCAAAATTCGGAGCGTTGATGGGAGGAGGTTGCACTGGGTGATGAACGTCAGCAGCTTTAGGGATAGAGAACTCCCTAAGGTCCTTTTGTAACTCTGCTTGTTGAGCTGCTGCTTGAGCTTCTTGGATTTCTTCTTGCATAAGCCTGTCTCTTTGTGCATTAAGGGCTTGAGCAACCCTTCGAGCAATTTCCTCCTCTTGAGCCATTCTTTCTTGGTTCTCTCTGTAATGACGACGAAAGGTTCTGTCTATCTCAGGGTCAAAGCTAGCAGTGAGTCCGGGACTATCCGAGCGGCGCATACACTAGACTTTGTGGGTACCTGGAATTGAAAGATCTTTTGTTGGAAAGACAGACGGAGTAGAACCAAATTCAAGTATATATGATCAATAGTATCAAAAGTAAAAGAAAAACCTAAATTAGTCTCAAAATAACTAGATTTAACTAGATGATTCCGTTGTCCCCGGCAACGGTTCCAGAATTTGGCGTGGCTTATCGCACTAACAAACTCACTTAGGGTTGAAATCCCTATGTTTTTTAACAAAAACAACGTGCAATAATACCACCCGCAAGCGGACGGGTCTTATCACAGTATAGTTGAGGATCGAATCCCAAGGGACAACATTTTTAAGAATCTTTCTCTAGTCGAGTCTAGTTGAATCAAGACTAATATTTAGAACAAGGTTGGTTGAAATGAGTTTAATTAAGCTAAATGCAAGAAAGGTAAAAGAGCATGATTAAAGGTTGATTAAAGATTAATGATGGAAATCGCTGGGATGGTCCCGGGTTTCACCACCACTACTCATGCAATCACATCCAAATATCAAACATCCAGGCAAGATATAACCATTCAAATAGAGCTGCTGCAGAACCCCCCGTACGGGCGTCAGGTCTGCGTAAGCATCACCTTAGGTATCAGATGTCTCGTCACCATCCAGATCACATACTTACGGCTCCGAAGATACAGAAATCCAAATGAGGTTGTGGGCCCCCTTTATAGGCATCAGGCACACAGAAGCATCACCGTGGGATAGATGGCTCGTCACCGCACGGATCATACACTTACAACCCCAAGGAATCCCATTCTATTTCTAGTTTGGGAGTCAACCGCGTTAATCGACATTCAAAACCTACGCTTTGAAGTTCTCGCAACATAGGAAACGAACATGATAAATGCAAGCAGGTGATCAATCCACAAGCACACATCGACGATTAACAACGAAATGAAAGATTATATACATGCCATGGAATGTTTAACAGTTAGATATGCAAGCATGGGCAGCGGGGCTAGTCCCCGCACCCCAGCGAAAGTAAACTACTCGCTCATAGTGAGAGAAGCAAGAATAACAAGAGAGAGAGAAGTTTCCGCTATGAGCATGGTGAAGAAGATGATCACAGCTCAGTGGAGAAACGGTCTTCTATACGATGTCGGGGTAGATCTGGAGGAGGAGAGATGAACACCACGGCAGACGGGGTAGATCTTCTCTCTCCACCTTCTTCTTCTTCTTGTAGTCCTCGCTTGCAGTAGGAGGAGCATCTCGTGGATGATATGGAGGCATGGAAGTGGCGTGGACACGGCAGATCTAGACTCAGATCTAGATCTAGATCCGGATTTGAATGAGGTGGCTTGCAGATCTGAGTCTTCACTCCAGATCTGGGTGAATAGGCTGCAAAACCACCACGGGGGCAGGCTCTTGGCTATGGAGATCATCTCCTTAGGCTCAGGACAGTCCTGCAGCCTAACGGTGTCTGGAGATGATGATTTGACTGGCTGGAGTCGTGTTCTATTTATAGGCAGGCTGGCACCGACTTAAAAATTGCGACCTTGTCATTTCTGCAGCAGATCGCGGCTTTTTGCACAGTCGCATCTTTTTGCACGGTCGTGGCAATTAACAGGTCGCGATCTTTTTTGTATTCTGCCTTTGGTCATGATTGTGAAATACACAGTCGCGATTCCCTTTTGGTCAGGTCGCGGTTCCTCTTTTCTGGTCGTGATTGTGAAATACACGGTCGCGATTGTTGGAATCGCGGTCGTGATCTACTGGAGTTGCTGCTAGTCGTGGCTAGCTGGATGAAGGCCACTGCGGGCGGTTGCAGAGAGAAGGCAACCTGCGTTAGATGAAGAAGGTAGATGCAAGCATGGGTGGTGAAGGAAGAGTGGGAGCAGCAGGTGATCATGATCCATCTTCGGTGGAGAAGAACCCAGCAGGTCATGGCTTTCGAGTTTGCAGGCCGCGGTCGCAGCTTATGCCGTGGTCGAGGCTTCAGCCGCGATCGAGGCTAGAGTTGCTGCTGAACCGAGGTTGATGAAGAAAAGATCGCGGGCGATGGAGGCGATCATGGGAGGACCCAGGAGCTGGTAGAGGTGTGGTCGCGATGGTGAAAGGTTGCGGAGGGAGGCAGAGAGAGAGAGCCGCGGTCGCGGCTGGTTTGCAGGCCGCGACGGTCGCGGCAAGGATGCATGTTGTAGATTATGAGGAGGAAGGCAGAGCGTGGAGGTGTGGTGGCAGGTCGTGATCCTAACGAGGGGAGACCGCGATTAGGGCAGGAGCATCCACGGACGGCTGTGGGAGATAACCGCGATCGCGGTAGTTAGTAGGGGAAGGACCAGGATGTGATGTTTCCAGGTCGCGATACATGAGCCGGTCGTGATGCTTGTTGAGACCGCCGCGATCGCGATTGTTGGGAAGGCTGATCACGGTTAGTTGGATCGCGAGCGAGGTCGCGATTATGGAAGGGTAGAACCGCGGGCACGTGGCTAAAAGAAGATCGCGACCATGTTGTTTGGGTTGATCGCGGGCGCAGGTGAAGGGAGGCAGATCGCGTGCACGAGTGGGTGGTCGCGATGTTTAGGTTTGCAGATATAGCGATCGCGGGAGATAGAAGAGTCCTGGTCACGATTTGTTAGTGGAAATGTGGGGCCCAGTGGTCTGTTGAGAGGCGAGTGAATAAAAGAAGAGGGGAGGGTGGCACTCGCTGCTGATCAGAATTAAACAACGCCCACAAGCAAAGGTAATGGGCCTAGGGGCTAAGGTCCATAGCTCAAAACGACCTGCACAAGGGTGCAAAAAATCAATAAAAATAGAAGAAAAATTGATTAGGCCAGAATGAGTCGCATATAAGAAGATAAGGCCAAAGAAAGCTCAGAAAAGCAGTTAAACCAAGTCATCTCGCATATAAGAAGATAGAGCTAGTAAAAGCGAATAATCAGGGCAAAACAGGGCTAAACGAGGCGATTAGACTCAGATGAAAATGCATTCATCAACGTGGCTTGGGTCGGGACTTCCCAAAAGTCCAAAAGGGACTTTGGATTGTCCTCAACCTTGCACTTGTTGATTCATTGAGGTATGCTGCCATGTACCCTTCCCCTGTTGATGTTGTGTTTGATTAAAACTTGTTCGACACAATGATTGGTCTTGATCACATCACTAGTTAGCTGATGCCAACTCATCATTGAGATCGTTTCTGAGTGATTTGTAGGCACGAGATCCCTTCATTCCTCCTTCCTCATTCTTCCATATTTTTTTATATTTTTTCTGCGCTCATGTCATCCGTTCACTTGGTTTAGGGAAGCTTTTGATTGACCCGACACACTAATGAGCCCTTGCCTTAGTCGTTATCCTTTTTAAAGGCATCCTTGGGGGTTCTTTAGCTCATGGTCTCTTTCTTAAGCCTTGTTTGCAAGGAATGTTTCTTGCACAGATTTTCTTATATCTTTGTGAATACATGTCTCTCTAACTATCAGAATTGTTAATATGTGAAACAATATGAATGATTTAAATATAAAGTAATAGACATTATCCAATCTGATCTACTTTTAATGCAAAAATCCTATGGGTAATTAAAAAACGTTGGGCAACTATACATGATCACCTTGCTACCTTTGAACTGATCATACCAACCTAGGTATACATAAATGTTTCATAACTGTATCACTATGATTAATCAAGACTAATACTAGATGATTATAGTCAGAAAGAAGCTAGTGACCTAATTTAGGAAAAAATCAACCACCCACATCTCCTTAACTTAATTAGCCAACTATCAAGAATAATACTAAGATATCATAATATGAATCTATGTATATATCTAATAGAGAATATTAATGTTAATCAGATAGATACATCAAGACTAAGAAATTAATGAATTAACATAGAAAATTAAATTTTGAACTATAATAACCCTAACCCTAAGTCGATGTCGTGGTAATATGAATGTGTCACAATGTCACATGCGTGTATATTTAGAGGATTATGCAATAAGAATATAACATGGCAATGAGTATATGGATCATGATAGTCTAGTGACTTATAACCTTTAATCTTATAAATATTACAATAAACAAATATAATGATCTAATGCATGCATATTTAACAAACATGAAAAGTGCATATATTTATAATAACCATCAGAGCTCCCTAATGACCCTAAATATGTTGACCTGAAAGGATTAGAGATCGAATAAAACATTTGGGTTTTTAGGAGAGAAGTAGATCAATTTTTCAAAGGAGCAGTACCAAATGGGATTTGGCTTACTATAGGTAAGTGGGCCTTGCCCTATGTGTTTTCATTTAATTATCATACTTAGATAGTTAGTCTAAACTTAGAAGTTCTATTTTGTTCTCCTAATGTAGTAGTTGATTGCAGTCATGCTTTTCGTAGTACATGACCTACATAATTTATACCATATACTGTTTAAGTCTATTACCTTCCATGAGAATAAGAATTTTGTTTAGTTGAATATGGTCAATTCCTATGGAGTAATTTCAATCCATCATTTTAGTAAGAAAAACTTTCTTATATATTCAAATTTAATACAGATTTATATTTACATCCAAAACTCACTTATTGGTATTTACTTTATGTATAAGTTCAGATTTAGAATTTAGTAATCTTAGATTAAGATAATTAAGTCAGAACCTTCACATAAGAAATTATATGATAACTCCTAATTTAGTTAGTCTTGGGCCAATTTAGAGGCATTTAGTGCCAATTTTAGAGGAGTGTTTACTCCAATTCAGAGGTACTTTGGTACAAATTTTAGAGACACCTTGGTGTCATTCAAAGGCATGTAGTTCCAATTTAGTGGTACTTTGGTACCAATTTAGAGGTGTATACATGCCGTTTGAGGAGGACTTACTGTATAATGGTGGACACAAATTAGATAAAATTTGTAAATAAAAGACATTGCTAAGACTTTGTAGTTTTTCCTTTAGTTATACCCATGCTTTATCATGTGTGTTAGAATTCATTGCGAATTACTCTTTTATCCATGAATGGGAGTGTGGTATCCACAAATAGTGAGTAATTTTATGAGAAGTAGCTCGAGGACCAGTAAATTCAAAGGATATCTATCACCGTTGGGACATTATCTTAGGCAATCCTTCTATCTTGGAGTTTTCATTTTGATCATTTTCTTTTTAGTTGAAGTTGGGATTTCTATTCCCGAACTTTTATTTTCATCATATAAAACTTTGTTATTGAACTTTGTTGCTCTGGTCATTAAAATGCTCTAGTGTGCTACATATGTGATGTTTTCCCATGCATTATTTACATGTGAATTGATGCTTCCACATATAGTATTTTCTATTAATAAAGGGGCCTGGACTTACACTTTGGTATCAAAGCAATTTAATAACCATTACTAATTACTATCCTTAGATAAATCTCTTATTGATGCCCTTTTCTACAGATGGCCCCTAAGATGAAACCGGACAAGGGAAAAGAGCATGTGGATGGAGATGAAATCTTGTACGAGATAGGGAATGATCATGCGACTTCTGGAGGAGATACACCCAATGACACCCAATTCTCCTCTTGATGTTCTCATCAAGGCCTTGACTAACACCCTAACTAGCCCGCAAGAAGGGCATCCTTAGATAAGAAACCAGGAGTTGGCCCTAGTTGATTTTCTAAAGGTCAAGCTAGAGACCTTCTCTGGAGATGTTGAGACAGATGTAGTCACTCACACTGAAGAGTGGTTATTGAATTTTGAGCACTGCTTATGTGGTTTGGAATGTCTTGAGCATTCAAGGTCCATTTTGGGACCCATCTGTGGGAGAGTGATGCTTGCGTCCAGTGGGAGAACTTCACCAATGCATGAGGACCCAATGCTGCATTCTTGACTTGGGGGAGTTCATCACCACCTTCCAAAGTCACTATATTTGTGAAGCTATGGTCAAAAAGTTGGATTTGGAGTTCAAGTTCCTTAAGTAGTATGACAATATGGTCAATCTGTATGCAATGAAGTTATGTATGCTAAAAAACACAAAACTAAAGATGAGGTGCATCTAGCAAAGAAGTTCATGCATGATCTAAATCCTGACCTCGGCTATGTGGTGGTAGGACGCATCATTAGGATAGTGCAAGAGGCACTAGAAGCAACCTTAGAGTTAAAGGACTGCCTAGGACAAAATTGGAAAAATGGAGGATGTTCTAGAGGTAGCTATCAACACATCAACCATCATGGAGGAGAGAACAATAAGAGAAAGGCTCCGAGAGGTGTTCTAGCTTAGAGCGGATGAGTCCCACCTCAGAGAGGCCTAGGAGGGCCATCAACACAGAAAGAAGCATCGGGTAAAGGAGCACATTGACCACCAACCCCTATATATCTTGAGTGCAAGTAATCTCATTCTGGAGAGTGCAGACTTGGACTAAGTGTATGTTACTTGTGTAGTGTGAAAGGCCACATCAAGATCAACTATCCAAAGAGTGTAGTACAAGTTTGGAAACAACAATCAGAAGTAATTTCAAAATAGTCCGATAGAAAAACATCACGTGAGGGTCTTTGTCAAGACTACAAAAGAAGCATATGAAGATTAGATCATTGAAGGTATATCTTATATTAGACCAATTTATATGTTAAAGTTTTATTGGATTCTAGTGCATCACATGCTTTCATATATTACATATTAGTCTTAATACTAGAACTATCCTTGGAGGACCTTCACTATGATCTTAAGATTACAAATTCTAGTAGGCATGTTAATGTACCTGGGAGAATAATTTCTAGGTTGGGATTACTTTGGAGGGAAAAGTGTTTCCTCCATATCGTATGGTTATGCCCTTGAATGATTTTGATATTATTCTAGGTATGATCTCTCTCCATGAGTAGTATGTGCTCCTTGACTGTAGGAGGAAGCTAGTCAGTATTTCTTGTTCTAATGAGAAGCCACTTGTTATAAAGGGAAGTAATAAGCACCACACATACTTCTTATTTTCAGCAATTCAGGTAGATAACCTAAAGAAGAAAGGGTGTCAAACCTATCTTGTGTTCGTTATAGATGAAAATGAGAAATCTACTCTTATATTCCTATAGTTAATGAACCCCACACGTTGTTCCTAAGGCCTAGCCTAGCCTACCCTCTTGATCGAGATCTTTAGTTCTATATTGATGTCCTTCTTGGCATTGGACCTATTTCTAAGGCTCCATGTAGGATGGCATAGTAGATTTGGTTGAACTAAAAAAGCAGATACAAGAGCTTATAGATCTAGGCTATATTCATCCTAGTTCTTCCCCCTAGGGGCACCCATCCTCTTCATAAAAAAGAAGGATGGTTCTCTCTGTATGGGTTTCGACTACTAAATGATTAATCTGATGACAATAAAGAATAGGCACTTCACTTTCACGAATTGAAAACCTATTTGATCAACTAAAGACCACAAAGGCATTCTCAAAGACAGACTTGCATAGTGGATACCATCAGCTGAAGATCAAACCTTTATATGAATAGAAGAAAACCATTCACACCAGATATGGGATTTAAGTTTCTTGTTATGCCTCCTGCCCTCACCAATGCCCCTCCATCTTCATGGCCTTGATGAATCATATCTTTCATCAGAATCTGTACTCTTTATTATTGACGTCATAGATGATATTCACATCTATTCTGATAATGACCAGTTGCATGAGGAACATGGTTGCATCATTCTTGAGACACTTTGACAACATCAATTGTATGAGAAGTTGTCTAAATGTGAATTATGGACTGTGTCTAAGTGTATCACTTGCTAATAGGTGAAAGTTGAACATTAGAGACCTGGAGGTTTACTGTGACTATTAGACATTCCTAAAAGGAAATGGGACATGATAACCATGAACTTTTTTATGGATCTACCAAAGGCTTGGAAAGGATATGTTGTAGTATGGGTAGTTAGGGATTGATTGACCAAGAGTGCTCATTTTTGGGATTTCAAAATTACTACTATAGTTTCATATATGGATCAGATTTATATCCATGAGATTGTACGTCATCATGGGGAACCTACCTCCATTGTTTCCGACAGAGATTCAAAGCTCACTTCAATAAAGAAGAGTTGGGTACCAAGTTTCACCTTAGTACTACATATCATCTTTAGACTGATGGTCACTCTAAGAGGACCATTCTAACCCTTAAGGACATCCTCATAGCTTGCATTCTAGACTGGGGTGGTTCATGGGTAAAGTATTTCCTCCAGTCAAATGTTCCTATAACAATAGTTTTCATGCAAGTATAGGCATGGAACCTTATGAGGCCCTCTATGGGAGGCCATGCAAGTCACCCTTTCTCTAGAATGAGCTTGGTAAAAGATGTTTGATAAGGAATGAAGAGCTACAACTTCATACAGACCAGGTAGCACTCGACATGAAGAGAATGAAGGCAACTTAGGATAGATAGAAGAACTATGCAGATGCACATAGATCTAATAGAGAATTCCTTATAGGGTATCATGTGTTCCTAAAAGTCAAGCGTATAAAGTCTATTTTTAGATCCAAAGTGAAAGGAAAACTCATCCCCAGATATGCCAATCCTTTTGAGATTCTTGATAGAGGAGGCGGGAGTGCCTACATGTTTTCCTTGCCACCTTCTTGTGAACTTATCTATAATTTCTTCCATGCATTTTTGCTGAGAATATATGTCCAAGATAATTCCCATATCCTCTCCCATGAACCTATTATGGTCAAGAAAGATCTATCTTATGATGAGATTCTATTGAGGATACTTGACACCCTAAAAAAGTAATTAAAAAAGAAAGACATTGTCCTAATTAAAGTCTTGTGGAAAAATCACAACCTAGAAGAAGCTACATGGGAACTTAAAGACGAGATATTGAAGAAGTACCCGGAACTCATTAACCCGTAAAATTTTGAGGAAAAACTTTCTTAAGGGGAGAGGATTATAACATCCTTGTTTTTAGGTTCTTGTTTGCAATTTTCCTTATATCATATCCTTTACGATCACATATTAAAAAAAGGTCAATTTTAAGAAAATGATTATAATCATGCCTTATAATATTTTCCATCAAGAGAAAATGTGTAAATAAGACTACACCTAAAATTTCAAGTTCTAATTCTTTTTAGATAATTAGTTGTGCAATATCTAAGCTTTATCCAGTATTACTCATTATAAATAATTTGATCACCTAACACAGAGACTAACTCTAGGAGAATATTCTAGTTTGTATTATGGTCATATGGTCAAAAAATTTTAGACCTAATGGAGTCTATTTGACTAGGTATATTAACTTTTAGAAGTTAATGATGTTTGGATGAAATAAGTCATTTTCCAAAATATTATTCTCCTTCTCTTTTCATGAGTTGTCCAATTTGGGTCAATGATTACTCGATTGATTGTAGTCATTTGCTACTTTCTTGAACCTCCTACTTGGAGTGGGACTCCATAGTTCCAATTAATTAGGGTTTTCTCCCATTGTGATTAATTGTTTCCAAAACCATTTCCATGGTTGGATTCAGAAGAAGGTTCTGCTTCTTTATAGCCCTTATATGAACCCTAATTTCCACCCAAATAAAAACATCCAACTCACCCACCATACTTCTTCTATGTTTCCTTTTCTAGAGGCCAAAGGGTCCCCCTATAAGCATAGAGGGCATCCACATCATTTGACAAAGGGTCCTTGAAGGCCTTACTCCACTCAATTCGTCTTCGTTCCCTCCTAAGTACACCCCCTGCTATCATCTTCAACCTCCATCTATCCTTCATCACCCACCATTACCAGACCACCTCCCTTCAATCAACCACAGCTAAACCACCAGCAGTATCCCAAGAGGTTGAGAACACCCTTGGCTTGGGCCACGATTCATCAACACAACTTGTTGAGGAAACTATATCACCTGTTCAACTGGAGTTTGCTGCGGAGGTGTTCCGGGTGCACGCTGCTTGGGCTGGGACTTCACAGAAGTCCAAAAGGGACTCATGAATATTCCTCAACCATGTACGTGTTGATTCACTGAGGTATGTTGCGATGTACCCTTTGTTGGCTAAATGGACATCTATAAATCCCTTTGTTTTGACAATGACAAACATTTCATTCTTATTAATCTAACGAGCTACTTGAGTGTGCAGGATGACAAAGCAACAAGGGAAAATCTACAAGCTTACATATTTATATTTTCATGCAATGTAATCACTGTTGTAAAAACTTGTACAAAAATATAATGTACAAGTACTTAGAATTGCATGTAAATCAAGCGTTAGATTTTCCCTAGCTAAACACCACAGTTAGACAAGTCATCCCATTCAAATAGGATTACTTATGCACACTCACACACATAATTAGTGCCTAAATTGAAACCTTGAAATAGGATCAATCTCGATCGACAAACTCCTCGACCGAGACACTCTCGGTCGACAATCTTCTCGACCGAGAAAGATCCAAAGTAGCCGTTAGACACAACAGACAAGTTAGTTGGCAGTTGGAGAAAGAAGTTGCAAATCACTTGTTCCAGAGAGCCTGTCGGTCGACAAAAGTTCGACCGAGTAGGTGTCTCGGTCGACCATTTGTCGACCGAGATGGTCTCTGACAGCAACTGCAGAATTAATTAATTAGCCGTTGTTAAAGCAACAACTTTGTACCTAACAGCTAGTTAAGCACTTAGAAACCCCTATAAGTTGTCTAGAACGTCCTTAAGCATCCTTAGGCCATTCCTATAAATAGGACAAGCCATAGGACACCTAAACTCACTTGTTTTTACACTTGCTACACTTGAGAAACCTTTGAGCATACTTTGTGCAATCTGTTTGTGAGCAATTTGAGCATTGTGACAATTGGCCATTTCATTCCTTAGCTCATAATTCGTGTCCTATAGGCTAGTTTCTCCTACCAACTGCAATCACAAGTTCACATACTTGGTTAGGAGATCTATACGCTTGATCTAGGAAAATCAAGCCTTGGGCTACAAAGGATAAGTTGTAATTTCTGTTTTCTTTCTTGTTCCCTATTATTGTTTGTACTCTCCTTGCTACTCCTAGGTTGGAGGTTGCGGATTGGAGAGGGTGAAGATCTTCTTGGCGAAGAAGGAGACTTTGAGCTACTTCAGAAGGCTGGTGCAACGGGAGGTTACTTCTAGAGAGGAAGGCTACTTCAAGGGGGAGCTTGGAGTTACTTCATAGAAGGCTACCTCAAAGTTGGTGCACCTACTTCAGGGTGAAGGCTGTTCAAAGGGTGTAAAGGAAAGTATTGTATTTTGTATAAATCCTCGAGAGGTAATAAAATAAATACTTTCAAATCCCGGTTGGGTAAGCAACCAGGTAGTGGACTGACAACTATAGTATTTGCTATAGTTGGAACCACTCTAAACACCTGTCTCCTTCTTCCAATTTCAATTGTGGTTGTTTGAATTCAATAAATTGTTAAAATAATTCAAAAACTCTATTCACCCCCCCTCTAGTAGTTTTTCAATTGGTATCAGAGCAAGGCTTCAAGGAACCCTAACAAGGTCTTGAAGAAATGGGTGACGGAGTACTCAACAACCTCAATATTAAAGGGACACTTGTTGCTAGGCCCCCAGCGTTCGATGGAACAAACTACCAATATTGGAAGAGAAGGATGCAATTCTACTTCCAAGGCAGCAACTGGGATTTATGGAGAATGGTGTCTACTCCATATGTGCTTCCTCAAAATGAATTTGTGGAATGGGATGCAAACACGGTAAAGCTGGCCCAAATGAATGCAAAAGCTGTAAGTATTTTATATTGTTCTATTTCGGTAGGAGAATTTAATAGAATATCAAATTGTGACACAACATATGATATTTGGCATAGACTGTCCATAACCTATGAAGGTACAGTCCAAGTCAAAAATTCCAAGATTAGCATGTTTAAACAAAAATTTGAACACTTTCGTATGGATACTAATGAATCAATTAGTGAAATGTTTGCAAAATTCTCTACTATTGTTAATGGTTTAAGTGCTTTAGGAAAACCTATTCCTGAAGAAGATCAGGTATCAAAGATCCTTCGTTCACTTCCTCCAAAATATAAGCCAAAGGTGACAGCCATTAAAGAAGCAAATGACCTCACTCGACTGAAAATGGAGCAACTTATTGGCAACTTAGAAGCTCATGAAGCAACTCTAGAAGAGGAAGAAAGAAGAGCACGTGAACTTCAGCAAGGAAAGAAGAAGGATGTGGCTCTAAAAGCTTCAAAAGCTGTCACACAAGAAAGTGAGGAGTCAAGTGAAGAAGAGGGAGAAGAAGCCTTGATAGTAAATGGTAAGAAATACAAAAGATTTAAATCTAACAAAATTTCCAGCTCTTCTTCTACCCCTCCTAGGTGCTTTGAATGTGGGAAGAAAGGGCATTTCAAGAATGAATGTCCTAAAGCAAAGAAAGGAAAGAAAAGCTCACACAAGAAGAAGGGAGAAAAAGCCTATAAAGCTGCATGGGACGAATCAAGTGACAGTGAAAGCGGAGAAGAAACCGTGGATTGTCTAATGGCAAGAGAAGATGATGAAAACTCTCAAGAGGTAAGTCTACTTGATCTTTCTAAAGAAGAGTTAGTCACTAGTATACAAGAAATTCATGATAAGTATGTTGATGTCAAGAAGAAACTAAAGAAGGTTATAAAATCAAATGATGAGCAAATTGCTAAATTAGATAATCTTTCTTCTGAAAAGAATAACATTGATCTTGAGAATTTATCTTTAAAAACATCTTTAGATGATTGCACTAGAAAGCTACTCACTCTAGAAACAAATGTTGATCTCCTTTCTAAAGAAAAGACTAACTTGTTAGCTAAACTAAAAGATTTTCAGACTCAACCTATTTTGTGTAACCATCTAGACTATGAAAATGCTATAAAAGAAAGAGATTCATTGCTATCTGATTTAGATCAAGCAAGAAAAGATTTACACAAGAAAATGAATAATATTGCTCAGCTGCAAAGAGAACTTCATGAGTTAAGAAGAAAAGATATACTTGATAACATTCTAAGTATTGGTACTGTTTTCAACGGAAGAAAAGGTTTGGGATATGCTCCAAAGAAAAATCAACCTAAAAGAACTCAAACTAGGTTTGTACCCAAGAACACAATGGCTAGAAAGAGAAATGAAGTTGACTCTATTACCTGCCATTTTTGTTTACGTCTTGGACACTATTCCTTTTCATGCCCTTATAAAACTAAGGATTCCGAATTAGTTTGGGTCCCAAAACCTCAAACTTAGTAGAGTCAAATAAAATTTAGTTGAGATATGACCAAAAAGTTCCATCTTGCTATTTATATTGTCTTATCTCAACTAAACAAAAGATTTTATGCTCATTGGTAATTTTCTGCATTATTGTACTAAAACAGAAACTTAGTCGGTCGAAGAATTGTCGACCGAACCATTAATCGGTCGAAGTATTGTCGACCGACCGAATGTCTGTAACATATCAAAATTTACAGCAATTATTTCAGTCAAAAATTGTTCAACCGAGCTACATTTCTGTGTTTTCTGGTTTTGTATTACAGTAATCTTCTCGATCGACAAATTGTCGACCGAGACATATGTCGGTCGAACAATTGTCGACCGACTGGACTTCTGATTCAGAACTTTTATACAAATCTGTATTTAAATGATTCTAATCATATCGGACCATCACATGGGTACCAAAATCTACATTTTAATGCAGGAATGGGTGGTTGACAGTGGATGTTCCAAACATATGACCGGAAACAAGGATGCATTCCAAACCTTTGAAGAAAAGAAAAGTGGAACAGTCACTTTTGGAGACAATGGTAAGGGCAAAATCGTTGGAATAGGTAATGTTGGTACAAACCTCGAAATTAAGAATGTTCTACTTGTTGATGGTTTGCACCATAACTTGATAAGTGTTAGCCAATTATGTGATAGTGGTTATGATGTGTTATTTAACAAAACCTGCTGCAAGTTATTAATAGAAAATACTACAAATGTTGTTTATGAAGGAAATAGAGTTGGAAATCTTTATATTCTTAAACCTAACTCTATGAAATCAGTAGTGGGAAAATGCTTGCTTGCAAATGACAATACCTTACAAATATGGCATAAAAATCTAGGACATGCTAGTTCACATGTTATCAAAAAGTTAGTGAAATATGATCTTGTTCGTGGATTGCCTACTTTATCTTTTGATCAAGTAGAAAACTGTGAACCATGCACAATGGGAAAGCAAACCAAAACATCTTTTAAATCAAAACATGTACTTAGCACCAGTAGATCATTAGAATTAATTCATATGGATTTATTTGGACCAATGAGGACACAATCAATCGGTGGTAAGAGATACTGTTTTGTTATTGTTGATGATTATAGTAGATATACATGGGTACATTTTATTGCAACTAAAGATGATACTATTCATGTTTTTATGCAATTTTGTTCCAAGATTGAAAATCTCTTACAAAATAAAATATGTACCATTAGAAGTGATCATGGTGGGGAATTTGAAAATCATACATTTGAAGAGTTTTGTACATCTCAAGGATACACTCATAATTTTTCTGCTCCACGCACCCCACAGCAAAATGGTATAGTTGAAAGGAAAAATCGATCACTACAGGAAATGGCTAGAACTATGATGCTTGAACATAACACACCCAAAACCTTTTGGGCTGAAGCTGTAAACACTGCATGCTATGTGCTAAATAGAGTAACTGTTCACTCTCATTTAAAGAAAACTCCATATGAACTAATACATTCTAAGAAACCTAGAGTTGACTATTTTCATACCTTTGGCTCCACATGCTATATCTTAAATACCAAAGATGATAGAGATAAGTTTGACTCAAAATCACACAAAGCATTCTTTTTGGGATATTCCACTTCTAGCAAAGCTTTTAGAGTATATAACACTATATCTAGAAAAGTTGAGGAATCTATTCATGTTTCTTTTCATGAAGAATCCAAATCTGAAAATCTAGAAATCATAGATCTCACTAATCAATTCAAAAATTTAAACATACCAAACGATAGTGAGAAAGGTGCTACAAATAATCACCAAGCTGAACCACAACCTACACCTAGACTTATTAAAGATCATCCTCAAGAATTAATTATTGGAGATCCTAATGATAAAGTCAAAACTCGTTCTTCCTTTAAAGATGTTGCAAACATGGCTTTTGTTTCTATCATTGAACCTAAAAAGATATCTTAAGCTCTTAAAGATGACTATTGGATAATAGCCATGTAAGAAGAATTGAATCAATTCACTAAAAATGATGTATGGGATTTAGTTCCTAAACCACAAGATAAAACCATAATAGGAACTAAATGGGTTTTTAGGAACAAGCTAAATGAGTCAGGAGAAGTAATAAGGAATAAAGCTCGGTTAGTAGCACAAGGATATAATCAACAAGAAGGAATAGATTTTGATGAAACATATGCAGCCGTAGCTAGACTTGAAGCCATTAGAATGTTACTAGCTATTGCTGCCCATAAAAACATCAAACTCTATCAAATGGATGTCAAAAGTGCTTTTCTAAATGGCATCATTCAAGAAGAAGTTTATGTTGCCCAACCACCTGGTTTTGAAATTCCAGAAAAAGGTGACTATGTTTATAAACTTAAGAAAGCACTTTATGGTTTAAAACAAGCACCTAGAAATTGGTATGAAAGGCTCAAGACATATCTTTTTGATAATGGTTTTTCTATTGGAAATTCAGATTCTACTTTATTTTTCAAAACATATACATCTGATTTCCTAGTTGTGCAAATATATGTTGATGAAATTATTTTTGGAGCTTCTAATGATTCATTATGCACACAATTTAGTGATATTATGCAAAAAGAATTTGAAATGAGCCTCATGGGTGAACTAACTTTCTTTCTTGGTTTTCAAATTAAGCAAACACCTGCCGGAATATTCATAAGCCAAGAAAAATATACTAAAGAACTCTTAAACGTTTTTGGATGGATCAATGCAAACATGCTACTACTCCTATGGCTACTTCTATCAAAATTGATAAGGATGAAAATGGGGAACCTATTGATGATTCCTTATATAGAGCCATGATTGGTAGTTTGCTTTACTTAACGGCTTCTAGACCGGACATTATGTTTTCCGTTGGTCTTTGTGCTCGATTTCAATCACAACCTATGCATTCTCATTTTCTAGCAGTTAAATGAATTCTTCGTTACCTAGCTGGTACTACTTGCTTTGGTTTATGGTATCCAAAAGGACAATCCCTGGATTTCAAAGCTTATACTGATACGGATTATGCTGGTTGTCGACTTGATCGCAAGAGTACTAGTGGTGGCTGTTTTTTATTAGGGAGAGCTTTAGTATCTTGGTTTAGCAAGAAACAAAATACGGTTGCCCTATCTACAACTGAAGCTGAATATATGGCATCCGGGTCTTGTTGTGCTCAAGTGCTTTATATGCAACAAGTGTTAAGTGATTATGGTTTTAATCTTTCATCTACGCCTATTTTTTGTGACAACACGAGCGCCATAAACTTAGCACACAATCCTATTTTACACAGCCGAGCTAAACATATTGATATCCGTCATCACTTTTTAAGGGATCACATCTCCAAAAATCATGTTTCCCTTCATCATGTTGATACGAAAGATCAATTGGCTGATATTTTTACAAAACCGCTTCCACTAGATCAATTTAACAAAATTAGGAAGCAATTGCTTATCACTCCTTTGGAAGATATTTTCTTTGATATTTGTGCTACTTAAATAAATAAACTCTTATTTCGCATCATGATACTTTGGCTTTTAAATGGACATCTTTTTCATTAGATTTGATGGGATATCTAATTAAGGGGGAGTTTTTATTCTTAACGGTAATCTTTTTGAAATGACAAAGGGGGAGAAATAAATATAAAACTAAAACTTAGTAATTATGTAAAACTCAATTAATGAGTTTCATAAATAAACTCTTGGCTTTACATTGAAAGTTGCTATATTCCCAAATGATCTGGATTTCATGTTCCATAATTCATGGGGAATAATAAGCACACATTTTATACACAAGAGAAAAAGCTACAAAAGGTAATCTAAAGGTATGAAACTCATATGTTTTATATTTCCTTTATTTATATTTTGGAAATGTTTGTCATCTTCAAAAAGGGGGAGATTATTGGCTAAATGGACATCTATAAATCCCTTTGTTTTGACAATGACAAACATTTCATTCTTATTAATCTAACGAGATACTTGAGTGTGCAGGATGACAAAGCAACAAGGGAAAATCTACAAGCTTACATATTTATATTTTCATGCAATGTAATCACTGTTGTAAAAACTTGTACAAAAATATAATGTACAAGTACTTAGAATTGCATGTAAATCAAGCGTTAGATTTTCCCTAGCTAAACACCACAGTTAGACAAGTCATCCCATTCAAATAGGATTACTTATGCACACTCACACAAATAATTAGTGCCTAAATTGAAACCTTGAAACAGGATCAATCTCGGTCGACAAACTCCTCGACCGAGACACTCTCGGTCGACTATCTTCTCGACCGAGAAAGATCCAAAGTAGCCGTTAGACACAACAGACAAGTTAGTTGGCAGTTGGAGAAAGAAGTTGCAAATCACTTGTTCCAGAGAGCCTGTCGGTCGACAAAAGTTCGACCGAGTAGGTGTCTCGGTCGACCATTTGTCGACCGAGATGGTCTCTGACAGCAACTGCATAATTAATTAATTAGCCGTTGTTAAAGCAACAACATTGTACCTAACGTCTAGTTAAGCACTTAGAAACCCCTAGAAGTTGTCTAGAACGTCCTTAAGCATCCTTAGGCCATTCCTATAAATAGGACAAGCCATAGGACACCTAAACTCACTTGTTTTTACACTTGCTACACTTGAGAAACCTTTGAGCATACTTTGTGCAATCTGTTTGTGAGCAATTTGAGCATTGTGACAATTGGCCATTTCATTCCTTAGCTCATAATTCGTGTCCTATAGGCTAGTTTCTCCTACCAACTGCAATCACAAGTTCACATACTTGGTTAGGAGATCTATACGCTTGATCTAGGCAAATCAAGCCTTGGGCTACAAAGGATAAGTTGTAATTTCTGTTTTCTTTCTTGTTCCCTATTATTGTTTGTACTCTCCTTGCTACTCCTAGGTTGGAGGTTGCGGATTGGAGAGGGTGAAGATCTTCTTGGCGAAGAAGGAGACTTTGAGCTACTTCAGAAGGCTGGTGCAACGGGAGGTTACTTCTAGAGAGGAAGGCTACTTCAAGGGGGAGCTTGGAGTTACTTCATAGAAGGCTACCTCAAAGTTGGTGCACCTACTTCAGGGTGAAGGCTGTTCAAAGGGTGTAAAGGAAAGTATTGTATTTTGTATAAATCCTCGAGAGGTAATAAAATAAATACTTTCAAATCCCGGTTGGGTAAGCAACCGGGTAGTGGACTGACAACTATAGTATTTTCTATAGTTGGAATCACTCTAAACACCTGTCTCCTTCTTCCAATTTCAATTGTGGTTGTTTGAATTCAATAAATTGTTAAAATAATTCAAAAACTCTATTCACCCCCCCTCTAGTAGTTTTTCAATTGGTATCAGAGCAAGGCTTCAAGGAACCCTAACAAGGTCTTGAAGAAATGGGTGATGGAGTACTCAACAACCTCAATATTGAAGGGACACTTGTTGCTAGGCCCCCAGCGTTCGATGGAACAAACTACCAATATTGGAAGAGAAGGATGCAATTCTACTTCCAAGGCATCAACTGGGATTTATGGAGAATGGTGTCTACTCCATATGTGCTTCCTCAAAATGAATTTGCGGAATGGGATGCAAACACGGTAAAGCTGGCCCAAATGAATGCAAAAGCTGTAAGTATTTTATATTGTTCTATTTCGGTAGGAGAATTTAATAGAATATCAAATTGTGACACAGCATATGATATTTGGCATAGACTGTCCATAACCTATGAAGGTACAGTCCAAGTCAAAAATTCCAAGATTAGCATATTTAAACAAAAATTTGAACACTTTCGTATGGATACTAATGAATCAATTAGTGAAATGTTTGCAAAATTCTCTACTATTGTTAATGGTTTAAGTGCTTTAGGAAAACCTATTCCTGAAGAAGATCAGGTATCAAAGATCCTTCGTTCACTTCCTCCAAAATATAAGCCAAAGGTGACAGCCATTGAAGAAGCAAACGACCTCACTCGACTGAAAATGGAGCAACTTATTGGCAGCTTAGAAGCTCATGAAGCAACTCTAGAAGAGGAAGAAAGAAGAGAACGTGAACTTCAGCAAGGAAAGAAGAAGGATGTGGCTCTAAAAGCTTCAAAAGCTGTCACACAAGAAAGTGAGGAGTCAAGTGAAGAAGAGGGAGAAGAAGCCTTGATAGTAAATGGTAAGAAATACAAAAGATTTAAATCTAACAAAATTTCCAGCTCTTCTTCTACCCCTCCTAGGTGCTTTGAATGTGGTAAGAAAGGGCATTTCAAGAATGAATGTCCTAAAGCAAAGAAAGGAAAGAAAAGCTCACACAAGAAGAAGGGAGAAAAAGCCTATAAAGCTGCATGGGACGAATCAAGTGACAGTGAAAGCGGAGAAGAAACCGTGGATTGTCTAATGGCAAGAGAAGATGATGAAAACTCTCAAGAGGTAAGTCTACTTGATCTTTCTAAAGAAGAGTTAGTCACTAGTATACAAGAAATTCATGATAAGTATGTTGATGTCAAGAAGAAACTAAAGAAGGTTATAAAATCAAATGATGAGCAAATTGCTAAATTAGATAATCTTTCTTCTGAAAAGAATAACATTGATCTTGAGAATTTATCTTTAAAAACATCTTTAGATGATTGCACTAGAAAGCTACTCACTCTAGAAACAAATGTTGATCTCCTTTCTAAAGAAAAGACTGACTTGTTAGCTAAACTAAAAGATTTTCAGACTCAACCTATTTTGTGTAACCATCTAGACTATGAAAATGATATAAAAGAAAGATATTCATTGCTATCTGATTTAGATCAAGCAAGAAAAGATTTACACAAGAAAATGAATAATATTGCTCAGCTGCAAAGAGAACTTCATGAGTTAAGAAGAAAAGATATACTTGATAACATTCTAAGTATTGGTACTGTTTTCAACGGAAGAAAAGGTTTGGGATATGCTCCAAAGAAAAATCAACCTAAAAGAACTCAAACTAGGTTTGTACCCAAGAACACAATGGCTAGAAAGAGAAATGAAGTTGACTCTATTACCTGCCATTTTTGTTTACGTCTTGGACACTATTCCTTAATCTTATAAATAATACAATAAACGAATATAGTGAACTAACATATGAATATATGACATACATGAAAAGTGAATATAATGATAATAACCATCAGGACACCCTAATAATCTTAAATATGTTGATCTAAAAGGTATAGAGATATGATAAAACCTTTGGGTTTTCTAGGTGAGAAGTAGATCTAGTTTTTGAAGGAAAAACACTAAATGGGATTTGACTTACTACAGGTAAGTGGGACACACCCTATGAATTCCTATTCAATTATAATATTTAGACATTTAGTCTAAATTTCAAAGTTTTTTTATGTTCTCCTAATGCAGTATTTGATGGAATCAGGCTTTTTAATTGACATGATGGGTCTTGCATAGTTTATGCCATATAATGTTTTAGCAACTTATTACCTACCATGAGCATAAGAATTTAGTTTAATTGAATATGTTCAGTTCCTATAGAATAATTTCAATACATCAGTTAAGTAAGAAAAACTTTCTTACATATTCAGATTATATTCAGATTCAAATTTACATTTATAACTCAATCATCAGTATTCAATTTTAGTATAAGTTTACATTTAGAATTCAATAATCTTAGATTAAGATAATTAAGTCAGAACCTTCACATAAGACATTATATGATAAGTTCTCATTCAGTTAGTCCCGGGATGATTAAGGGGCATGTAATGCCAATTCAAAGGAGTGCTTACTCCAATTTAGAGGTACTTTGGTACCAATTTTGGGGACACCTCGGTGTCATTTAGAGGCATGTAATCTTGATTATGTGGTACTTCAACACTGATTTAGAGGTGTAGAAATGCCAATTTAGGAGAACTTATCGTACAAAGTGGCAAGAAATCAGATAAAATTTGTAAATAAAAGATATTAATAAGACTTTGTAGTTTTTATTTCAATTATACTAATGATTTATCTTTCCTATTAGAATTCATTTCCACTTACTCTAAAACCTAAATTTTCCTCTTTTGTGCATGAATGGAGACATGACGTCCACAAATAGTGAGTTGATGTCTGGGGAGTAGCTTGAAGACCTGTAGATTCATACGATATCCATCACTGATGGGACATTATCCTATGTTATCCTTCCATCTTGGAGTTTTCATTTCAGCCATTTTCTTTTCAATCATGTTGGGATTGCTATTCTTGAGCTTTTAGTTTTAGTTTGTCAAACTTTGTTAGTGAACTCAGTTGCTTTGGTTATTAGAATGCTTTAATATGCTAGATATGTGATGCTTTCCCATTTTTTATTTACATATGTTAGTTGATTCTTCCAAATATAGTATTTGTGGTTAATAAATGGGAAGGTGTTTTGAGGTTGTATGGTGAAGCAATCTTGAGCGTTAATCATGAATCATGTTAAAATGAGAGGGCCAAAAAAGAATATAAAATGAACACAAGAGAGGGAGAAAAGGATGACTTGAAGTCAATCTAATTTTTCTTGAAGGAGAAAGTGAAAATATCTTACAAGTACACATCCTTCCACCCACAATCATCACTACTATGATAAATTCCATACATTCATCATCCCACCATAGTAGTAGGCACTCTGAGTCATGCATTTTCATTCCCTTCATTTTGTAGGTGCATCATCTTTTATTGTATGCATACATATTTTGGATTTTATTGATTCTTGTTTTATAGCCTATTACATTTCCACCCACTTCTCTACATGGTAGGAAAAATGTATGATTCATCCCATCACCCATGTCTATTTGGAGAATTTCTTCCAACCATTGTTATGTGGGTAGATCAAAGCAATGCATATAGGGGAATCACATGTTGCATCAAGTGTATGTCCTATTGACTATGATGTTAACAACTTCATATTGATAGTTTGATCTTCGTGTGGACATCTTTAATGAACATTTTTTATCATTTAGAAAAGATATTTGTTTATAGGTTGGTATGACCAGTTTGGGACTACAAGGAGGGGTAATTGAGAAAATTATAACACTAAGATTTGTCCTTTTGTCGACTCTTTCAAAAAAATCCAAAAGTAGCATTGCTCGAGGATGAGAAACAATCAATATTATAGTATTTTTATACAAAGCTTTTCATTCAATTTCCAAATTATATTTCCTAGGTATTAGTTGCATATATATTCATTTTGAGACATGCTTATACATTTTTTGATATCATCGGCCTATGAATCAATGTTTCATCAAGTTTTAAGTATATCTACAGAATCATTCTAATTTATTAACAATAATTCATACTTTGTATCTTTTCTTTGTTTCAAGAAATGTGAGTACTCTGTGGATAGCTCGATGCCCGACCCATCTGTCTATGGTACAGACAAGTCATAAAACTACAATAGGGAAAGAGGGAAATCTGAATGCTACTAAGAAGGCTCTTGATGCAAATGAGAGAGGCATCAATGCTACAAAAGTCTTTGGTCAGTGCTACTCACTTACAATTCAGGGAGGTTCAATAATTGAGATTTATTGCCTCATTGCCTCCGACTCACATGTCAGTGGTACCAACTTCAGTCCAAGGTGCATCAAAAGTAAAAGATAGCAACTCATTACTATCAACACACAATGTCGATCGTATGCCACAGTTCAAGAGATTCAAGTTAGCCGACTACTCAATGCCACCCACACTTGTCAGTGGTACCTACACTGTGTGTTCAGTTAAGATTTGAAATCAAGTTGTATCCAATGACAATAATTTAATGACATACAAAGACTCACTTATGACCTAAAGGGATCGTGAGTGAAAGAATATATTTTGTTTATCAAGTTCTTGCTGATCACACAGCTGGGATACGATACAAAGAAGATAGCACCATATTGGATGATGTAGGCACTTCTAGAGGACAAATTTGAAGAGCACTACAAATCAAGATGTTAATCAGAGGGGATGTCTAGACGACTTCTCTAGGGGTTCTTACATTGGTTTTCTAATGTATGTTTTCATTCTCTTCCTCTCTCTTTACAATGATAACAAATCATGAAGGGCTAAACCCCATATTACTTATGAAGAAAGAGTAGCCTAGTATTACACTATAGTTCAATTATATGAAGTGATAGTTTATACCTTTCATTTTGTATGTGAATCTATGATCACTTTATGATTTGTTAATTCACAATAACCATAATCAAAGTAATAGACCACTAATTTCTTTGGGAGAGGGATTAGGAGTAAGAAAATTCATAGATCGACATAGCCAACATTTCTCTTCATAATAAGGCTTATGTCTATAATAGAATAATCTATAGATTTCTTTATTGTACCTAAATAATTCATAAACTACTGTTGGAGTGGTTTTTGTTTTACTTTTAGTAGTGTATTATGCTATGAGAGTGTGTAATACTTGCTAAGTGTTTTTAGTCTAGAATTATGGTGAATAAATATTAATCAAGTGGAATTTGAATACAATGTTTTTCATGGTAAAATCAACGGTCATGAGGAATCCATCCATTCTTGATCCAAATCATCTTAATTTAGGTTTTTTTTTCTCTTAGTTAATAAACAACTAATCAATCCTTTTTTAGGTTTAGCTGATCTGATCTCACTAAGTAGTAGTATAAGCCTACATTACATGATGCGTTCACTTTATTTTTACACACATCGTTTAACGGTGTCACTGTGTATAGCTAGTCAGTCGACTAAACTATCTAATCAATCAACTAGACTATCCATTTGGTCAATCAGATTGCGGTCAACAATGTAATAACACTAGCTTTTAATGCAACAATTAATGGGTGTAATAGTGGCTATCCTTAGTTGTTTTACCCAGTCGAACTAGTTAATTTGAATCATATGGTCAACTAGATACTCCAGTCAGTTGACTAGGCAATCCAATCATCTAATAGGTGACACTTTCCAGTCGATCGATTGAACTCTTGAGTCGGTCGATCGGAAGGTCCTATGAGGTACATATGATATTGTATATGTTGACTGAACTATTTAGTCGATCGATTAGAATGCCAATATCATTTACTTTCATTACCTAACACTTTAGTAACCCAACTAAATCATGTCCATGATTAAACTACTTTTCCTATAGCATCCTCTGTGTGTGACTCCATATTATGACTTCACAGACAATGAGAAGTACCTAGCAGCACAACATTGCTACCCAAGTAATTGGATAAGTTGGAGAAAAACTTCAACTTAAACTTGTAATAAATGTTATAGTGGTCATATAGTTCGTTTTTCACATATTTCCATAATGAAAGTGAGGCCTGTCGTTTTCATTATCTTAATATTCCATATATGTTTCTTGAACTAGGTAGAGTGTTGAGATGAATTTGAGCTCAATATAACATATTGACTCACATAAGAATGGTCATAAATTTCTCAGTATCACTTGTCAAGTTTCCAGGACATCACCCTAATAGGAGGGAAAAATCCCATCTACATCACTCAAAACAATCCCCATGTATTACAATTTACCCAAGGACCATTTGTCTAACAAATCTTATTCAAGGTCATGTTGAATGGTGTTAAAGTCCATTGAACACCATGTGATCATTGTAGAGACTTCATGTCTAAGAACCACAATCACCACTATCACTTATGAGAGATGATTTTGACTATCATTCAATGGTTTCCATGTATCACTCTAAAGGTGGGTCTGGCATGTACACTTTTTTTTAATAAATACCTGCATGTTTGACTGGATATCCAATATCATGATGGATGAGATTCACCCATCAGTAAATAAATAATCTAGTATTACATATTATTTTTGTCTATATAGCTTCAAAACCGACTAAGTACATGACAAGAATGTATATACTCTTATCATACATAGTATCCCATGTGTATGTCCTCAACCCAAATCATATATCACTGAATAACATAATGTTTTATACATCTATCATGTGATATCATCATCTAAGAATTATGGAACCATAATTAATGGAATTTCCTTTATTATTAATCAAATATAGTACATAATGTTCCACTTCATGTATGGAAATATGGCTATAGAATAGGTAGTGGAAATAAAAATCTAACTGCCATATTTCTCTTTAAATAGAAGATCATGTCAATAACTATATAATGGGAAAGATGGTTATGAGGATATACCTGGTCCTAGATAAAGTCTAGTGACAAACTCCTTGTTGTAGGGTGTGCCTTTTTCAAGTCTCACTCAGATAGCGTCAACAACATCACCTGGTTGTTCACCATAGTCAGGAGTTTGACCTTGTCCTCCTCACGGTAGCCAATGACCTCCTCACCTTTATAGTAGTCCACATGGACCACAAGGAACACCTGTTATTCTAGTAGAACTAACACGGAGGACTTTTCCCTTCTTGTTGGTGTATTAGCACAAATTGTTCCCCCACAATTATTCTCCCTTGATAGCCTCCCTTTATCGAGTAGAACTTGCTCATGTTTTCTTAGTTACTAGAACCAGAAAAGATGACAATTGTTAGAGTCAATTGATGTGTGTGAGAAGCCCCTAGTACCCCTCTATTTATAGGAGAGTTAGGGTCAGGGTTTCCTTTTTGAGAACGAGTGGAAGAGGACAAAATTTCACAAATTTTTGCATCATGCGTACGCTGAAAGAATTGGTTCATAGGTGAAGGATCGGTTGGCATGTCAACCAACCAGTTCAACCCTTGAACCGGTCGTTTCATCATGTTTTCCAATTGCAATTTTATTGGCAATTAATATTTAATTATTACAAAACATGACTTGAATATAAATCCTTGACAAAATCAAATAGATCAATGAACTAGGCAGTTCATCATATGAATTGGTCATATGATGATCTTGAGCGGATTGGTTCACTTAGTGAATCGATTGGTTCATGCCATAGTTCAACCAACATTCAACCAATGTAAGTTCAATCAACTTGACACTCCAACCAGTCAATTCAACACTTGAACTGGTTAGTTTAGAGTCCAGTTAGTCAATTGTATTTTAAATCAAATACCTAAACACTTTAGTAATTAATTTATACATCATTCATGAATAAACTCTTATTATAAGTGTATCCTATGTGTGTGATCCTATATGTTCCAAGTTATGTTAGCAGTTAATGTCCATAACTATTCTATGAGATCACAAGAAATGAGTGGTATCTAGCAACACATCATTTCTACCCATGTAATTTGGAAAACTAGAGAACAAATTCAACCTACAATCTATGATTGGTGTTATAGTGTTTGTTTAGCTCCTTTATCACTGATATCTAGATTGAACTTGAGGCATGGAATCATCATCCTCTTCAACATTAAATCAATGTTCCTTGAACTAGAGCAGTCTGTCTGAGATATAAGTAAGTTTAAAATCACATATTGACTCACATGAGAATGGCCATGCATATCTCAGTCTCGCTTATCAAGTGGCCTAGATATCACACTCCTATAGGAGGGATAAATCCCATATACATCACTCACAGTCATTCCCATGTGTCACAGTGCATCAAATCATCATCTATATGGAAACCCTTATTCAAGGACACGATGGATGATTTCAAAGTACATTGAATGACATGTTGCAAGTGTAGTGATTTTAGGTCTAAGATCTAAAATCACCACCAACACTATGAGAGAGATGATTATGAGTACCATGTGATGGTTTCCATGCATCACTCCCATGGTGCGTCTGTCTAATGCACTGTTCTCTAATAAGTATCGATGCGTTAGGTTTGATATTTTATATCATGACTGATGAGATTTTGTCATCAACCAACACACACTCTAGTCTTATGTGTTATTGTTGTCAATTAACCCTCCACAATAACAACTGGCTAGGGACATACCAAGATACATATACTTTTGACATTCATATGATCTCATTGCTCAGGTCATCAAACTAAAGACATACAACATTGAGTAATATCACTGTCTAGACATTTATTATGTTACATCATTATCTCATAACTAAATAAAATAGAATAAATTGAAAATTTCCTTTATTATTAATCAAATCATTTATAAGATATGCCATTACTATCATCATATGATTGGATGTCTGGGCTTACATACCAACAGACTCCTAGTTGCACTTAGAGCCAATCACCCCTGAACTTAATCTCGAGTGATCTAACATGACCATCGTACTTCTGCTATGAAAGTGCTTTTTCAAGGGGTCAAGACATTGCTTTTAGTTGGTACTATACAAACCTTCACATCTCCTCATTGTATGATCTCTCATATGAGATGGAACCACCTTTGTATATGCTTGGAACGCTAATGCAATTTGGGTTCCTTAGCTTGTTCTATAGCACCGTTGTTGTCTCCATATAGATCAATTGCATCACTGATGCTTGGAACCACCCCAAGCTCTATGATGAATTTCTTGACCCAGACAACCTCCTTTGTTGCATTAGATGAAACAATATACTCTACCACTATTTTAGAATCTACAACTGTCCATTGCTTGGAACTCTTCCAGCTCACAACTCCATTGTTGAGGCAAAAAAAATCCTAATTGCGATCAATAATCATCTTTTTCAATTTGGAATCTTGCATATGTGAAACCCTTTACCACTAGCTCTTCCTCTCTGCCATATACAAGGAATTGATCCTTAGTTCTTCTGAAGAACATAAGGATATTCTTCACATCTATCCAGTGAGCATCACCTGGAGCTTTCTAATATCTTCTTGTCATTCTCAAGTCATATGAGACATCGAGATGAGCACATAAAATTGCGTACATAATGGATCCAATTGCAGATGTATACGGGGTCCTACTCATGCGTTCCCTTCCTTAACAAGAATTAGGGCGTTGAGCTCTCAAAAATGCAACTCCATGAGACATGGGTAGTTTCCTCTCTCTGAGTCCTCCACGTTGAACCTTTTCAACACTTTGTCAATGTACGTGCTCTAACTTAGTCCAAGAAGCCTTCTGGATCTATCTTTATAGATCTCGATTCCCAAGATATAGGATGCTTCGCCTAAGTCTTTCATAGATAATATATTTCCCATCCAGGCCTTTACCATTTGTAAAGTAGGGATGTCATTCCCCGTCAATAGTATGTCATATACATACAACATGAGGATACAATCATGCTCCCACTAACATTCTTGTACACACAAGGTTCATCTTCATTTTGACCAAAGCCAAACTCCTTGATTGTTTCATCAAAATGAAGATTTCATCTCTGATACGCTTGCTTCAATCCATAGATGGACTATTGTAGCTTATAGACTGCATTTGCATCCTTTAGATTTATAAAACCCTCAGGTAGTATCATGTACACATCCTCAAGAATATTCCAATTAAGGAATGTGGTTTTAACATCCATCTATCAAATCTCATAGTCATGATAAACTACAATGGAAAACATGATCCAAATGGATTTAACCATGACATGTGGAGAAAAGGTTTCATCATATCAGCACCTTGAACATGGCTAAAACCTTTTGCAACTATATACCTTTGCAAGTTTGTATATTACCATCCATGATAGTCTTCTTCTTGAAAACCCATTTGCACCCTATGGGTTTTACCCCTTCAAATGGATCCACCAAGGTCCATACCTTGTTGGTGTACATGAAATCCATCTCAAATCTCATGGCTTCAAGGCATTTCCCAGACTCTGGTCCCTTAGTAGCTTCTAGATAGGTAGTTGGTTCATCATCTATGACCAACTCCCCACCTTCTTGAGTCACAAGATATCCAAATCTCTCAAGCTCCAGGCATGTCCTAGTAAATCTACAAGGTTCCTATGTTACTTGATGAATTTGAGATTCCACCACATTTTTTTATTCTCTTTGTTCCTCTTCTACCTCTAATGGTTCAATGTTTGCGTGTTGGTCTTAAACCTCTTCGAGTTCTACTTTTCGCCCACTAACTCTTCTACAAATAAATTCCTTTTCTAAGAATACATCATCTCTAACAACAAACAGTTTGCTGTCAGATAAGGAATAAAATTAATATCCTATGGTTTCCTTAGGATATCCAACAAAATAGCATTTATGTGAGTTGGGTCCAAGATTTTTTGGAAACTACTTTCTCATATAAGCTTCACAACCCCAAATCTTCACAAAACACACATTGGGATGCTTCGCATACCATATATCATATGGTGTCTTTTGAACCAATTTAGATGGTACACGGTAGTTTCAAGAGCATAATCCCAAAATTCATTTGAAAGTTTCACTAAACTCATCATTCATTGCACTATATCTAGCAATGTGTGATTCTTTCTTTTAGTTACACCATTATTTTGAGGTGTTCTAGGTGGAGTCCATTGTTATACAATACCATGGTCTCTCATATGGTACTCAAACTCTTGGCTTAAGTATTCTCCACCTCAATCAAAACAAAGTGTCTTAATACTTTTTCCTAGTTGGTTTTGTACTTCATTCATGAAATCCTTGAACTTTTAAAGGGTTTCTCATTTTTGTTACATTAGGTAAACATAGCCATACCTATTGAAGTCATCAATAAAGGTAATGAAGTACTGATAACCACCTCTTGCATTTGTTCTAAAAGAGCCACATACATCAATATGTATGTCCTAATAGATCACTAGCCCTCGCATTGTTTCTAGTGAAAGGGGTCTTATTCATCTTGCCCAATCAACAAGACTCATATGTTTTAGATCCACCATCAAAACCAACTTTTTGGGTGATGATGAATGCATATTCATACTAGTTTTGGTTGTGTTGTTTGTCTAATTTAGCATTCATATAGCGTAGTTTTCATCAAGAATATCTTTGTTTTGATCTACTTAGGGTTTTATGTTAATTTTTTGGAATTTGATACTTTTCTTGACTCCCTTTGTAGGTTTTGAATTCTATCACTCTGCTGCAAGTTTTCCTAGGGGGAATGGATTTTGAGCACTTCTAGAAGGAATACTGATACACAAGTTTTGTGTTCAAAGACAAATTCAACCCATTGATCAACATGACAACCGACCTTCAAAATCATCAGTTATCAAGGCCATCAACTGAATGATCGAAAACCTTGTCGACCTTCCAGGTTGATGACCCATTGACACATTGGTCGATACTCAGAAGGTCGACACTTAGGAGCTTGACATCATCATTGGCCAACAACCAACAACAAATCCACCATCGATCTACTATGTCGACATGCTTTTTGAAGACCACAACTGCCCAACAGTGTTGTCGACCTCCAAGACTGACATCCCCATCGACCCTCCAAGTCAACATACTGATCAATCAACAACAAGTGACCGACATCGATGAAAAGAGGTTGAAAACCTCGATGCTATAATAAGACCCCAACTCAGTCGTACGAGGTATCTCAAATTTTCTAGGATCAAAACACATTGAGAGGTTGTCGTTGAGATTAGAGCAAGGATGACACCTATCGACCAAGCTAGTTCTACTGACCTAGCTTTGTGACATCTACTGACCTTCAGCATAGATTGACAGATCTCTTTCATCAACTATTCTAGGCCGTCGATTTCCCTCCTTGGGCGATCAATCTCTCCTCTGAGCCACTATTCATCCACCTGATTCTACTACAAGTTAGGGTTAATAAATGAAGGAGAGAGAAGGAAGGAAGGAAGTTGTCGTACATCATGTTGAGCTACCTCTTTTACCCTCACAGCCATGACGGTGTCCTCCTCCTCCTATACTACTGATATTAATTTCTCCATGTCAAGGGAGTAGTCATTTCATGGGGACTAACCCCACTGCCCATTTCTTATAATTTCATTCATGTTTGAAATTCTTGTATGAAATCATTTAATTCAAGGCTAATTCTTTATTGCATGTCTTGTGGATTGATCACCCCTTCACGTGATTTATTATAATCTTTTATGGAGATAACTTCAACATTTATGATTTGAATATCGGTTACTTTTGGTTGACAAACTAATGAGAACTTCTAATAGAAAGTCTTCAGAGTAGTGGATAGAGGAACCGTAAGTAACAAGACATCAATCTTACATGGATATCTACTTATGTATGTTTCTATGCCGAAAGGGAAACTTGCATAACTCCAATTACATCTTCATGCAAGTTTGGATTTGAATGATTGTGCAAATTTAAGTAGTGGTGGTGAAACCCCATTCCACCCTAGTGTTTCCATCCATTGATAACTAGAACCTTAATGTAGCTCTTTTTATTCTTGCAACCTTAGGTTAAACAAACCTATCTCAACTTTTGTGACAAATACTAGTTCTTGCTAAGTTACCTCAATTAGATTATTCTTAAAAATGTTGTCCCTTGGGATTCTATCCTCAACTATACCACGATAAGATTAGTTTGCTTGCGGGTGTCATTATTACACTTTCATTTTGGTAAACTCTAGGAATTTATTTCCAGTGAATTTTGTGTGATAATATGCCACGTCAGGTGACACTTGTATATTGCAAACAAACACACACAACACACACACACATACAAACATACATATATATATATATATATATATTAATTGGTATCATATGTGGCATTTAATTAGATATGCACATTAATCATTTTAAATATTCACATTGTATTCAAAAAATAAATGATGAAAACAAAAATCTGATCATATTGATTAATCCCAAAGCATAGTAAATTGTTGTGGCTTTGATACCACTGTAGGGAAATATGGCTACCGAATAGGCACTAGAAATAAAAATTTAATTACCATATTCCCCTCTAAGCAAAAGTCTGTGTCAATAACTATGTAATGGGAAAGATGGTTATGAGGATATACCTGATCTTGGAGCAAGTCTAGCAACAAACACCTTGTTGTAGTGTGTGCATATCTTCAAGTCGCACTCAGACAACATCAGAAGCAACATCTGATTGTGTACCATAGATAGCGATTTGACCTTGTCCTCATAGAGGAAGGAAACAACCTCCTTGTCTCAGTACTAGTCCACATGGACCATCAGAAACTCCTTTCATAGAACATATAAGAAGGAGTTGTCCCATCTCGTTGGTGTATTAGCACCAAGTTGATCTGCCATAATTGTTCTTCCTTTCTATCCCTCCCTTTATTAGGTAGGACTTGCTCAGTTCTCTCAGTTACTACAACCATATAAGACAGCAATTTTCAGAGTCAATTGATGTGTCTGAGAATCCCCCAGTACCCCTCAATTTATAAGCAGGTTAGGGTTAGGGTTCCCAATCTAAATGGAGTGGAAGGGGACAAAATTTCATGAATCTTCACATCTATGTGAGGTAAATGATCAGTTCATAGGTGAACCAATTAGTTTTCATGTGAGCAGATCGGTTCAACCTTTGAATTATTTGTTTCATCATGTTTTCCAATCACAATTGTATTGGAAATTAATATTTAATTGATGCACAACATGACATCAATGCTAATATTTGATGCAATCAAATTCATCAATGAATTAGGTGGTTCATCGTATGAATTGGTCATCTGGATGACCTTGAGCCAATCAGTTCACTCCATGAACTAGTCAGTTCATGCCACAATTCAACCAACATTTAGCAACTACAATTTCAATCAACCTGACACTCCAACTGATCAGTTCAACACTTGAACTATCAGTTAAGAATCCAGCTAGTCAATTATTGTTTAAATATAATACCTAAACACTTTCATAATAAAGCCAAACACCATTCATGAATAAATTCATATTCCAAGTGTATCCTATGTGTGTGACCCTATATGTTCCAAGTTACACTAGATTAATATCTGATTGAGATATTTTATTTATAAATATATATATTCATTTTTTATCACCACAACTTATAATATGTGTCTTATACATACTATATCCACAAAACATGCAATCATAAACATATGAGCAATGTTTATGATGATACTAATGCAATTCTTTGGAGCCAAAAAGAATTTTTATACAACTAAGATCGGTCATCACATGTATCAACCTACATAGGAAAAATGTGGTACTAGAAACATGTTGGTTAGTCGACTTGATTCTTCTAGCTAATCATTTTGTCATCCAATTGGTCGGATGGACTCCTATTGGTCAGTCGACTGGAACCCTACTCAGTTAGTTGGATAGACACTTTCAGGAAGTCACTTGGGCCTCATGTCAGTTGTCTAGCTCATTCTCTAGTCAGTCAGTTGGATGGGATACAACTCAATGGTTGGTTGGACTTCCATTTAGTCATTTGGTATGTTCAAAATTCCCTCCTTTAATGAGATCTCTAAATAAATTCTATTCCTATCTACTATTACATGATGTAATTATAATACCTTGAGTTACATTCCAGGAGAGCATAGGGGGTTAAGCATTAGTTACATTTGGAGATAAAATAGGCCTCGATATGTGAACCAAATTTATAAAGTAGGAATTAAAGCATTCAATCACAAGAATCCTAGGGGTATTGACCAAAACCACACATACATTAACCATCAAAACATATTTTAGGGTGACACATATGATTTGCATGTATATATATGGACATTCTCTAGCATAAGTGGTATTTAAGTGGATATGCAAATTAACTATTAAAAGGTTCACATCATATAAAACAAAATGAATGACAAAAAAATTGATTGTATCAAAAATTCCAGTATACTATAAACTAACATTGCTTTGATACCACTATTGGGAAATATGGAATGAGAGAGAGGAAGCTGAAACAAAAGTTTGTTCCATATTTCCTTACTAGAAGATTGCACAAACAATGACATATTAGAAAAGAGGGTGCAAGATATACCTTGTATTGGAGCAAGTCCAACAACTATTACCGACCAAAAAAGAGTCCAACAACTATTATTACACCTAAATTTACTTCCTTCTTACAACACACAGACAGTGGTTGGTGATGTCCTCCTAGAATAGAAGTGAAGCTTCTGTAGCTCTACGCAGTCCATGTGGATCACCAGGAACTCCATGATGTGCTTCTTGAGAGAAAGGAAGGAGTAACCCATTCTTTTGTCGATGTTTTAACCTCAAATGTCTTCTCCTTTCTATGTCTCTCTTTCAAGGGAAAGATTCTAGGCTCTCATGTTACCACAACATGAATGAGAAGTTGGTGAGAGACTTGGCCATCACCTCTTTTTATAGGAGTGGATGGGTTGGGGTTTCTTAAACTCTAGGGAGACAAAAGGTAAAGTTTCATGGTTGAATGGAAGTTGTGCATAGCCAGTTGATCGACTAGACTTTCTTGTTCGTCGACTATCTTGTGGTCAACAGTGCAATAATATTACTTTAATGCAAAGATTAAATAACATAACCATGGCTATCATTAATCATTTGACCCATTCCATCCAATTGATTGAAATCAATCAGTCAACTGCATTATCCAATCGACCGACAGACCATTCCACTCATCCATTAGGTGACACTTTCTAGTTGGTCAACTAAACTCTTGATTCAATTGACTGGGAGGTCCTATCAGCTACATATGATTTTTTCCAATTGGTCAATTGGACTCTCCAGTCAGTCAACTAGACTCTCAATTCCGTTGAATGAATTGTCACTATTGTTTAGTTTGATCACCTAAACACATTAGAAACCAAATTAAATCATGTCCATGATTAAACTCTTTTTTTCATTCATCCTATATGTGTGACACTATAGGCCTCATATTATTTTGGTTTTGATGTCTATAATAAAATTATTACTGCACAGGGAATGAGAGGTGTCTAGAATCACATCATTTCTACCTAAGTAATTGGATAAGTTGAGGAACAACTTCAACTTAAACTTGTGATTTGTGTTATATTTATCATATTGTTCCTTTGTCAAATATATCCAAATTTTATACGAGTTATGCATTTGTCATCCTCTTATTATTATAGTTGTGTTTCTTGAACTTGAGTACAGTCACTACTACATTTTTGGCCAGTAACGTCGCTGCCCATAGTGTCGTTTTTACTAGAATAACTAACCTAATAGACTACTGCATCTGTTTTATCATAAAAACTGACCTTATAGGTTTCCCGCCACGAAAATTCACGCGATTTTGTCTTCGTGCCTCGATCTATCGGGTTGGTTTTTTAAAATAACCGATGCTATAGGGTCAACAAAAAAAACGGGCACCGCTTTGGAACTCTAGAGTCGGTTTTTATATATAACTGACCTTACAAATGCTAACCTATAGCATCGGTTCTAGTGCAAAACCGACCCTAAAAGTATAATAAAAAAATGGTGCCCGGACTTAACCTATAGCGTCGGTTTTTTAAGATAACCCACGCTATAAGTTAGGTCTATAGAGTCGGTTATCTTAAAAAATCGACGCTATAGGTTAAGTCCGGACAACGTTTTTTTAGTAGACTTTTAGGGTGGGTTTTTACCCAAAACCGACGCTATAGGTCTTCTATTATTGCACATAGTAGCCTGATAGTAAGGCTTAGGTTTCCATTTGCCGCTGCTTCTTCCCCGTTCCCGCTCCCGTGCCCGAAGAAATGCAACACCGCCTCTACAGAGGTGACCTCTCGCAACCATCTCCTTGTCCAAAAAGAGGCAAACTAGTGCCGTTTTCCTTGGACGATGACGCCCAAGCTTCTTACCACCATCTCCGATGCCGTTTCCTTGGACGACGACGACGACTTAGGCATTGCATCTCACTCCAGTGCTTTCTTCCTTGAAAGAAGACGACGCCTTAGGCGTTGCAAAGGCCGTGCACATCTCTCTCCAGTTCCTTTCCCGCACAAGCTCCCTCACCTACCGGTTCTTCTCAAGGTATTTGTCTCTGCCGCCTCACCACTCCTTTGTTTACATTTAACTTTCAAGCAACTGACCAGGTAGCACGGCCGTGCTGGGCAGCACGACCGTGTTGTTTGCACGGTCATGCTGCCCAACACGGCCGTGTTGGCTGAGTTGCAGAATCATCAAAATTTGTCAATTTTGAATTTGAACTACTCCTATAAATTGATATATACTGACCCCTAATTAATACATTATAACAGAATTGAATCATGCATTTGTGTTGTTGTAGGTGCTATTGACTTGTTGTTGACTTGCATATATTTCTTCTTCAACTTACAAGTGAGGTATAATATTCTCACTCTCCCAATGTGCCATTTTATTTGACTAGTAAATCAACCAATAATAAAAATATGTATTCATTCATATCTACATTTTGTTATCAATCACATATGTAATCATTATAAATACATTCCAAAAATATTAGGGTAAACATTGTGTAGTCTCAGATTGACACTTTAGGGTTTATATATGAGATCATCGATGCATGATGTTTAACTTAATATATAAATATGACAATAATACATTTATAAATGTATCAACTTAGAAACCCATTCAAAATTGACACATAGGAGTAAATTTTGGATAGTCCCCGATTTGGGACTATTTTTGGATATTTAATCTCACTTAGGATGTAACTGTATAATGTATGTTTAGTTTTGAAGAAAATTTTAGTAGTATTTCCTCATTTGTTCTCTGGGTACATATGTGAGTGGTTATTTATCATTTACATCGGTGTACTTGGAGAACTTAGGGGAAATGCTACTGAAATTTTCTTCAAAACTAAACATACATTATACAGTTACTAGTGAGATTAAATATTCAAAAATGGGATAGGTGGTACACTTTAGTATAAAAGTAATTAACTTCCTATATATCAATAAAAACTTACAGCTTATAGTATCAATATTAAATGCTTAGTTTTATAATTAACTTTTAATGTGATATAGAAAATGGATCGAAGTTGGATGTCTATCAAGAACCATTGTAGTCCAGAGTTTGCCAAAGGTCTTGATGAATTCATCAGATTTGCTGAGGAACATAGGAAACTACCTACAGATAGGTTCTATTGTCCATGTAGATATTGTGGTAACAATTTGAAAGTTGATACTGCTGAGGAAATTAAGAATCATGTCATATGCAATGGGATCATACACGGTTATAATGAATGGTATTGGCATGGAGAGAAAATTAATAATGGATCAGAAAATTTCGATACTAATAGTTGTGGCATAGAAGATATAGATAATGATGATAATTTCAATGATAAACTAATTCAGGATGGCCCGATTCAGGATGATATGGTTGATGAGATGCTACGTAGTTGTTAGGACAATGTCGATCCACCTTCTTTATTTGCAAACATTGTCCATGATACTGAAAAACCTTTATATAAGGGTTGTACTAAGTTCATGAGGTTGAGTGATGTGATGCGATTATATACTCTTAAAGCTCAAAACTAGTGAAGCGATAAGAGTTTCACTTCAATGTTGTCTTTGTTAAAGGAAATTCTTCCTGAAGGCAACGAGCTTCCAATTTCAACATATCAAGCAAAGAAAATAATGTGCCCAATGGGAATGGAGGCTAAGAAGATTCATGCATGTCCAAATGATTGTGTGTTATTTCAGAAGGACTAAAGTAATTTAATAAATTGTCCAAAATGTGGTGCGTCAAGGTATAAGACCACAAATTCAGCTAAGGCTAAAAATGGCTCTCCTGTCAAGGTGATGTGGTATCTACCAATAATACCACGATTTCAACGCTTATTTGCTAATACAGAAGATGCGCAAAATTTTTCTTGGCATGGGGAGTTAAAGGCCAATGATGATGGCATCCTACGACATGCATCTGATTCACCACAATGGAAGAAAATTGATTTATTATACCCTCAATTTGGTAAAGAACCAAGAAACTTAAGACTTGGACTCTGTATAGATGGAATGAATCCCTATGGTACATTAAGCAGCCAACATAGCACATAGCATGTTATGATTGTTATATATAATCTTCCTCCTTGGATGTGTATGAAAAATAAGTATGTCATGTTGTCAATATTGATATCAGGGCCCAAGCAACCTAGAAATGATATTGATGTTTACCTTCAACCTCTAATAGATGACCTAATGAAACTATGGGAAGAAGGTATTATGACATATGATGCTTCACGTAAAGAGACCTTCAGTTTGCGTGCTATGTTGTTTTGCACGATTAATGACTTTCCAGCTTATGGAAATTTGTTTGGATATAGCATAAAAGGTTACAAAGCATGTCCTGTTTGTGAGGAAAATACTGATTCAATCAGACTGAAACATGGTAAAATCATATATCTTGGTCATCAGAGATTTCTCCCACCAGTGCATCCTTATCGAAGGCAACATAAAACCTTTAATGGGTCAACTGAGGAACGAAGTGCTCCTAAACCTATACCAGGAAATGTTGTATATGATAGGGTGAAACATATTGTTAATGAATTTGGAAAGAGTTCAAGTAGTCATACACTCACATGTGACAAATCTCTATACAAGAAGAGGTCAATATTCTGGGATCTTCCTTATTGGAGATCTTTGGAAATTAGACACTGCATTGACGTCATGCATGTTGAAAAAAATATTTGTGATAGCATCATCGGTACGCTATTGAACATACCAGGAAAGACTAAAAAAGACATCAGATCTAGAAAAGATTTAGAATTAATGGGTATAAGAAAAGAATTATCAGTGGAGATCAGGGTTCGCCACACATATTTACCACCAGCTTGTTACACTTTGTCAAAGAAGGAGAAAAATACTTTCTGTGAGTGCTTTTATAATATTAAGGTTCCATAAAGATACTCTTCTAATATTCGTAGATTGGTATCAATGATGGATCTGAAGTTGATAGGTCTCAAATCTCACGATTGTCACACCTTAATGCAAAAAATTTTACCTGTGGCTATTTGATCTATATTGTCGAAGCATGTAAGGTTTGCAATCACAAGACTCTACTTCTTCTTCAATGAAATATGTAACAAAATGATACATCCTGATACTCCCGATAAATTACAGAAAGATGTAATTGTTACCATGTGTCAGCTTGAAATGTACTTTCCTCCTTCATTTTTTGATATCATGGTTCATCTTGTAGTACATATTACAAGGGAGGTGAAGATGTTGGGTCCAATTTTCTTACACTGGATGTATCCATTTGAACACTACATGAGTGTTTTTAAAGGTGATGTTTGGAATCGTTATCGTCCTGAAGGGAGTACTATTGAGGGTTACGTGGCTAGGAAGGTGATGGACTTTTGCAATGATTTTTTGAATTGCAATGAAACTTCTAGCGATCTAAAAAATTCCCATCACACTGAATCTTATTATGGCAAAAGACCTCTGGGAGGACGAGTGAAAGGAATCAATCGTGATTTGTGGGAACAAGCGCATTTGTATATTTTACACAACATCGATGAAGTTAGTAGCTACATCATAGAACAAAATGATCTTATCAAGAGAAATCATTCGTGATCCCGTTCAATGTGGCTTGCAAGAGAGCATAATCGAACATTTATTAGGTGGTTTGAAGAGAAAGTATTTAATCAACTATCTGAATCACTGAATAATGATGATGAGAACATAAAATGGCTCACCTTTAAGACAAAAATGGATGTCATGTCATATGAAGGTTATGACATAAATGGATTTTCATACTACACAAAGCGTCAAGATGAAAGTAGTGTAGTTCAAAATAGTGGGGTCACTGTTCAAGCTTGTTCGTTGTATTTTTCTAGTGCCAAAGATAAAAGACCACGCGAAGCTGAGATGTCATATTACGACGTCATTGAGGACATATGGGAAATGGACTATACAAAACTGTAGATCCTATAAATGAAGAAGAATACTACAAAAAGTATGATGATTCCAGTCCATTCTCAGTTGGTTTGCCAAGTGTAAATTTTGAAAATAACACCGATGAATATTATAAACGTCAAGACCATGCTGAAGGAATTTTCCTTGACTAACAACTCAACCAATACTAGAGGCATGTACTCTTTGAATTATTTATTTTATTATCATTCAAGCAAGTATACCTTATCACTTGTGCTTTTATTATCACTTTTTTTTTATCATGTATACTTGCAGGTTCTAAAATGGCGAGTGAAGATGAACATTCTGAGCATGAGCATGAGCACCATGAGGACGGTAGTGGTGATGCTAAGAAAAGTAGAGGTCCCACACTGATGCGAAGGCTGCAGGAGCTCAGGCTAAAGTGGACAAATTTCCAGTCCAGTTTGATATCATAGGAGCACCTATTGGGGAACATGCTAGTGCTTTCAAGCATTACTTAGGGGCGACCACGCGCAGTAAGGTGCCAATAGATATAGAAAATTGGCATGATGTTCCTAATGCCAAAAAAGACCTCATATGGAAAGATATATCTGTGAGTGGAAGTGATATTATTTTAATATGTTTTTTTATCTATTGATTCTAATTTAGTTTTCTTGGAATTAATTGCTTTTCAAAACAACATTATTAATTGCTTCTTTTGTATGTATAGGGTGTTTTTCATCTAAATGAAAAAGATCACAAGAAAAGAGTTCTACAACGTTGTGGTGTACGATGGAGGGGTTTTAAGACATATCTCACAAGGGAATTTATAGATAATCCTAAACAAAAGAAGATAGCAATAGATGTATATATTTTATAGATCCTGAGGTGTGGGAAACATTTGTTGTAGCTAGGAGATCAGAAGAGTTTCAGGTAATAAAGATTGTGATGTATTGTATGAATCTTTAATTTTATACAATTAGGGTGAATCTTTTTATACATGTTTGCCAAGTCTGAATTGCAATATCTCATTTTGAATGATCAGGCTATCCACCAGGCTCAAAAGGAAAGACGGGCCAAAATGTGCATGACCGTCATTTAGGGCCCAGTGGTTATGCCTTCCGCCGCCAACTACAAGAGAAGCAATCCTCTCCTGGAGAAGAATCTAGTACAACTCAATGTTGAGCGTCCACCCCGACACTTGACATGGATTGATGCTAGAAAGAATCGAGCAGGTGAAATTGTCAACCCTACAACTAACGATGTGGCACAAAAGATGGTAGGTTTATCCCAACTAAGTAAAGAGTAACTCCCACAAACTTAGATTTATTTATATCTAATTGATATTGTGATTTAATATTTTTATTAACTATGAATAGATTGATCTCCACGAGAAAAGGAAGGAAGGAAAGTTTATCCCAACTGGCCACATGGATGAACTATCAGTTGCTCTTGGTACGAAGGAGCATCCTGGCCGTGTTAGGGGATTAGGAGCTGGGATAGGATTCAAGTCTTATTTTGGCCCTTCACAATCTAAAAGAGGTCGTGCAGGAGGTCTTACACAAGAGGAGGTTGAAGCATTAGTAGCACAAAAAGTAAATGAAATAATGTCTTCATTTCAGCCTACTCAACCTTCTCAACCTATTCATACTGTACATATCTCAAGTGATGAGGTACAAGCTCATGCTACAGTTGTAGAAGGTCATGGGAGCACTCCCAATGAACCACCACAACAATATACAGTAAGCTTTTGTTCTATATGTTGTGTTATTAGTATGATATATATATGATAATATATATAGTTGTAACATGTATCTGTTCTACTGCTTCTTATATAACCTATATTATTTCAATCTAGGTTGGTATGAACTATAAACTTGCAGTGGAGGTTCCAGAATATAATGTTGTGGCAGCGGGCAAGGTGTACAACCTTGGTGGTACATTGCATTGCCAACAAATTACTGATGACATTTGTCGTGTGTCCATCCATCTTGTGTATGACAGAATGGGGGACAAACCACTACCCATACCTAATCTTGAATTTAGTCCAGTTGAAGAAGCAGAGGGTCCTATGGTGGGTTGGCCTAGACACTTGGTTATCAATGACAAGGTATACTTGAATTCTACCATGTTTTTCATATTTGACTGCATATATGAACTTGTGTAATAGAAGTATGTAATTTAATTAACAAGTTTGCAAACTAAAAAGTAAAAATTCTACTAGTCATCCTCCTATGCCCAAGCCATCTATTATTCCATAATCCACATTCGACGAGTTGGGAAGTAAATGTAAATGTTTGTGTCGATACTTAGCCAACCAAAGCTCTGGACTACAAATGTTGATCAATTTAATAGAAGATGCAACTGGGAGGGACTTTGACAATTATATTTTTCTTGATGATATTATAGAGTTGTTCCATTATGATTGGATGAATACTTCGATATTAGAAGTATGGATAAGGTAAGGATCTATCAATATAGAAAATTCCAATAAACATTTTTAGCTTATTTCTACATATGAAAATAATTACAAATGTTTAACAACCATTTATATACCGAGGCCACAAACTTTGATATAAAGAATGTTGGATTCTTAGTTCCTTCAGTCACTAGTCAGGTGGAGACACATATTGAGGAAGTGAGGGAGTACTTCTCTGATGCATTCAAATATTTTGCTACTATGGGAAAGGAAATTATCCTAATTCCTTTTAACGTCCAGTAAGTATTATTATTCAATATAATTTTAATAATGAACAAATGTATTTATTTTAATGTTTTTTTTATTCTTACTCAGATCTAGACATTGGGAATTAGTGGTGATTGTCCCAAAATTGATGACTCTTTATTATCTTCACCCAATGGGAAAAACAACAAGGGGACACAAACTGAAATTGCCAGCTATGGCATAAGCATAAATATAGTCAATGCTTCAACATGATATTTCTATTTAGAATTTCTATTTTACCAACTATTGTTTAATTTATAGGGGTATAAAAGCTTTTCGTGAAGGCGGAGGACAAATACCCACAAAATTAAAGACATTGGCTTTGAAAAATGTCAAGGTAGCTACTTTGACAACTGCTTAGTCTTATATATATTAATTTTTAACTCTTATATGTCAACTCTTATAGTCTTCTATTTATAGTAGTTACTAACATTAAGTATAATTCGTTATTTGTAGTGTCCTATACAAAATAATGACTGGGCTTGTGGTTACTATGTAATGAAATATATGCAAGCTATTGTCAAACAAGCATCAAATGACATTCAGACTATAGATCAGGTAATAAAGAATAACATCATAAATTTACAAGTGAGTTGTAGTCATTTTATAAAATATTAGCATGTGCATTTTCTGTTACAGATCTTTACAACTCAACCTTACACACGTGAGGACTTAAATGAATTCTGAGAAGAGTGGTCATATGCTTTTCTAAATGAAGTCAATATAGCATTGGAATAAATATGTCAGTTATGTTCCATTTATGTATGTGGTTTCAGTACTCTTTCATATTTACTTTTGTATCTGACATTTAATATCATCTCAGACTTGCAATCTATCATTTTGTAAATTATTATGTGACTATGTGTACTCAACTCAATATATGAATCATTTTTGTTATGAATGTGTGGTTTGGAATGGTGACGGTTGAGCATCAATGCTCCCCTCTCCCATATCTTATTCTTGTTCTTCTGTTTTGTTCTGTTCAGTTTCTGCAAAAATTAAAAAACAAATTCGACCCTATAGCGCCGGTATTCTTAAAAAACCAACCTTATAGGTGTCTTGGCCGTTCCACGTAGAACGGTCGTGCTGCATAAAACGGTCGTGTTGGGATGAGTAGAACGGTCGTGCCATATAGAACGGCTGTGTTGAGATATGGTAGAACGGTTGTGCCGTGTAGCACGGTCGTGCTAATATAGACCAACACGGCCGTGCTAGGCGGCACGGCCGTTCTACCTCATCCCAACACGGCCGTTTTATGCAGCACGACTGTTCTATGCGGAACGGCCAAGACACCTATAAGGTTGGTTTTTTAAGAAAACTGACGCTATAGGTCCTTAGAAATAATCTTTAGAGTCGGTTATTTATTAAACAATCGACGTTATAGGGTTCAGGTACAGTTTCATTTCTCATTTGGGTTTAGTTTTTGAGAGCCTGTAGGGTCAGTTTTTACTATACAAGGTCAGTTTTTTGGGTTAAAAAAACCGATGCTATAGAGCAATTTTTGTAGCGACGACCACTTAGACGTCGGCTGAAAAGTGACGCTATAGGCTTAAGAAAACCGACGCTATAGACCATTTCTGTACTAGTGAGTATTGAGATGAACATGAGCTTAATATCATTTTTAACTCACATGAGCATGGCCATGCATTTTTCAATCTCACTTATCAAGTGGTCAGGACATCACCCAAATAGGAGGGACAAATCTCATCAACATCACTCACAACAATCCCCATGTGTAAGTAGCATGTATATGGAAAACCTTATTTAAGGTTGTATTGAATGGTGTTAAAGTCCACTGAATGCCATGTGAATAGTGTAGTGACTTTAGGTCAAAGAACCACAATCACCACTATCACATTTTAGAGATGATTTTGATTACTGTTCAATCATTTCCATGTATCACTCTCAAGATGGGTCTGTTAGGTACACTTCTTTAACAAGGATGTATGTGTTTGACTCTATATCCAATATCAAGATGGATGGCATTCAAGCATCAATCAACAAATAATCTAGTACTGAGTATTTTTGTTGTCGATATAGATTCCAAAATAATAATCGACTAGGGACATGACAAGAATGTATATACACTTACCATACATATGATCCCATATTTAGCTCCTCAACCCAAACCATATGTCGTCGAGTAACGTCACTCTTTACACGTCTATCATGTTATATCATCTCGTAATTGAACAAAGATAATAAACATAATTGTGTTTATTATTAATCAAATCAATTACACAATGTCCCAATACAAGCATACTATGTCTGGATCTTAGGGCATACATACCCACATAATATATAAACAACAGAAAGAATTATGTGATAAGGAAACCAACAAGGTTGTGCAAAAACTCAAGGGCCCTGAGAAAAACACATTCTATTTGAATTAATGAATTTTAAAAATGCTTGAGGGTCACTAAAATGTTAATGTACGAGGAGTCACTAATTGAGAATCACTCCACCTAAGTTCAAGAATTTATGATTTACGGACTCACCATGTATACATGTAAGATAAGTTGAATTTTGTATCTGGATTGCTACCAAATATTCACTTCATCTTAGTGTAACTATATGGAAACAGGTAGACTCCTATAATACAAACAATGTAATGAATATAGTGAAACCGACGTAATAATATGATCAGAATATATGAAGGTATCACCTCACCAACTTATGGATAAAATGATAAACCTTGCATGAGAAAGACATGAGGGAAAATGTTAGAATCATAACACAAAAAAAATAATATGGAACCACACTTAGGATATTTTTTGCTTTAGCCTCAAATTCCCACACAAATATATATAAACATATATATGTACACATACATACAAATATCTATCTATCTATGTCTCTCTCTCTCTCTCTCTCTCTCTCTCTATATATATATATATATATATATATATATATATATATATATATATATATATATATATATATATATATATAGACACACACACACACACACAGATATATATATATATGTATATATATAAATATCTCTCTTTCTCTGTCTATATATATATAAATATATATATATACATATATATATATATATATCTATCTATATATATATCTATATATATATATATATTTATATATATATATATATAATCAGTATAATTAAGGCTGTATATTGTTTGAAGGAAATTCTACTCAAGATGGACTATTAGCCCCAATAATTTATGATGAAACCATCCATAACTTGGATACTCTTGTACAAATATGAAAAATGTGGATATAATCTTGTTGTTTTGGCCTCAATGGAAACATAGATTGTTCATAAATAAATGCGTATAAAACTATAAGCAATATGACATGACCAATATCTGATGTTAACTCTATATAAAGGAGGTCATCTAGTCTGACGACTTATTGTTAAGTCTTCTAAAGAGGGTATAGACCTTGCGAAGGAAGACTCCAAGAATAGCAGGCCAGAGGTTGTGGTTAGAGAGCTTAACCTTGTTCTTTAATGTGGTAAATGATTAAAATTCTATGTCAATCCACTCCTAAAATAGAAAGAGTTAGATCACCCCATATGAGTGATGTTTAAAACCATTGATATCTAAAAGCAGTCTAAAATACATATTGGTATTGATATAAAGGCTATGATACTTATGCCTGGTGAACTTGACATCTGATGAGGGAAGAAAACCAAGACCCTAGAGGAGGCATGCATAATCAACCTTACATCTAGGTGAGGGAAGAGTCCCAAGACCCTAGAGAAGGTATTTTTATAAAATTGTGTAGGCAAGCTAGTGGTCCTTAATGCATAAATCTAGTGGCTTTAGTGAGAAAGTTGGGTAATATATGGTCATGATTAGATTTATTAACATTGACAAATCATAGGCTGAGTGCCTTGATAATTTAGAGCTCATCATAAGATTCTCTTGGGGAAACCTCAACAAGGTATATTGGATAAATTAATAATGATAGATTATATAGAGAATCTTTTGTCTTTATGTAGGCCTAAAGTCATTACTGGACATAGAACTTTTTATGTGGTAGTAATGACCTCCACCTTGGATATGAATTGATTTGGACTTTGAGGATTTAAGCCCAAGAAAATCATGCATTGATGTATAACACTTGGATGTATGCTTCTCTGTGGTAAATCATATATGTTTAAGGAAACAAAGCATCCATCCTAAGCCAGTAGGTGAACTGGAAGTGGAGTGTGCCTTGCATGCAAAAAGGACAGTTTGGTCCTAGAATGTGGTGTCCAATGGGAGAGTGTTAGTTGACCCACTAACTAAGGTATTAGTTTATATATACTAGTTTGATCTTTCAAAAATCATTAAATTTCAAGGATGGTGGCATATATTGTAATATTATATATCAAACTAATCACAAAAATGAGAGCAACATCTTTAACATGATCTTGAAATCTAAATATTTCTCTTGTTTGAATGTTCCCTTGGTTACTCTCCATTAAGTGAATCATCTACTTTGTGAACCCTAGATATTTGATTATGTGAATCAAGGATTGTAAAACCAACATTGAATGTTAAGATTATATTTGTAAGTTGGTCGTTTCACATAGTGATAATTCTTTTTAAGGTTGAAAGTAAAATTAATATCCTGATTGATTAATGTAATCTAAGATTTTGATGATTTTGAGGTTGTTATCCGAAGCAAGGGGTTCAAACATGTAAACCCTAGTCTATACCTAATTTGAAAAATATAAAACTTGCAAACGACCAAGAAAAGTCTTTTTTATTGTTTTGGAATACTATAGCAGTGTATGTTTATTTTCATATTGGATTTTCATTGGACATAAGTGTTGAAACATTTATGTTCTGAATAAGGTATGTGGGTTAAATTATGAATAACTACTTAGTTATGCTTTCTAATGATTTACAAAATGTTTCCTCAAAGGTTGTACAACATGTATGAATGGTTTGGTTGCTTTAGTTTCTACAACCTTTAATGTATAATGTGATCACATATGTAAGTAAGAGTATTTGAGCCCAAAGTTGGACTTGTAGGGGTGATTTAGTAAGATGAACACTCCCATTAATCAAGGGTTGATCAATAGGAGAGTGACCACAAACAAAATGAGACTTATCACATGAGCACATTTTTGGAACACTCACTAGAGAGTCTGATGCTGGAATTAGATCCACAACACCCATTGATGGAATAATAGATGGATACACCTAAGGAACAAGACCATGTATGTGTTTGATATTGAACTTAAAATGCAAAGTTAGTTATTTGTAAATAATTGATATTGTGTAACTATTCTAATCATTCCTTTATGCAGACTTTTGTTGCACCCACATACTAGCATAATTATATGTTAACCATATCTTGACTTCCAGTGCTATAGTTTAGTTAAGGAATGCTTATTGAAGCTTTAGATAAACTTTCAAGAAACAAAAAGAATAATTCTCATGAAGGAAACAAGCAGAATTTAGTTAGTTTAGTTATATCTTTAATTCCAAAATGATAAGAAACTTTTCCTTTTTGAAATTTTGTAAATCCTTAGAGGAGACCTCTTCCTCATATCTCTTGTAAACACCATGTTTTGGAGCTATTGATAATTGTTCATTGTTTATCATAAATTTGGATCCTAAAAGTATGTATAATGACCCTTGCCTACTTGGTCCACCGATAATGGGAATAATGAGAGGAGGGAGATATTACAGTTGGTATCAATGCTCAAATTTATAGAAATGAGTTTTAATTACTAATATTTTAAAATCTTCATAGAACCATAAAGATATTATCACGATATTCTAAAAAATACAATAGTGTCAAGAATGGTTCACAGTGGGGGGCTGGAAATATTTTCCTCTGCACTACTAGTTGTTTTACATTTACTCTAGGGAGACTATGATTATTTTATGGCCAAAGTCTATAGATTTTCCTAAAATAACATACATCTATGTCTTCTCATTTAAAATTCATCTCTTTCTTATCTATATCACTTTAAATCCAAAGAGTAAATCCTTCTACACCTTATAAATTGCTTCTTTCCTCATCAAAGATATATAAAGACAAATTAGGGTTAAATTTATCCATCACCAATGATGAAATATGAAAGGAAAATTTAAAAATAAATGTAACATGTTTCTATGCATATCTTTTAAGGAGAAACACTAGAAGATTCTAGAACGTAGGATGAATTTGACATTACCCAGGTGTATGTGTTAGTTAAGGAGGATAGAAGGAAGAGAAAAGACATATGTGATGGAATTTAATCCTTAAACCCTAATCTTGGATATATGGAGTTAATGAAAGAAAATAATACTCATTTAAGTGAAAATCAAGTAAAGAGAAAGAAAATTTTTGAAATTCTAATCTAGGTCAAGAACAAACTTGATAGTTAAGTGGAAGGTTGTAAATTAGTACAATCAAACCTTAGCAATGAGTGTAACTAATGTGTGTTTATTTGTATAAAATCTTGAGCCCTAGGGAGGGAATCAGTGTCTTGGTATCTGATAAACCTTAGTTGCATACCCCTAAAATATTAAATCCTAATCATATAAATTACCATTGTTATCTTTGGTATATGACCAATATGCTTGAAGGGATTTTTAGACTATGGTGAGAAAATAATTAGGCTGACAAGAACTTCAATTTCAAACCTAACCTCAGCATAGTCAAGGGTATAACCATGCATGCATATAGTATGTATATATGTGTGCACATATGTATATATATGTATATATGTATTTATGTATCTATATTTGCATGTATGTGTGCTTGAATCCTACTCACATGTGAAGAAACAAGAGGTAGTATATAATACTTAGCAACATGAATAAAAGCATGGTAGTCTATATACATAACTAATGACTTCTAGAGAAGTCCTTATACACCAGAATAAGAAGGAATTATTTCTTTAACCACATCATTATAAATTTATGCCCTAGAATCAACCACTTTGACTTACTTATATAGTAACACTAATAACTTGGCACTATAGCAAAACACATACCTTCTTATTTTATTATTGTGAAGGATAAATTCAAGAGCTCAATTATACTTAGGGTGAATTTAAATTGATAGAACTCTGTCAAGGAAAGTAAGAGCAAAAGCAATAATAGATATACCAAGTTTTAGGATTGTGGATGCCACCTCAAAAAAACACGGTGCTATATGGAAAGCCGCTATGCTACAGACTCAGAAGGAGACTGCATCACGGATATGTACCCTAAAGTTTTCAAGAGAACACACAGTTAAGGTACCTACCCTAAACCAAAAAAATTGTTCTTCTTACAACTCATAATATTACCCATTACGATGTATGTATGGAAGCTTTTGGAAAAAAATTGTATGTTTCATTGTTGTAAAAGGTTGTACCTTGATAGTGGATGCACATAGATTAATATAGGTCATGCCGACGTAGAAATTTATTGGCAGGTGTTAATCATCACGATCTAACTAAATGTATCCAAAATATCATTTGTTGATTCTTTTCAAACACTAAATTGCATGAAACATTTACATAATGAAAACCAAGTAAGCTTGGTAACCCATGTTAGTTGTAAATTTCACATCGTAATTATTTTTTATATGTGCAAATATGTCAACATGAAAGTACATGATCATACAAATAAATGGTTATGTAAATACATAGTCATGGAAGTGTACAAGATACACATTAGTTTGCATGCAAGTACATGAGATAAACATAAGTTGTTATGCACACACACGAAACCAAAGAGCTTATTTTTTCTATAAAGATATATTGATACTTCAACTGTTTTTAGGCTTGTTGTACAAAAATGATGTCACTCATCCCAAGTGAAGGGAATACTTGAGGGAGGAAGTATAATCTAAAGGTCGTCGATCCATGAATGTAGATAGAGAACCTAAAACCTCCTATTTTTTTAAGAAATAACAAAACATCCTAGAATTGACTCCTCTAAAGATGAATTGAACCACCTTGTATTTAAGTTTAATTTTGAGATAACTATATATGTCATAGAAGGAACTAAACCCAAAGGATGAATGATTTATGATATGTTGGTATACTATATGAGACATGTAAGTCTTCACAACTATATAATGAATTATGCCTAAAAATGTCTTTGGAGTTTGAACAGACAAATTAAACATGTGCAAGTGAATATAATTAATGAATGGATTTGGTAAATAAATCTAGTATAATATAGAAAATCAAAGGAAGTTATGCCATAGTGCATGTGATCTTTAGGGCTTCCTTTTTCAGGATGAGTGTATATGAATTCCTTACAATGAAGAAACCCTCAACTAAAAAAATCATGTATAGTGACATATAAAAACTTAAACCTATAACATCTCAAATGACCCAACGAAGTATGGACCCTAAGTAAACCCTAGGTTCAATTCAATTATATAGAGGTACATGAGGCACATGGGGTCAGTACATAGTCTCATTCCATTAGAATAAAAAGCATGTGTGGGTACGGGTAATATGTTATACTCCATAAGTATAAAGGGCATGGGGTTAGGAGAATATCACTCCATAAGTACCTATATTCATAGAGACCCTAAGGGAATGGCTAAGGTTAATAATGCATGAGGAATGTATAAAGAATAGAAAGTCTTATGTGGTAAGAATGTAACAAAATCTATTTTGGGTGCTAAATCTATTACTATCTACAATCCATCATTTGTTCATAATTTGAACGTATTCCTTAATCCCAAGATTTAGTACATTATTTTTATTATGTTTTTTTTCCTTTGATACTAATTAGTCTCTATTTTGGGTTTCTTGGCTTAAATGAGTTGATTTTCATTACATGTGAATTATTTACTAATGAGTCCATAAATTGATCTTTATGAATGATTTTTACAACATTTGGTGCAATTTTGAAATTATGGTATTTCATATGTGGAAAAATTCTTTAGTTCAATAATACACTCATTTATTTACTAGTTTCTTGGAATCGTTTAATAATATTGGTCATTTTTTTGGAAATAAGTAAATATATTTCCAAAGAAAGTATAGCAAGGTTGTACAGTTACAAAAAAGGGCTACCAAGACACGCCTCACAAAAAAAAAGAGTCAGGGGTATTATCTAAAAACACCAAAGTACATTTTAGATGTATCACTCATGTTAGAATCCAAGCATCTAGTTGCTTTAATGTACTGGAATAGGTCCTTTCTAATACATGACGGAATATGGGATTATACATAAGTCATGTTATTGTGCATCTACTGATTCCTCTCCTTCCACAGTTAGAAGTAATCACAAGCAAGAATCAAACCTACAAAACTAAGCATCTTGCAGTTGTTTATGTATCAAAAGACGATCCAATTCAGCATATCATTATTGTTACTAGAAACATTAGGACCCCATTCTCCTCATGCAGTTGATACTCCATATCCTTTGACATAGTCATAATCAAAAAATATGTTTTTAGTTTTCTTATGACTTTTTTGTAGAGACAATACATGGGATCAACCTGAGGACCCCACATTAACATCTGATCCCTTGTGGGAAACCTATTCTTAATTATTTTGTATAGTAAAGTATTCCATTTGGGTTAGTGAGACATCCCCATACGACTTTATTTCAAGGAATGTCATTGTCTATATTAGTGTTGATCCACAATATTGGTTGATTGATCAAGTATCCATTACCCAAATCATTAGAACCATACATGAGGCTGACTTTCTCAAAAGACATGGACATACTTCTTCACACCTCGGATAGGTTGCAATTTTCTCTAAGGATGATGGTATGACCATACCAAATTCCATCCATTTTGCCCATATTTTTTCTGGATTGCAGATGAACTTGTCAACCCTTTGAAGGTCATTGATATACCTAATTTTCTAAAATTCAGTAATTTGTAAACCTCCTTTACTATAGGTTTTTCTATGGTCTCCCAAGACACCCCAAGGTTGCTGCCTCTCCACATAAAAATTAGATTTCATCGATCTAATAGTGTTGATGCAAGATGTGGGAATTTCACACAGTCCACTCCAGTATCTAACAATAATAATGATAGGTCTGATAAGCACAAGCCGTCCTACCATGTTCAAGCCAACCATTTCACAATTCTGACCTTCAACTTATCAATGCACACGTTAACATATTTGGTTGTACATTTACCCCTCCTTTAGGAAAACAAAGATACTTGGTAGGCAAGGCACCGATCCTAACTCCCATTGAGAATTTGATTCTTCCCCTTCTTCTATCATGGGATCCAAATGTGAAAATCCTAGATTTGATCTTGTAGATGTATAAGTTGGTGACTTTCACCAACTCAGTCTGCACCTTCTTAAATGAAGTGAGTCTTTTGGCTTGCCCTATTGAGAAGAGGAGGACATTGTCTACAAGATGAGTTGCATTAGAGAATTAACATTTTTTACTTTGAAAACTGTGATCTTCCCCTTCTCTTCAGCTATCTTAAAGGCATTAGTATGACTTTTAATGATCACTATGAATAGAAGAGGGGAGAGGGGATCCCCCTGCCATAGCCTGTTAGAAGCATGGAATAAGACAGCAAGGGAACCACTAATTAGGATGGATAAAGATGTCATCCCCATATTGTAATGACCCCCTCCTCCTGTTATCTCCTATTCAGGAAGACCGAGAGGGAAAGGGTCATTACATATTTATAGGATTGAGGTTTATCAAATAACCAGAAATAATTAATAAATTCCACTAAATTGAAATGAGTTTGGTAACAAGATAATCTCTCCTCAATGTAGTTTTCATGGAATGTAAATCTAATGATTACAATAGAAATAAATTCTATCTACCTATCTATATACTCCAGAATTACATTAAATCTTTTCATTTGGTGCCTTCTTCTTTGGATGCCCATTTTCTCATCATACTTGCAAGGATATCAGTACATCAACCTAAAACACCGTGAATAAAAAATATGGTTAGTATAACAAGTTATACGGGTATGTGGGAGAAACAAAATAAACACATGTATGGGTAACAATATAAGCATCCATATGGTAACTAATAATTAGCTAATTAGAAAGCATTTTGATTTCATAATTTCTCATCCAAGAATTGTTTTGTCTCAATAATTTCCACCTCTCTAGGGACTTGTCCCTACGGTGGACGCTCATACCATCCTTTCTAGGCTTCCTATTTTTTTGGTCTTCCCATCTGGGCTAGACTTCTCATAAGACCATCCCATCTGGTCTTAGTGTTCCATCGGTCTTCCCCTCCGGGCTAGACACCTCATATGACCATCCCATCTGAAGCCAAAGGCTTGGCTCCATAGAAAACTTACCATCTGGGTTAGGTTCATCTTCCTTTCATAGGCATGAGAAAGTTATTAAATATATATATTGTGATACTCATATAGGCCTTAGTAATTGTATGAAGTAAATAAACAAGAAACTAAGCCAATTCTCAATCAGTCTGAAAATCCTCAAAAAGCCACATCAGTTGGTGAAGGTGAATAGTCATAGGCGTAGCCACATACCTTGCTCATGAGTAACTTGATGTCCAATTAAAAGGTAAAAGAGCTATCAATCAAGCAACTACCCTGAAATTAAAGCATAATGCCCATGTATTCATATTTTATCCAAAATCTACCATTAAGACTGACTTGGGATCCAAGTTAGGGTTTGGGGTTAAATTAGGGTTTTGGCTTCCCAAATCCTAATTCTCACCTTCCATGCTTTTTTGGTTCACAAACCCTAATTTTATCATCATATGCATTTTTAACTCAAAGAAACCCTAATTTTGTCAATAAAAGAACTATTAATCTCAAATTAGATCCAAGTAATCCTTTTTATCTAAAAAGATAAATCCTTGATTATTAAGACCAATTGAACAAACTAAGATCATCAAAACCTATAAAATAGGAATTTTATGAATTAAACACATTATTGCTTTCAACTTCAGGTACTTTTTGAACTAGGCACATAATTAGGTCTTGATTATATTTTTATTTCAATGCTTGCATTTTCTAATATTTTTTCATATATTACATTCTATCATTGGATCATCCTACGAATGGTTAACATTTTTGCCATTTTAATTCATTTCAACCAATCAAAGGCTCCACCTAGGATGTGCACCCCGGTCCCGGCCTTGCAAACTAGGCTGGGCTGAGCAGTGTGCCCACACTACCTAGGTTGGGATGAGCTTGCGTGGATTTGTGCTAGCCAGACCAAAAAAGGGATGAAACAATCAATATGACCTTATTTGTTCTAAAGTAGAGGTGGGAGTATGATGATCTATTTAGTATGAACCTTCTTCTTCCTCTTCTTAGTTTTCCTCACAATCCAAATGGTAAACCACCAATTTGACTCCATAATTTTGATTCATTGAGTGTTGGTTGAAGGTGCTATCACCTTCGTTTATCTGCGACAAACCTACTATTTGTCTTAATTCCTGAGGTGATGGTCTGATTTGTCAGGATAAAATAGGGGTTCTCCGACAAGGAAGCATGAAGGGGCAGAGGTGAAGGAACAGATTGGTAGAGCAATTGAAGGTAGAGGCATGTTCGGGGAGTTGAGTGTGATCTTTGTGATTTCTTAGATGGGTTTTAGATGAATCATGCCCCCCTTTTATAGGCCTGGGTTGGGTATCATTGACTCTGTAAATTGGGAAAATATTCTAGAGTCCTCCAAACTAGGCAAAACCTAGCATAGGTGGATTCATCTCAGTCTCACAAAGCCAATGGAAAAGTTTCCCATCTTGCCCGTGCATTGAGCTGTGAGAAAATAAAACCTCTGCTTACATGCTCCTCCTTTCCCAATCTATTGCGAGCTAGGTGATGATCTATTGATCACCAGATCCTAATCCAAGGGTCTAGAATGCATGTTTCAATTAAAAGGAGTATAGTTCGAGTGTGAATCAAATTTTGTGACATTAGTGCACATTTTCCATAATTCTCTCACTTTAAGGATTTTGGTAAAATCAATATTCTCACACCCATAAACCTTTTTATACCAAATTTTAAGGGAATGTCTTTAATAACTTTATTTAGTCATGAGAAAGGTTTGAGACAAAACTTAAAAAGAAAATATACTTTTCTTAATATTCAAGTCTTCCTATTATAAAGCACTTTTTAGGCATTAAAACAACCCTTTTCTCTTTTATCTTTTTTTATATTCTTTTTTTCGTGTGAAACCAAAATCCAACCATTTGTGGTCATCCATACCACTTTGTAGAGAATTTGTGACATCCCCGGATTTTCTAAAACTTAATCTGATGTGTGACATCCAAATGGAAACCCTTACCTCAGCGAGAATCCCAATTTAAACATCCCACACTAGGCTAAGAAGAAGAAAATCAAGGGAGTCAGAAGGAAACAATCAGTAGCACATGTACATGAATAATAATAAAACCATACACACATGTTCACCATTCAACATATAATTACAACATGAATTGTTACAACATTTGATATTACATATTGAACAACAAACTATACATATACATGTACTACATCTAAACAACATGATCTTAAGACAACAGGTCCACCTATACATCAGCTCGCCACACAACTCTTAACTATCCTGGATCTTCAAGAGAATAACCACAACCTAAACAAAAGATTACATGCGGTACATGTCAGCACAATATTCAAGAATATTGTACTGAGTACGCGTACATGTCTTTTATATACCTCTCATCATATCTCGGCAATAAGATAAAACTAATAGTTGGCAGCATTAAACAAATATAAGGAAAAGTGTATATTGGCAAAAAGATATTCATTAACAAGAAAGAGAACACATATATTTTAAGCACATTTCCATCATATATCTCGTACATCTGCCCCCAAGGGCTTTGGTGTTTTTAGGCCTTATGATCTACTACCAAAGAGTTTGAGATCATTTAACGTGTGATCTACTACCAAAGAGTTTGAGATCTAACACATGTGATCTACTACTAAAGAGTTTGAGATCACTTCAATGCATTGTACTACCAAAGAGTTTAGTGCTATCATATGATGGATCTGATATCTTATGTTTCATGTGTTCATAGCCATAAGTATGGAAAATCAAGCAAGATATCGTAAAAGAACAATCATTTCATCCAATACCATATGCCAAGTATTTTACTACACATATAACATAAGCATATTGTAAAATAAGCCAAGTAAGAGGTAATGGCGTACCTTGATCAAGAAAGACAGACTTAATCACATATTCCTCATGTCATCTATCCTTGGTAAAACCCTGATTAAGACAAGATCATATACTGTCATCATATTCTCCTCATCTTACATCTCATCTTAACCCTAATTATATTCATTTTAGGGTTTACCTATCTCATTAGCATATATTCCCATCATTACTTATCTTATCTTCTTGGTATTATCTTACTGATGAAATTGTCTAGATTATGGTTCTTTATGTGAACCTTAGGTTCCATATCCTTTTTGTCCACATATTAACCCTATCATGCATCATTAACCAAGATTATGGTTTCATAACATGTATTAATGGCCATCTTCATATAACTTGAATTTCATGTATGAAACTGATCTCATATTTACATATTATCTTTCAGACACTTATATGAGCTTATTCTGTAAATTTTGTCATTTATTGATCGCCAATGTATTTATTGCATTTTATTTAGGGTAATTAGCCCTAATTAGACATATGGAGCAAAATACAAGATTTGGTGCATTAACATGACCATATATGACATCATATGCATTATAAACATGATCACGAATATACTGACATTTTTCCATAATTTTATGTCATCATTTACTATTTATTATTCAAGAACTATGCATTTTACATCTTACATGTTATTACTGATATTTATGCATCAAAAGCTTTATATTCTTCCATCTTGTTCTACACATGTTTCTGATCAATTTGGTAGTTCATTTGCATTTTTCTGATAATCGGGCTATTTTCTACGATTTAACGAAGTTCTGAGTATTTCAGATTAATTACCTTCATTGGGCCAATCATGAGTTGACACATCAGCATCAAGGGTTAGTTCTTTCTCCTGCTGGGACCCGATCCAGATCATTCGTGCATCTCCTTGCTCCAGTGCCACTAGGATCTGTTCTGTAAGGGTGCCGCTGCATACCTCACCTTCGGTGAGCAATAGAGAAGTGCCTCCTCCTCACTGCTTGAGTCTGGTTGCACCTATGGGAGGTTCCCATCCTTGACTTGCTGCCGAGACTCCATATCACCGAAGCTCGCTGCTAAGGCTTCTTGGGTTCTCTCTCCTGTCGTTCGCACGTCCTTAGCGCTAGATGCGTGCTTGTGCCTGCAACTTCTCAGCCCCATCGTGGCTTTAGAGCTCTAGGCCCATGGCCTCGTCTGACTCCATGTGTGGGAACACCGCCCCCGCCCTACTGCTCCAGTGTGGTTTGGTTGGCAGCGGCTCCTGCTGGCTGACTACGATCGATGCCGGTATGGAGATCAGTGTCGCTGCTGCGATTCCTCCTTAATGGTCTGCTCTTCTGGGTACGAGCCACCTCACAAGGGAACTCGTCTCCAGCGTGCTCTGCCAGAGTCTCCTCCTCACCCATGAGTGCTAGTCCCCAGCGCTTCCGCTGCCACTGTGATGCGAGTCGGCAGTGAGGAACCAGCGGTCATATGTTTCTCCTCTCGCAGGCTACAATGGTGTGCCTCCTTGCTAGGGTCTCCGGTGAGAGTACAGTGCCACCCCGCTCGCCTCTTACGGCTGCTTGGACTCCTGGCGGAACCTCCGTGACGATGCCAGGTTCGACGCCGCTTCATATCTCCTCTAAAGCATTGGCATGGATCCATGCTCAGGCATGCCACCGTGGGCTCTATCCCAGGGTGTTTGGGCCTCCTTGTCACTAATCTTACTACCGCCATGGCACTTCCTTTGGTCCTCTCTTCACGCTTCCAGTCTTGTACTCTAACAGCTCCCTCTCACGATGCTCCCCATCTATGAAGTGTGATTGATAACTAGTACAGATTGGGAGGTGGGACTCCCTCCCTCGTCTCGGTTCTTGTCCCACGTTCTCAAAGCCATGACCACATCGTGCAGTGATGGGAAGTTGTTTCCTTGTCCTCTCCCACATCTCACATTTGACTGAAGGTAAGAGGAGAGTGCAACACCATCCGATTACATCTAAGGGATAAGATGAGCTCTCATGAAGGCCGATATGTTGCTCATTCATGCACAGGTCACAGCCACCTAACCAAACTAGGCGTATCACAACTTATGGTTGGAAGATATTAGACATTGATGCATGGTATCTAAAAAGCACATCATCGCTATATTCGTACCTAAGTAACTCCATCTAGGAATATCAATAGTTATGAAACCATGAACATTGCCTTTTGTTATCATGCCATACATATCTTACCAAATCTTGGTCCCAAAATATATTGATATTAAACAATCAATCAAAAACTTAAAAAAAAGCATAAAAGAGATGTCTTAATCATTATGTCAACCTTACATCAAAGAACCTACTTTGTCAAAAGCTTGGAACTCTTAATATAAGTCAACCATATTATTCACTCATATCATAGGACATTTAGGATTCCAACAGTCCACTCCGTCACATCCTACACACCTTAAAAGATATTTCATCCTCAAAATAAGCCAGAAAACCCACTTTGTCACATCATATACATCTTAAAGAAAATTTCATCCTCAAAAGTAAACCATACTCATACTTCTAGGGAAAACCTTATCTTGCCTTCATCCACATGTAGGCACTATTCTATGTGTAACAAATCTACAAAGGTTACCTAGAACCATGTATCCAAAGCACTATTAGGGGTTTTACAACCATCTTGGGTGCACAAGCACTCCATTCAAGGCTGAACTCAAGGTTTAGAAGCTTAGGTTATGTCATTACATATCTCATATGTTAGATTTGCTTCCTTATCTTTAGCCATGCATTAGGGTTTTCACATCATATTCCATGTTCTAAAGGAGTTAAATAAGATTAACTCATACATCAAGGTGTCATCAACATTATGTTGTGCTAACTATCAAAGTATATATTTTCCATCTTTGTTAAGCATTAAGATCAACACCTTGTGCAACATGTTTCATTCATATGATCTTATTTCGTTGTTCATAATAAATTACAACATTTACTTGTGATATTATCACCAGATTTACCCTCAATATCATATCATCATCATTATTCCTGTATGGTTAACTATCTATACTTTCATATCTATTAAACCATCTCTAGGTTTCCATCATGCCATATTTACTTATATCACATCTCGAGATTAGATCACATCCTTATATATATTATATCATGGTTGTGCTAACCAAACTTATTTCAGTGGATAATCAAACATATATCACAACTTTATCTAGTCCAATTGAGGTTCTCCTAACCCATATCATGAGGGTGGTGTCATGCTCAGCTAACTCAACTCTATGAGTATCTCATATGCATATACTATATCTTCCCTCTCTTAGTCTAGGGTTCTTAGATTACCTCATTGGCAGTAGTGATAGCTTTACAAGCTCTAGCCACATAAGCACAAACCAAAACATGCTATGACATCCTCTTCATAGGTCTCTACCCATGAAACACGCTATTTCTCAACTCTCTTATATACACCACTAGATTCCTATGTGGGAAACCACCAACCCGAGCATGAGGCTTCATAGAAACTAACATAACTACCTCCTCTTGGGTCTTGGGCTCTCTCTCCCTCACCCAGATGGCAAGCACTCATATTGATGTTCACAAATGCACATATAACCAACCTCTCTCCGTGTCTAAGGTTTGGTCCTCCCAAGGACATCTAGGGTTCAAAAGGACTATAGGAATCATGCATAAAGCAACTCAACTCAATCACTCAGGAGTAGTCTAGTTTAGGACATATCATATCACATATCTCAGAATTCTCATATCTTGGAGTTTAGGTTCTCTAACCTCCTCCCAGTAGGTCTTACTCTATCTGGAGTTAACCCCGAAACTAGTCCTAACACTAGAGGTCCTCCTTTGTAAAAGAGATTGAGGCTCATGCTGACTCACAACCTTGTCTTAACATATCTTATCTCATAAAAGTCTAGTTACTTTTCTCAACGAAACTTATCTCAAATCCTCAAACTGAACTTAAGTCCTCAAAGACAAACCTAAATCCTCTTAATCATCTTATATCATCTATATAAGACTTACATCAAAGCTTATTTCATATATTCCATCTATCATATATATCAAGAAGGCTCTAGACATCTAATCTAGAACTACTCTCTCTTCTAGACTGATGTCATACACTTTCACTTAGGTTGCATGCTCACCTCCTACTCGTACATGTGTGGGGACACATTTTTGTAATACATATACATAATAAAATATTATAAAGTTTTTCTCCGATAAAACAAGCGTAAGAGAAAACTATCACGGTTCGATCTGATTGGAATCCAAAACCAAATCCTGAAAATGAGTGTCCCACACATAGTAGAGAGTACAGTGTCATGAAAACTAGTGAAAAGGGTGAGAACATGGTGTAGACTAGTGTAGCTACTCTAGACAACGTGCACAATATGTCTAGGGTTTCTCTTCCCTTGATGCACGTCATTTCCAAATAGTGCAACATCCCATACCGCTGCACTACAAGGAAAGAACGACATCTAAGGACTTGCTACTCAACAAGCACCAGTCTAGACGTAGTTCTCGGACATCTAGGTGCTAATTTGGAGGCTAGGTCAAATCTAGTATCTAAAATACGACCAATCTAACCCTAAGGATTATTAAGTTCAAGGTTCTTTAGTTTTGCGTTGCATAATGAGCAAATGTTAGGCTTTGCTATTGTTCATGCTCTGATACCACCTGTGACGCCGCCGTATTTTCTAAAACTTAATCTGATGTGTGACGTCCAAATTGAAACCCCACCTCAGCAAGAATCCCAATTTAAACATCCCACACTAGGCTAAGAAGAAGAAAATCAAGGGAGTCAGAAGGAAACAATCAGTAGCACATGTACATGAACAATAATAAAACCATACACACATGTTCACCATTCAACATATAATTACAACATGAATTGTTACAACATTTGATATTACATATTGAACAACAAACTATACATATACATGTACTACATCTAAACAACAGGATCTTAAGACAACATGTCCAACTGTACATCAGCTCGCCAGACAACTCTTAACTATCCTGGATCTTTGATGCGATGATTTTGAGTTGCATTTAGAGACATATTTTACTTGTGTTTTATGCATTTATTAGTCATTTTGGTGGTTAATATTGCATAATTCATTTGTTTTGGTCTATGATCATTCTCTATGTTAAATCTCCCTTATTTCAGTATTTTGAGCATAAGTTATCACAAGAATATGTTTTGTTTCGGCTTATTTGGTTTCATGTTGAAATTTCAGGAAAAACAAGTATCTGTTGTTGTCGATACCATCGACAGTGGTCCATACCATCGACTGGACCACAGGCAGCCAGCCGCAAGGAGTAGCAAAATCTCAATACTATCGACAGGAGAGTCGATGGTATCGAGATAACATCAGGTTGCTTCAGAAAAGAGAGTCGATACTATCGACACAAATGTCGATACCATCGACACGTGGAGCTACAACGACAGTAAAAGGACAAAACAGACGCCTATGAATGTCGATACCATCGACTCACATCGATGGTATCGAGGTGGCATCAGTTGTGACAAAGAAAAGAAAAGAAATCCAGCCGATACAGTGCAGGGTCGATACCATCGACTCGCGTCGATGGTATCGACACCGTCAGATACATGTTTGCTTCAGATTGATCCAAATCCGACGGCTGTGGTAATTTGGAAACCTAATTCGGAGACTATACCTAATGACGGCGGCCAAGATCAATCTATCACGTCATTAGCTGCTGCACACATCCCAAGAAGGTGTGGAGAGAAGAACAGAGCCCATAAGCATGCCCCAGTCATTTCTGACGCCGAATAAGACGATTTCTACCACCAAAAGGTGGGAGAACGCGTATTCTACGCCAAGGAGAAATTGGATCTTCTCCGTTCAGGGGTTTCACCACTCAATCACATTTTTCTTCATGTTCCCCCTTTTCTCTACCATGTTTTGCTTTGAGATGAACATGCGGGGCTAATCCCCTTTATGTTTAGGACCGGGAGTAGCCCAGGAAATCATTGTATGACGATTTTATCATAGTAATTCATCATTTATCTCTTAAATCTGTGATATAATTTCGTTTTCTCCATTATATTGTTATTCTTGATCACCATAATAATAATCTAATGCCTTTAATTACTTTGAAAGAAGAATTGATGGTTGAAAAGAGATGAAATTTACATTAATTGACGAATCCCTTGAACAAGGTGGTGTAAGGTTAATGGTGGATACTGTGAGATCGACTCTAATGCACCTAGTTTAGGGTATAGGTTTCTACGACGGTGGAACCGACCTAGACATAGGTAGTGAATTATACCACGACAGTGGGCAATTCTGATATCAAGCCACTACCCGGATATAGAGATAAATCTGAGTGACTAAATAGAAATTCATACAATGAAAACCCATGGTGAAACCGCAATCCTAAAGATTCCCACTTGAATTGATTAAACTAAACATTTAATCGATTGCTTTGTTTTGTTTTATTTTATTTTCTTTTAATTTTATCAACAACCTCCAACTTTTTACCCGGTCTAGCTGATTGCGAGTAGTTAGTAGTAGTGTCGGATAATTCATGTGTCCCTGAGTTCGACTCGGGCCTCACAAAGGCCTATATTACATTGACGCGTACACTTGTGTTTCTACGCACGTACAAAGCGTGTCAAGTTTTTGGCATCGTTGTCGGGGATACGGCAATTGTCGGCACTACGAGTGCTGCATGCGGAATTTTTATTTATTTTTATTTAGTTTGAAATAAATTCCAGAATTCATAGCTTATTCTTTTTCCCATCTTGTAGTGTCTAGCACGGTACTGAACTTAAATTTTCACTTTGAAGCTACTGTGCATGGTGCAGACGCGTAGTACCGACTACACGCAACAGGCACCCGAGGTTCCACTGACGGGACCTGACGACGAGGAAGGCCACAGTCAAGACCACTTAGAAGAAACAGATTCAGAATCCGAACAAGAAGAGATGGCAAAGCCACAAACAATATGGGAGAAGATCAGGGCTTCTTCTTCATCTGCTTCAAAGGGGCCAATTAAGAAGCAGGCGATCAATATCCCAACATACAAGATTGATCATGCTTTAATTAATTTGGTCAAGTCGAATGCATTCCATGGGCTCAAGAATGAAGACCCAGTCACGCATATAAGTCAATTTGTGGAGAATTGTGACATGATAAAAATTGACAGATTTCCACAAGAGACGCTTTACTTGAAGTTGTTCCCGAGTTCTCTGGAAGGAACTGCACGTGAGTGGTTGCACAATCTGGATGATGGAATCCTAGAACCACATGGTAGAGGTTTTCTTTGAAAGGTTCTTCCCGCCCGAGAAGACCAATGACATGATCAGGAAGATCCACAACTTCACTCAGAAGGTAGGAGAGACCTACTCTGAGACCTGGGAAAGGTTTCAGATCATGCTTAGGCGGTGCTCGCATCACAGGCTTGATAAGGAGACACAGGTCAAGATCTTCTATTTTTCTCTCTCCGAGCATGATAGAAGTAACCTGGATTCAACATCCTCAGGATTCTTCTTGAACAACACATACACGAGGTGTTGGGAAATCCATAAGAACATGGCCAAGAAGTAATCTTGGGGCGACAGGGATGCCGTTGAGCACGTTCGAGTAGTAGGGGAGTCTAAAGCAATCAAGGAGCTGAATGAGAAGATGGACCTTCTCGCGAAGAAACTGCTTGCAAAGGAAGATACTGAGTCCGAGGATGAGGCACAAGTCAAATTCATGAGGCAGCAAGGTTACAAAAATAATGATTACTCGTGGAGAAAAGACAAGAAGTTCTCTTGGAAGGATCCAAACAACTTTTTGCAGGACCCAGATGTAAAACCCCATCCAGTTGCGGAGGACAAGAGCACAGAGTTTCTCAACCAAGTGATAAAGCAAAATCAAGAATTAATGGCTACTTTTGGCCAACAGATAAAGCAATAGGGGGATTTCATGAAACAGTTCGGGCAGACATTACAGAGCCATGGGGCTCATATGAGGACAATAGAGATGTCCATGGTGCAAATGGCAACAGAGATAGCCAATCTGAAGAAGTTGGGGCATCAAGGTTTTCCCGGTAACACTAATATTCCAGGAGGAAACCAACAGGCGAAGGCCATCTTGCTAAGGAGTGGCAAGAAGCTTTTAAACCCCAGAGCCGATGAACTAAGCATACCCCAAGCAGAAATTAAAGGTGAGGCCACTGAGGAGCTGCCCATACCAGTCACACAACCAGTTGCGGATATAACAGTGGATGCTATTGAAGATCCTATTGCAGATGAGGAAGAGACGTAGAAAAGGACACCTTATGTGCCACCACATCAAAGGGTATAGGTTGTCCCAATCCCATATCCGAACAGTGCAAAGTCAAGGAAAGTGGATGCCCAGTTTAAAAAGTTTCTAGATAGTTTCAGAAAGCTTTCAGTCAACATACCATTATTGGAAGCAATTGAGCAAATCCCTTCTTACGGTAAATTTCTGAAAGACATCATTACCAAAAAGAAGAAAATCCCAGACACAGAGGTTGTAGTGCTTAAGGAGCAGGTGAGTGCCTTCATCATGGACACATTGCCACCAAAGAGGCAGGATCCAGGTTGCTTCAACATCTCATGTTACATTGGGAAAGTGAATTTTGGTGAAGCGCTATGTGACTCCGGGGCGAGCATAAACTTGATGCCCCTCTCTACATTCAAGAAGCTGGGATTAAAAGAGTCACGGCCGAGCAACATGACAATCCAATTGGCGGACAATTCTGTGGTGAAGCCATACTGTATTTGTGAAGATGTGCTCATGAAAGTAGATCAATTTGTATTTCCAGCAGATTTTGTCGTCATGGAGATGCAAGATGAACAAGGCAATGAGTTACTAATCGGACGACCCTTCCAAGCTACAGCTGACATGATACTTGAGATGGGAAGAGGTCATTTGACCTTGGGTATAGCCGATGATCACTTCGAGATGGTCATGCCTTCCAGCACTACGTCACTTAAAGCCAAGGAGCAGTGCCACATGGTAAAGCATTTTGATCACAATTTCTCACTTTGTCTAGGGAAGCCATTTTTAGATATGGCTCATGTGATGACCAAGGTGGAAAAAGGGACATTGGCTGTGGACATCATGGAGCAGACCAAGGTGGTATCCCTTAGTAAAGTTGTAGGTTTTCCGAATGATGAGGAGGAGGACATTCCTCCCTCTACTGAAGATGAGGCTATAGCAAATTCGGTTTTTGGCACACATCCAGAATTACCACTTGAAGCCTTCTTAGTCAATATCACAAATGATTGGATGAGAAGCAAGTCACTGCAGGAGTGTGCCAAGATGCTTCATATGTTGCCGTGCCTCTATGCAAGGTACTATGAAGACCTAGGCGAACTCCCACCACCGCTTAAATCATCTTTAATCAGCCCGCCGGAATTGGAGTTGAAGCCGTTTCCACCGCACCTGAAGTACGCATTTCTTGCTGAGGAAGAAAAGCTGTCTGTGATTATATCGGCTTATCTGAGTGCCGAGGAGGAGGACCAGCTGCTTATTGTTTTGAAGAACCACCGAGGAGCATTCGGGTGGTCGGTTGCAGACATCAAGGGGATCTCCCCTACTTTGTGCCAGCACAAGATTCGGCTCGAGGAGGGAGCCAAACCAGTGATTTATCCATAACTTCGACTAAATCCGAGCATGATGGAGGTTGTTAAGAAGGAGGTGATTAAGCTCCTTTCTGCAGGTATCATTTATGCTATTTCTGACTCGACTTGGGTGAGTCCTACATAGGTAGTCCTTAAAAAGGGGGGAATCACTGTTACCCATAATCTTCTAAATGAACCTGTCACCACCCGCTTGGTAACCGGGTGGCGTGTTTGCATAGATTACCATCGATTGAATGTCGCTACACTAAAGGATCACTTTCCTCTTCTGTTTATTGATCAAATTTTAGAGCGCTTAGCCGACCGATCACATTTTTATTTTCTGGATGGTTATTCGGGGTACAATCAGATTTCGATTGATCCTAAGGACCAAGAGAAGTCGACCTTCACTTGTCCTTATGGAACGTTTGCGTACCTCTGTATGCCTTTTGGGTTATGTAATGCACCAGCGACCTTTCAGCATTGTATGCTCGTCATTTTTTCTGATATGGTAGAACGCTGTCTAGAGGTTTTTATCGATGATTTCTCTGTTTATGGTGCATCCTTTGACGAGTGTCTTTACAATCTGGATAAGGTGCTACAACGTTGTGAGGACACACATTTGGTCCTCAATTGGGAGAAATGCCACATGATGGTGAGTGAAGGAATAGTGCTAGGACATAAAGTGTCTAGCAAAGGTTTGGAGGTAGACCCGGTAAAAATTGAAGTGATTTCCAAATTGCCCCCACCAAATTCAGTAAAAGGGGTACGGAGTTTCTTAGGTCATGCCGGTTTCTATCGTCATTTTATAAAAGATTTTTCTAAAATCGCCAAACCTTTATCTGAGCTTTTAGAAAAATATGCTATTTTTGACTTCAATGAAAAATGTCTACATGCGTTCAATGTGTTTAAGGAAAAATTGATTTCCGCACCGGTTGTGGAAACACCGGATTGGACCAAGCCGTTTGAACTAATGTGTGATGCATCTGATTTTGCGGTTGGGGCTGTGTTGGGACAACAGGTGGACAATAAACCCGCTATGATTTTTTATGCATCTAAAACTTTGAATGACGCCCAACTTAATTACACGACTACCGAGAAAGAATTGCTTGCTGTTGTTTTCACTTTTGAAAAACTTCGGCAATATCTAGTTGGATCGAAAGTTGTCGTATGGACGGACCACACCGCCATTAAGTATTTCATGGAGAAAAAGGATGCCAAACCTAGATTGATTAGGTGGATCTTGCTTTTACAGGAGTTTGATATCGAAATCAAAGACAAGGCGGGGATTGAAAATGTGGTTGTGGTCCATTTGTCTAGGTTAGAGAGGGTAGATGAAAATGATTTACACATACCTATTATCGAGACATTTCCGGACGAACAACTTTTGAAAGTGAAATCGAAAGACCCGTGGTTTTCTTATATTTTGAACTATCTTGCCTGCAAAATCATCCCGGATGATTGGACGTACCAAGAGAAGAAGAAATTTTCCATTCTTTACGTTATTATTTCTGGGATGACCCTATTCTCTTGAAGCAATGCAGGGATGGTGTTTTACGCAGGTGTGTGTCGGAGGAGGAATACGAAAGTGTTCTTAGTCATTGTCACACACTACCGACGGGCGGCCACCATGCAAGCTCTCGCACAGCAGCCAAAGTACTGGAAAGTGGCCTATACTGGCCTACCTTGTTTAGGGATGCTTATGCGTTTGTGCGTCAATGTGATTCCTGCCAAAGGGCGGGCAACATATCAAAAAGACAAGAGATGCCCCTTAATGTATTCCAGGAGGTTGAGGTATTTGACTTATGGGGCATAGATTTTATGGGACCCTTTGTGTCCTCAAATTCTAATTTGTACATTCTTTTCGCTGTTGATTATGTGTCGAAGTGGGTAGAGGCAATACCCACAAGGACTAATGATTTCGCTGTAGTGTGCATGTTTGTCAAAGAATATATTTTCTGCAGGTTTGGTGTACCATGGATAATCATAAGTGATGGAGGTACACACTTCCGAAATCAAAAGTTCGCAGCACTGATGAGAAAGTACGGAGTCAAACATAACATTGGTACCCTGTACCACCCGCAAACTCAAGGACAAGTGCATGTCTCCAATAGGGAGATTAAGAAGATATTGGAGCGTACAGTGGCTTCCACAAGGAAGAATTGGAGTACTCTACTACCAGATGCGTTGTGGGCATACAGGACGGCGTTTAAGACACCTATAGGCACTACGCCGTTTAGGTTGGCTTATGGCTGGGCCTATCACTTACCGGTGGAATTGGAGCATAAAGTGCATTGGGCACTGAGGAAGCTAAATTTGAGTTATGATGAAGCGGGAAAGAAGAGGTTACATGAACTCAATGAACTTGACGAGCTGCGAATGAATGCATATGAAAGCTCGCGGATCAACAAGGAGCGCACAAAGTTGATTCACGATCGCTATATTCAAATGTGCATTTTCAAGAAAGGAGACCGTGTCCTATTGTTCAACTCCAGGCTGAAGATGCATCCCGGGAAGATGAAATCCCGATGGAGTGGACCATTCACAGTAGAGGAGGTCAAACCACATTGCGCGATCCTGGTGTGTGATGGCGAGACCACATTCCTGGTCAATGGACAAAGGTTGAAATTGTATTTTGGTGAAGATTTCACAAGGAAAGTGAATGAGGTCAAACTCATTGCACTTCCAGATGCATGAGAAGCTAAATGTCGTCTAGCCTAAGACGTTAAATAAGGGCGCTTGTTGGGAGGCAACCCAGCCATTGGTACTCTAGTTTAGTTTCTTTCACATTCGTAGTTTGATTTGTTTTGACTTTGTTTTTAGTGTAAAAAAGATACCATGATCGTTTACTCATTGTGCAGGACTGAGGCAGGGTCGATACCATCGACCTTTGTGTCGATGGTATCGACCGGGGTACAGGTTGGTGACGATAGAAATCGCACTGCGTCGATACTATCGACGGCCTCGTCGATAGTATCGACACACCAACAGTTTGATCGCAAAGTCAAAGTCGATAGTATCGACATGCCAGTCGATACCATTGAGATCTCTGGAGATATTCAGAAGAAATCATCTCAGTGAAGTCGATACCATCATCGGCCGGGCCTCATGAGGGTGTTGCCCTAAACGGAAGTCGATACTATCGACTTGCGTCGATAGTATCGACGCGCCATGTTACCGATCCGTGAGAGGAGATCAACGGCGATCGCTGCAACCAGAAAGTCGATCTGGGGGATGGGTCGATACCATCGACACATGTCGATAGTATCAACACGCCAGTGATCCGGGCCCCGCAAATCCAGCCATCGACGACCGTCGATACTAGCGGCAGTACGGATTGTGCTACCCGTGTCGATACCATCGACCCGTGTCAATGGTATCGACGGGCATACAGCAGCGCCGACCACAACTATATATGAGAAGGATTGTCGTCGTATGACGTCACAAATCCAGAGAAATTCTTCTCCACCTGTGCCGAGCGTATTCCATAGCAATCCGAGCCCGGCGATGAGCATCCAGGAGCACGTTCTTCATCAAGCGGAGATTTCCTTCTCCGATCTTCACCGAGCTCCTCCTTCTATTCTACTTCTTCTTCTTCTGCAATCATGGTGCATGTTGCCGGTGCGTCTTCTTCACGCGCCAACCCGATGGACATTCTGGAGTTCGTGCCTCCACCGACTGCATCGATCCCATGCCCGCGGATTGTCCATCCGTCTGTGGAGGTCAAGAAGATCTACGAGGAGTCATGAAGAGGAAAATCGAGCCGACCCGCTATGTTGACTGGGAGGTGATCCGCAACTTGGGGTTTGAGGCTAATCTGGCCTACGTTCTAAAAGGGCAGGAGAGACACACGAGCAGGATGCCCGACGAGATGGAATGCCATGCTGATGGCCAGTCGTTCTTCAGTGACTGGTCGACATATAAGGAGTTGGTGGCTGAATTCATGGCGTCGTTGGACGTCTGCGTCGTGCCCAATGACGTCGTCGCTACGGATCGTGAGTGGATCAAGGGCCGCGTTTCTTTTCGGATGTACAATAATGACTACACTCTCACCCTCAGCCAGTTCAACTCCATCTACAACTAGAACCGTGGGCGAAATGACTACCGGCGGCCAAACAACCGGACCGACTACGACGCCATCTTCGCCGAGCTTGTGACGGTGCCGCCTGGCAGATCTGTGAGCTACCAAAATGTAGCGGTAGCAGACTTCGAGCATCCGTTCATGCATATTCTTCATCGGATGTTGTGTTCTACCCTGTTTGCTAGGGGTGATCTGTCTCTTAGCAAATTCTAGGAGACGGACTTGTTTTTGTTGCATAAACTACTGAAGCGCCAAGAGTGCAACTGGGGAGCATTCTTTCTGCAGTGGGTGTTGTCTGTAAAGCGAAGTACGCGGAAGGTGCCAATTCACTTTGGAGGACTTATTACACCGCTGGCCTCCTACCTTGGGTTGAATTTTCAGCAGCTTACTCCTCTCTCCAGCAGAAGCAAGGTTAATTTGCAGCATCTTCACCGATCCAATCTTATCTTGCTTCGAGATGATTTACCATATGCTCATTGCCATGTAAACCACGCATATCAAGAATGCTCGCTTCTCGATCCTGTCTTCCATATCGAGGGTGCTCAACATTTCCGATGGCCAATCATAGCCATTGCTGACTCTGATGAAGATGGCGGCAACGACGACAACAACAATAATGACGACGAGTTTGAATTGGAAGAGGAGGCCTACACTCCTCTTCGGGCACGAGTGGCACCTAGAAAGCGTCCTCGCATGCATCTGGGTGTGTCTTCATCTTCGCAGCCTCCGCCGCCACCACCGCCCTCGCAGCCCAGCGAGGATGTCTATTCCATGCAAGGAATGTATGCCATGCTGTAGGATATCCAACAAACACAGCAGCACCATACAACAGTGTACACCGGTGTTCCGGAGACGACAAACCGGTTACTTGACAATCAGAGGGCAATCTTCGAGAATGAGCACCTCCTCCTCGACAACCGACAACAGATTCATGACAGGTTGCATAGGATGGAGATGCAACATCAGCCCTTTTATGATCATTACTGGAGCCAGAATTACTTTGGGGGGGTATCCACAACCTCCACCCATGCCCCAGTATGATCCCAGCTTTCAAGGGCATTACCCATCCTGGGACCCCACAGCCCCACAATACCCACCTCCGCCAGAAGAGTAAATCAGTATCTCTATTCCAACCTTTAAGATTGTTTTTGACTATGAGGCCATAGTCGATTTCAAGCTTAGGGGGGGAGTTGGAACAACTCTATCTTTTATTTTCTCAGTTTTTTCGTTTTATTTTGTTGTTTCTTGTCATTTATTTCTTGCAATCTTAGTTTGTTTGTAGGATCCACATTCTATCTAGTGTAATTGTGGATGTCTTAAGTCTTGTGTCATCTTAATTGCTTGTGCAAGGGAATTAAGGGAAAATTAAAAAAAAAGATTTGAGTGTTCGCAAGCTTGTGTTGTTCAACTTTGAGCACATAACTTAAGAAAATGATTGCATTTGTCAACTCTAAAATAGAAAATCACAATTGTACATTCCTCATGATTCATGAAAAGTGGACGGATTTGGTTGTGTGAGCCTAAACTAACCAAATGATAATGAGATTCTAATTTGAAGTAAGAGAGAGAAACCTTTTAACTATTATACAAGTTAGTAAGGAGGGACACATAATAATCTTCAAAGGTTCAGTCAATTAGTCTTGTGATCTTTCCACCTCATTGTTTTTCACAATCCACCATAAGAATTGGAAGTAGTTTACGATTTTAATCTTTTTGATTGCATCTCATATAGATAGGTTTTGCATTGCAACCACTTTCACATATTTTACATGAAAATAAAAAAAAACACATGCACATTATCCTTAGGTGCGTGTCATTTAGCTGCATTCATAATTTCTATGCATAGAGCACATCATGTAACTTATTTCTTCTTTAAAGGTGATTATCTTGTTTCATACCTTCATAAATGCTTCAAATATTTGAGCTATGCAGAAAAAGTGAGCCCAACAAATAATTCATTGTCAATTATGGATATAAGGGCTTAAGAAAAAAGAGTTAAAAAAATGACAAAATGAAAAAGAAAGAGAAATTATTGAGAAGCAAGTAGAATAAGTGGGACAAAGGAACATAGTCTCATTCACATTTTAAGATGAGTAAGTACATGATGTAGCTCAGTTAGATATCCATCTCATCTTGAGACGGGATGTTAGTGCATGCATCATTCCACCCAATCTTAGGCATTAGGGCATGTTCATGTGCAAATGCATCATTTAGGGCATTCTTGTTTTATGCATGTTGAAACCGTATACTGCTTCCATTTCTTCCATAAGCCACCCATTTCATCCACCCGTTGCTCGAATTGGTAGGCCACCGTGATTTTCTCCTCATTTGTGAATATCAGGAGAGCTGCTTCCATGTAGATGGTAGTTAGGGCGAGCAACGTAGTATAGGAGATCACAAGATGCACCGAGTCTGAACCGGAAAATTTTATTATGTTAACTGCCTTATGTGATAGTGTTCATCAGTTTTGAGGTAGAAATCTTTTATGGATGATTACTGTCGCCTTTAGGGTAATTATCATTTCGTGGTAAGTGAGGGCCGGAATGTGAATGTCCGGTGGGGATCATATGGTAATGTTTGTTGTGATGATCTGTTCTTTAGTTGACTCTGGCAATTCTATTCTAAGGTTTTGTTGCTCGAGGGCGAGCAATGTTCAAGCTTAGGGGAGTTTGATGTGATGATTTTGAGTCTCATTTAGAGACATATTTTACTTGTGTTTTATGCATTTATTAGTCATTTTGGTGGTTAATATTGCATAATTCATTTGTTTTGGTCTATGATCATTCTCTATGTCAAATCTCCCTTATTTCAGTATTTTGAGCATAAATTATCACAAGAATATGTTTTGTTTTGGCTTATTTGGTTTCATGTTGAAATTTCAGGAAAAACAAGTATTTGCTGCTGTCGATACCATCGACCGGACCACAGGCAGCCAGCCGCAAGGAGCAGCAAAATCTCGATACTATCGACAGGAGAGTCGATGGTATTGAGATAACATTAGGTTGCTTCAGAAAAGAGAGTTGATACTATCGACACAAATGTCGATACCATCGACGTGTGGAGCTACATCGACGGTAAAAGGACAAAACCGACGCCTATGAATGTCGATACCATCGACTCGAGGTGGCATCAGTTGCGACAAAGAAAAGAAAAGAAATCCAGCCTATACAGTGCAGGGTCGATACCATCGACTCGCGTCGATGGTATCGACACCTTCAGATACATGTTTGCTTCAGATTGATCCAAATCTGACAGCTGTGATAATTTGGCGACCTAATTCGGAGATTATACCTAATGACGGTGACTAAGAGAAATCTATCACGTCATTAGTCGCTGCACACGTCCCGAGAAGGTGTGGAGAGAAGAACGGAGCCCAGAAGCGCGCCCCAGTCATTCCAGATGCCGAAGAAGACGATTTCCACCACTGAAAGGCGGGAGAACGTGTATTCTACGCCAAGGAGCGATTGGATCTTCTCCGTTCAGGGGTTTCACCACTCAATCACATTTTTCTTCATGTTCTCCCTTTTCTCTACCATGTTTTGCTTTGAGATGAACATGTGGGGCTAATCCCCTTTATCTTTAGGACCGGGAGTAGCCTGGGAAATCATTGTATGACGATTTTATCATAGTAATTCATCATTTATCTCTTAAATCTGTGGTATAATTTCGTTTTCTCCATTATATTGTTATGCTTGATCACCATAATAATAATCTAATGCCTTTAATTACTTTGAAAGAAGAATTGATGGTTGAAAAGAGACAAAATTTACATTAATTGACGAATCCCTTGAATAAGGTGGTGTAAGGTTAATGGTGGATACTGTGAGATCGACTCTAATGCACCTAGTTTAGGGTATAGGTTGCTACGACGATGGAACCGACCTAGACATAGGTAGTGAATTGTACCACGACAGTGGGCAATTCTGATATCAGGCCACTACCCGGATAGAGAGATAAATCTGAGTGACTAAATAGAAATTCATACAATGAAAACCCGTGGTGAAACCACAATCCTAAAGATTCCCACTTGAATTGATTAAACTCAACATTTAATTGATTGCTTTGTTTTGTTTTATTTTATTTTCTTTTAATTTTATCAACAACCTTCAACTTTTTACCCGGTCTAGCTGATTGTGAGTAGTTAGTAGTAGTCTCTGATAATTCATGTGTCCCTGAGTTCGACTCGGGCCTCACAAAGGCCTATATTACATTGACGCATACACTTGCGTTTCTACGCACGTAAAAAGCATGTCAATCTTCAAGAGCATAACCACAACCTAAACAAAAGATTACATGCGGTACACGTCAACACAATATTCAAGAATATTGTACTAAGTACTCCTACGTGTCTTTTATATACCTCTCATCATATCTTGGCAATAAGATAAAACTAATACTTGGCAGCATTAAACAAATATAAGGAAAAGTGTATACTGGCAAAAAGATATTCATTAACAAGAAAGAGAACACATATATTTTAAGCACATTTCCATCATATATCTCGTACATCTTCCCCCAAGGGCTTTGGTGTTTTTAGGCCTTATGATCTACTACCAAAGAGTTTGAGATCATTGAACGTGTGATCTACTACCAAAGAGTTTGAGATCTAACACATGTGATCTACTACCAAAGAGTTTGAGATCACTTCAATGCACTATACTACCAAAGAGTTTAGTGCTATCACATGATGGATCCGATATCTTATGTTTCATGTGTTCATAGCCATAAGTATGGAAAATCAAGCAAGATATCGTATAAGAACAATCATTTCATCCAATACAATATGCCAAGTATTTTACGACACATATAACACAAGCATATTGTATAATAAGCCAAGTAAGAGGTAATGGCGTACCTTGATCAAGAAAGACAGACCTAATCACATATTCCTCATGTCATCTATCCTTGGTAAAACCCTGATTAAGACAAGATCATATAATGTCATCAGATTCTCATCATCTTACATCTCATCTTAACCCTAATTATATTCATTTTAGGGTTTACCTATCTCATTAGCATATATTCCCATCATTACTTATCTTATCTTCTTGGGATTATCTTACTGATGAAATTTTCTAGATTATGGTTCTTTATCTGAACCTTAGGTTCCATATCCTTTTTGTCCACATATTAATCCTAGCTTGCATCATTAACCAAGATTATGGTTTCATAACATGTATTAATGGCCATCTTCATATAACTTGAATTTCATGTATGAAACCGATCTCATATTTACATATTATCTTTCAGACACTTATATGAGCTTATTCTATAAATTTGTCATTTATTGATCACCAATGTATTTATTGCATTTTATTTAGGGTAATTAGCCCTAATTAGACATATGGAGCAAAATACAAGATTTCGTCCATTAAGATGACCATATATGACATCATATGCATTATAAACATGATCACAAATATACTGACATTTTTCCATAATTTTATGTCATCATTTACTATTTATTATTCAAGAACTAAGCATTTTACATCTTACATGATATTACTTATATTTATACATCAAAAGCTTTATATTATGCTTCCATCTTGTTCTACACATTTTTCTGATCAATTTGGTAGTTCATTTGCATTTTTCTAATAATCGGGTTATTTTCTACGATTTCACGAAGTTCTGAGTATTTCAGATTAATTACCTTCATTGGGCCAATCATGAGTTGACACGTCAGCATCAAGGGTTGGTTCTTTCCCCTGTTGGGACCCGATCCAGATCATACGTGCATCTCCTTTCTCCAGCACTGCTGGGATCTGTTCTGTAAGGGCGCCATTGCATACCTCATCTTCAGTGAGCAATAGAGAAGCGCCTCCTCCTCACTGCTTGAGTCCAGTTACGCCTATGGGAGGTTCCCATCCTTGACTTGCCTCCGAGACTCCATATCACTGAAGCTCGCTGCTAAGGCTTCTTGGGTTCTCTCTCCTACCGTTCACACGTCCTTAGCGCTAGATGCGCGCTTGCGCCTACAACTTCTCAACCCCATCATGGCTTCGGAGCTCTAGGTCCATGGCCTCGTCTGACTCTGTGTGTGGGAACGCCACCCCCTCCCTACTGCTCCAGTGTGGTTTGGTTGGCAGTGGCTCCGGTTGGCTGACTACGATCGATGCCGGTATGGAGACCAGTTCTGCTATTGCGATTCCTCCTCAATAGTCTGTTCTTCTGGGCACGAGCCACCTCGCAAGGGAACCCGTCTCCAGCGTGCTCTGCCAGAGTCTCCTCCTCACCCATGAGCGCTAGTCCCCAGTGCTTCCGCCGCCACTGTGATGTGAGTCGGCGGTGAGGAACCAACAGTCAGATGTTTCTCCTCTCGCAGGTTGCAATGTTGCGCCTCCTTTCTAGGGTCTCCGGTGAGAGTACAGAGCCGCCCCGCTCGCCTCTTGCGACTGCTTGGACTCCTGGCGGCACCTCCGCGACAATGCTAGGTTCGACGCCGCTTCGTATCTCCTCTCAACCATTGATGTGGATCCATGCTCAGGCATTCCACCATTGGCTCTATCCCAGGGTGTTTGGGCCTCCTCGTCACTAATCTTGTTGCCGCCATGGCTCTTCCTTTGGTCCTCTCTTCACGCTTCTAGTCTTATACTCTAACGGCTTCCTCTCATGATGCTCCCCATCTGTGAAGTGTGATTGATAACTAGTACAGATGGGGAGGTGGGACTCCCTCCCTCGTCTCGGTTGTTGTCCCACGTTCTCAAAGCCATGAGCACATCATGTGGTGATGGGAAGTTGTTGCCTTGTCCTCTCCCACGTCTCAAGTTTGACTGAAGGTAAGAGGAGAGTGCAACACCATCCGATTATATCCAAGGGATAAGATGAGCTCTCGTGAAGGCCGATCTGTTGCTCATTCATGCACTGGTCACAGCCACCTAACCAAACTAGGCGTATCACAACTTATGGTTGGAAGATATTAGACCTTGATGCATGGTATCTAAAAAGAACATCATCGCTATATTCATACCTAAGTAACTCCATCTAGGAATATCAAGAGTTATGAAACCATGAACATTGCCTTTTGTTATCATACCATACATATCTCACCAAATCTTGGTCCCAAAATATATTGATATTAAACCAATCAATCAAAAACTTTAAAAAAATCATAAAAGAGATGTCTTAATCATTATATCAACCTTACATCAACACACCTACTTTGTCAAAACCTTAGAACTCTTAATATAACTCAACCATATTATTCACTTGTATCATTGGACATTTAGGATTCCAAAAGTCCACTCCGTCACTTCCTACACACCTTAAAAGATATTTCGTCCTTGAAATAAGCCAGAAAACCCACTTTGTCACATCATATACATCTTAAAAGAACTTTCGTCCTCGAAAGTAAACCATACTCATACTTCTAGGGAAAACCTTATCTTGCCTTCATTCACATGTAGGCACTATTCTATGTGTAACAAATCTGCAAAGGTTACCTAGAACCATGTATCCAAAGCACTATTAGGGGTTTTACAACAATCTTGGGTGCACAAGCACTCCATTCAAGGCTGAACTCAAGGTTTAGTAGCTTAGGTTATATCATTACATATCTCATATGTTAGATTTGCTTCCTTATCTTTAGCCATGCATTAGGGTTTTCACATCATATTCCATGTTCTAAAGGAGTTAAATAAGATTAAATCATACATCAAGGTGTCATCAACATTATGTTGTGCTAACTATCAAACAATATATTTTCCATCGTTGTTAAGCATTAAGATCAACACCTTGTGCAACATGTTTCATTCATATGATCTTATTTCATTATTCATAATAAATTACAACATTTACTAGTGATATTATCACCAGATTTACCCTCAATATCATATCATCATCATTATTCCTGTATGGTTAACCATTTATACTTTCATATCTATTAAACCATCTCTAGGTTTCCATCATGCCATATCTACTTATATCACATCTCGAGATTAGATCACATCCTTATATATATTATATCATGGTTGTGCTAACCAAACTTATTTCAGTGGATAATCAAACATATATCAGAACTTTATGTAGTCCAATTAAGGTTCTCCTAACCCATATCATGAGGGTGGTGTCATGCTCATCTAACTCAACTCTATGAGTATCTCATATGCATATACTATATCTTCCCTCTCTTAGTCTAGGGTTCTTAGATTACCTCATTGGCAATAGTGATAGCTTTACAAGCTCTAGCCACATAAGCACAAACCAAAACATGCTATGACATCCTCTTCATAGGTATCTACCCATGAAACACGCTATTTCTCAACTCTCTTATATACACCACTAGATTCCTATGTGGGAAAACACCAACCCGACCATGAGGCTTCATAGAAACTAACATAGCTACCTCCTCTAGGGTCTTGGGCTCTCTCTCCCTCACCTAGATGGCAGACACTCATATTGATGTTCACATATGCACATATAACCAGCCTCTCTACGTCTCTAGGGTTTGGTCCTCCCAAGGACATCTAGGGTTCAAAAGGACTATAGGAATCATGCATAAAGCAACTCAACTCAATCACTCAGGAGTAGTCTAGTTTAGGACATATCATATCACACATCTCAGAATTCTCATATCTTGGAGTTTAGTTTCTCTAACCTCCTCCCAATGGGTCTCACTCTATCTGGAGTTAACCCCAAAACTGGTCCTAACACTAGAGGTCCTCCTATGTAAAAGAGCTTGAGGCTCATGCTGACTCACAACCTTGTTTTAACATATCTTATCTCATAAAAGTCTAGTTACTTTTCTCATCGAAACTTATCTCAAATCCTCAAACTGAACTTAAATCCTCAAAGACAAACCTAAATCCACTTAATCATCTTATATCATCTTTCTAAGACTTACATCAAAGCTTGTTTCATATATTCCATCTATCATATATATCAAGAAGGCTCTAGACATCTAATCTAGAACTACTCTCTCTTCTAGACTGATGTCATACACTTTCACTTAGGTTGCATGCTCACCTCCTACTCGTACATGTGTGGGGACACATTTTTGTAATACATATACATAATAAAATATTATATAGTTTTTCTCCGATAAAACAAGCGTCAGAGAAAACTATCACGGTTCAATCTGATTGGAATCCAAAACCAAATCCTGAAAATGAGTGTCCCACACATAGTAGAGAGTACAGTGTCATGAAAACTAGTGAAAAGGGTGAGAACATGGTGTAGACTAGTGTAGCTACTCTAAACAACGTGCACAATATGTCTAGGGTTTCTCTTCCCTTGATGCACGTCATTTCCAAATAGTGCAACATCCCATACCGCTGCACTACAAGGAAAGAACGAAATCTAAGGACTTGCTACTCAACAAGCACTAGTCTAGACCTAGTTCTCGGACATCTAGGTGCTAACCTGGAGGCTAGGTCAAATCTAGTCTCTAAAACATGACCAATCTAAACCTAAGGATTATTAAGTTCAAGGTTATTTAGTTTTGCGTTGCATAATGAGCAAATGTCAGGCTTTGCTATTGTTCATGCTCTGATACCACCTGTGACATCCCCAGATTTTCTAAAACTTAATCTGATGTGTGATGTCCAAATTGAAACCTCACCTCAGTGAGAATCCCAATTTAAACATCCCACACTAGGCTAAGAAGAAGAAAATCGAGGGAGTCAGAAGGAAACAATCAGTAGCACATGTACATGAACAAGAATAAAACCATACACACATGTTCACCATTCAACATATAATTACAACATGAATTGTTAGAACATTTGATATTACATATTGAACAACAAACTATACATATACATGTACTACATCTAAACAACAATATCTTAAGACAACAGGTCCACCTGTACATCAGCTCGCCACACAACTCTTAACTATCCTGGATCTTCAAGAGCATAACCACAACCTAAACAAAAGATTACATGCGGTACACATCAGCACAATATTCAAGAATATTGTACTGAGTACGCCTACGTGTCTTTTATATTCCTCTCATCATATATTGGCAATAAGATAAAACTAATACTTGGCAGCATTAAAAAAATATAAGGAAAAGCGTATACTGGCAAAAAGATATTCATTAACAAGAAAGAGAAGACATATATTTTAAGCACATTTCCATCATATATCTCCTACATCTGCCCCCAAGGGCTTTGGTGTTTTTAGGCCTTATGATCTACTACCAAAGGGTTTGAGATCATTTAACGTGTGATCTACTACCAAAGAGTTTGAGATCTAACACATGTGATCTACTACCAAAGAGTTTGAGATCACTTCAATGCACTGTACTACCAAAGAGTTTAGTGCTATCATATGATGGATCCGATATCTTATGTTTCATGTGTTCATAGCCATAAGTATGGAAAATCAAGCAAGATATCGTACAAGAACAATCATTTCATCCAATACCATATGCCAAGTATTTTACTACACATATAACACAAGCATATTGTATAATAAGCCAAGTAAGAGGTAATGGCGTACCTTGATCAAGAAAGATAGACCTAATCACATATTCCTCATGTCATCTATCCTTGGTAAAACCCTAATTAAGACAAGATCATATACTGTCATCAGATTCTCATCATCTTACATCTCATCTTAACCCTAATTATATTCATTTTAGGGTTTACCTATCTCATTAGCATATATTCCCATCATTACTTATTTTATCATCTTGGGATTATCTTACTGATGAAATTTTCTAGATTATGGTTCTTTATCTGAACCTTAGGCTCCATATCCTTTTTGTCAACATATTAACCCTAGCTTGCATCATTAACCAAGATTATGGTTTCATAACATGTATTAATGGCCATCTTCATATAACTTGAATTTCATGTATGAAACTCATCTCATATTTACATATTATCTTTCAGACACTTATATGAGCTTATTCTGTAAATTTTGTCATTTCTTGATCGCCAATGTATTTATTGCATTTTATTTAGGGTAATTAGCCCTAATTAGACATATGGAGCAAAATACAAGATTTGGTGCATTAACATGACCATATATGACATCATATGCATTATAAACATGATCACGAATATATTGACATTTTTCCATAATTTTATTTCATCATTTACTATTTATTATTCAAGAACTGTGCATTTTACATATTACATGATATTATTGATATTTATACATCAAAAGCTTTATATTATGCTTCCATCTTGTTCTACACATTTTTCTGATCAATTTGGTAGTTCATTTGCATTTTTCTGATAATCGGGCTATTTTCTACGATTTAACGAAGTTCTAAGTATTTCAGATTAATTACCTTCATTGGGCCATCATGAGTTGACACGTCAGCATCAAGGGTTGGTTCTTTCTCCTGCTGGGACCCGATCCAGATCATACATGCATCTCCTTGCTCCAGCGCCGCTGGGATCTGTTCTGTATGGGTGTCGTTGCATACCTCACCTTCAGTGAGCAATAGAGAAGCGCCTCCTCCTCACTTCTTGAGTCCGGTTATGCCTATGGGAGGTTCCCATCCTTGACTTGCCTCTGAGACTCCATATCACTGAAGCTCACTGCTAAGGCTTCTTGGGTTCTCTCTCCTACCGTTCGCACATCCTTAGCGCCAGATGCGCGCTTGCGCCTGCAACTTCTCAGCCCCATCATGGCTTCGGAGCTCTAGGTCCATGGCCTCGTCTCACTCCGCGTGTGGGAACGCCACCCCCGCCCTACTGCTCCAGTGTGGTTTGGTTGGCAGCAGCTCCTGCTGGCTGACTACGATCAATTCTGGTATGGAGACCAGTTCCACTGCTGCGATTCCTCCTCAATGGTCTGCTCTTCTGGGCACGAGCCACCTCGCAAGGGAACCCGTCTCCAGCATGCTCTGCCAGAGTCTCCTCCTCACCCATGAGCGCTAGTCCCCAGCACTTCCGCCGCCACTGTGATGCGAGTCGGCGGTGAGGAACCAACAGTCAGATGTTTCTCCTCTCGCAGGCTGCAATGTTGCGCCTCCTTGCTAGGGTCTCCGGTGAGAGTACAGAGCCGCCCCGCTCGCCTCTTGCGGCTGCTTGGACTCCTGGAGGAACCTCCGCGACAATGCCATGTTCGACGCCGCTTCGTATCTCCTCTCAAGCATTGGCGTGGATCCATGCTCAGGCATGCCACTGTTGGCTCTATCCCAGGGTGTTTGGGCCTCCTCATCACTAATCTTGCTGCCGCCATGGCTCTTCCTTTGGTCCTCTCTTCACACTTCTAGTCTTCTACTCTAACGGCTTCCTCTCATGATGCTCCCCATCTGTGAAGTGTGATTGATAACTAGTACAGATGGGGAGGTGGGACTCCCTCCCTCGTCTCAGTTCTTGTCCCACATTCTCAAAGCCATGAACACATCGTGCGGTGATGGGAAGTTGTTGCCTTGTCCTCTCCCACGTCTCACGTTTGACTGAAGGTAAGAGGAGAGTGCAACACCGTCCAATTATATCCAAGGGATAAGATGAGCTCTCGTGAAGGCCGATCTGTTGCTCATTCATGCACAGGTCACAACCACCTAACCAAACTAGGTGTATCACAACTTATGGTTGGAAGATATTAGACCTTGATGCATGGTATCTAAAAAGCACATCATCGCTATATTCGTACCTAAGTAACTCCATCTAGGAATATCAAGAGTTATGAAACCATGAACATTGCCTTTTGTTATCATACCATACATATCTCACCAAATCTTGGTCCTAGAATATATTGATATTAAACCAATCAATCAAAAACTTAAAAAAATCATAAAAGAGATGTCTTAATAATTATATCAACCTTACAACAACACACCTACTTTGTCAAAAGCTTAGAACTCTTAATATAACTCAACCATATTATTCACTTGTATCATTGGACATTTAGGATTCCAAAAGTCCACTCCGTCACATCCTACACACCTTAAAAGATATTTCGTCCTTGAAATAAGCCAGAAAACCCACTTTGTCACATCATATACATCTTAAAAGAACTTTCGTCCTCGAAAGTAAACCATACTCATTTTGGCTAAATGGACATCCATAAAATCCCTTTGTTTTGATTATGACAAACATTTCATTTTTATTTATCTAACGAGCTACTTGAGTGTGCAGGATGACACAACTATAAGGGAAATCCAACATGAAGTATTTATATTTTCATGCAAAATGTAATCTTTGTAAAAACTTGTACAAAGTTATAATGTACAAGTACTTAGAATCGCATGTAAATCAAGCATTGGATTTTCCCTAGCTAAACACCTTAGTCATCCATTCAATAGGACCACCTATGCACACATACGTATAACTAGTGCCTAACTTGAAACCTTAAAACAGGATCTCTCTCGGTCGACCAACTCCTCGACCGAGATACTCTCGGTCGACCACATTATCGACCGAGAAAGATCCAAAAGTAGCCGTTAGACACAGCAGTTGACAGTTGCAAATAAACGTTAATCCAGAGAGCCTGTCGGTCGACAATTCCTCGACCGACCGGGCATCTCGGTCGACAAGTCCTCGACCGAGATGGTCTCTGACAGCAACTGCAGAATTAATTAACTAGCCGTTGCTAATGCGCCTAACTTATTCCTAACGGCTAGTTAAGCACTAGGAACCCCCTAGAAGTTATCTAGAATGTCCTTAAGCATACTTAGGCTATTCCTATAAATAGGACAAGCCATAGGACACTAGAATACACTTCTTACACTTGCTATATACTTGAGAAAATACTTGAGCCCTCTTGTGCAATCTGTGTGAACTGAGCTTTGTGATCAATTGGCCATTTTCCCTTTAGCTCAAGCTCGTCCTATAGGCTAGATTTTCCTAACCCTAGCAATCACAAGTCCATCATATTGGCTAGGAAAATCCAAACGCTTGATCTAGGGAAATCAAGCCTTGAGCTACAAGGATAAGTTGTATTTTCTTTTATTCCCTTCTTGTTCCTTGTATTACTTGTACTCTCCTTGCTACTCCAGGTAGGAGGCTGCGGATTGGAGAGGGTGAAGCTCTTCGTGGTGAAGAGGAAGACTTTGGACTACTTCAGAAGGCTGTCTTGACGGGAAGCTACTTCAGGAGGAAGGCTACTTCAAGGGGGAGCTTGAAGTTACTTCAAGGAAGGCTGCTTCGAGGTTGGCAAGACTACTTCAAGGTGAAGGCTGTCCAAAGGGTGTTTAGAAAGTATTGTAAATTTTATGTAACATCCTTGAGAGGTAATAAAATTTAGTACTTTTAAAATCCCGGTTGGGTAAGCAACCGGGTAGTGGACTGACTCCTTAGTATTTGCTAAGGTGGAACCACTCTAAACACCTGTGTTCCTCTTCTTAATCTTTAGTTTGGTTGTTTGAGTTTAAATTATTTTAAAATATATATAAAACTCTATTCACCCCCCCCCCTCTAGAGGTTTTCAATTGGTATCAGAGCAGGCTTCAAGGAGCCCTAACAAAGTCTTGAAGAAAAGATGGGGGATGGAGTGCTCAACAACCTTAACATTGAAGGAACGCTCGTTGCTCGACCTCCGGCATTTGACGGGACAAACTATCAATACTGGAAGAGAAGAATGCAATTTTACTTCCAAGGAATCAATTGGGATCTTTGGAGAATGGTATCTACACCATACACACTTCCACAAGACGAGTTCGAAGTATGGGATGCTAATACGGTAAAAATGGCCCAAATGAATGCAAAGGCAGTAAGCATTTTATATTGTTCCATTTCAGTAGGTGAATTTAATAGAGTATCAAACTGTGATACCGCATATGACATTTGGCATAGATTATCTATAACATATGAGGGTACTGTTCAAGTTAAAAACTCTAAAGTTAGTTTGCTTAAAACCAAATTTGAACATTTTCGTATGGATCCAAACGAAACTATTAGTGAAATGTATTCAAAATTTTCTACTATTGTTAATGGTTTGAGTGCTTTAGGGAAACCTGTTCTTGAGGAAGATCAGGTATCAAAAATACTTCGATCTCTTCCTCCAAAGTACAAACCAAAGGTGACAGCTATTGCAGAAGCAAACGACCTCACTCGCCTCAAAATGGAGCAGCTCATCGGAAACTTAGAAGCTCATGAGGCAGACCTAGAAGAGGAAGAAAGAAGAGAACATGAACATCAACGTGGGCCAAAGAAAGACGTGGCTTTCAAAGCATCAAAAGCTCTCTCACAAGAGAGTGAGGAATCTAGTGAAGAAGAAGGAGAAGAAGCATTGATAGTCAACGGTAAGAAATATAGAAGGTTTAAATCTAATAAAATTTCTAGCTCTTCTTCCACTCCCAGGTGCTTCGAATGTGGAAAGAAAGGACATTTCAAAAATGAATGTCCCAAAGCTAAGAAGGGAAAGAAAAGCTCACATAAGAAGAAAGAAAAAGCTTATAAAGCGGCATGGGATGAAACGAGTGAAAGTGAAAGCGGAGAAGATAAAGTAGAATGTCTAATGGCAAGAGAAGATGAAGAATCTCAAGAGGTAAGCCTAGTTGATCTTCCTAAAGAAGAGTTAGTAGCTAGCTTACAAGAAACTTATGATAAATATGTTGATGCCAAGAAGAAACTAAAAAGGACTATAAAATCAAACAATGAGCTCATTGCCAAAATAGATGAACTTTCTTCCGAAAAGAATAACATTGATCTTGAAAATGTATCTTTAAAAACATCTTTAGATGATTGCACTAGAAAACTACTTACTTTGGAGACTAATGTTGATCTTCTATCAAAAGAAAAGACTGATTTGTTAGCTAAACTACAAGCTTTTCAAACTCAACCTATCTTGTGCAATCATTCGGACTATGACAATATTGTAAAAGAAAAGGATTCATTGCTTTCTGATTTAGACCAGGCAAGAAAAGATATACATAAGAAAATGAATGACATTGCTCAGTTGCAAAGAGAACTTTATGAGTTAAAAAGAAAAGATATTCTTGATAACATATTAAAGAGTGGTCCGGCCTTCAATGGAAGAAAAGGTTTGGGATATGTTACAAAGAAAAACCAAACCAAAAAGACCCAAACTATGTTTGTACCCAAAAACACAATGGCTAGAAAAAGAAATGAAGTTGATTCTATTACTTGTCATTTCTGTTTACGTCTTGGACATTACTATTTTTCATGCCCCTACAAGACTAAGAAGTCCAACTTAGTTTGGACCCCAAGACTCCAAACTTAGAAGAATGGAATGAAGTTGAGATATGACAAAATACTTAATTTTTGCAATTTATATTGTCCTATCTCAACAAACGATGCTATGCTTAATGGTATTATTTTTTCTGCATTGGTGTAATAAAACAGAAACTTCGTCGGTCGAAGTACTGTCGACCGAGCTCTGGGTCGGTCGAAGTATTGTCGACCGACTGGATGTCTTTAACAAATCGAAAATCTTCCAGTACTCATTTCGGTCGAAAATTGGTCAACCGAAAAATTTTCTGTTCTTTTTGATTGTGACACAGTAACATGCTCGATCGACAAATTGTCGACCGAGAATTATATCGGTCGAACAATTGTCGACCGACTAGTTTTCTGTATCAGAACTTTTATACACATATGCATTTTAAAAGTTTCTAACCTTATCGAACCATCACATGGGTACCAAAATCTAAATTCTAATGCAGGAATGGGTAGTTGATAGTGGCTGCTCCAAACATATGACCGGGAACAAGGACGCCTTTCAAACCTTTGAAGAAAAGAAAAGTGGAACGGTTACTTTTGGAGACAATGGTAAGGGCAAAATTGTTGGAATAGGTAATGTTGGAACAAATCTTGAAATCAAAAATGTTCTACTAGTTGATGGATTGCACCATAACTTAATAAGTGTAAGTCAACTATGTGATAGTGGTTATGATGTGCTATTTAACAAAACCTGCTGCAAATTATTGATAGAAAATACTACAACTGTTGTTTATGAAGGAAATAGAGTTGGAAATCTTTATATACTTAAACCAAACTCTATGAAATCAGTAGTAGGTAAATGCTTACTTGCAAATGAAAACACCTTACAACTATGGCATAAAAAGCTTGGTCATGCTAGTTCACATGCTATTAAAAAGTTAGTAAAATATGATCTTGTTCGTGGATTACCTGTTTTGTCTTTTGATCAAGTTGCAAATTGTGAACCTTGTACAATGGGAAAGCAAACCAAAACATCTTTTAAATCAAAACATGTACTTAGCACCAGTAGATCCTTAGAATTAATTCATATGGATTTATTTGGACCAATGAGAACACAATCTATTGGTGGTAAACGATACTGTTTTGTTATTGTTGATGATTATAGTAGATTTATATGGGTACATTTTATTGCAACTAAAGATGATACTATTCATGTCTTTATGCAATTTTGTTCTAAGATTGAGAATCTTTTACAACATAAAATATGTACCATTAGAAGTGATCACGGTGGAGAATTTGAAAATCATACATTTGAAACTTTTTGTACTTCTCAGGGGTATACTCACAATTTCTCTGCTCCACGCACCCCACAACAAAATGGTATTGTAGAACGGAAAAATCGATCTTTACAAGAAATGGCTAGGACCATGATGCTTGAACACAACACACCTAAAACCTTTTGGGCTGAAGCTGTAAACACTGCTTGTTATGTGCTAAATAGAGTCACGGTTCACTCTCACTTGAAGAAAACTCCATATGAAATAATACACTCTAAGAAACCTAGAGTTGACTACTTCCATACTTTTGGCTCTACATGTTACATTTTAAACACCAAGGATGATAGAGACAAGTTTGATTCTAAATCACACAAAGCATTCTTCTTGGGATACTCTACTTCTAGCAAAGCGTTTAGGGTATATAACACTATCTCTAGAAAAGTTGAGGAATCCATTCATGTTTCTTTTCATGAAGAATCAAAATCCACAAATTTAGATATCATTGATCTCACTAATCAGTTTGAAACTATAACCATTCCCAATGATAATGAGAAAACTCCCACATCCGATCCTCCAGTTGAAACACAACCTACACCTAGGCTGATCAAGGATCATCCCCAAGAGCTAATTATTGGAGATCCAAATGATAAAGTCAAAACTAGGTCCTCTTTCCAAGATGTTGCAAACATGGCTTTTGTCTCTATCATTGAACCTAAGAAAATATCCGAAGCTCTTAAGGATGATTACTGGATAATAGCCATGCAAGAAGAATTAAATCAATTCACTAAAAACGATGTATGGGATTTAGTTCCTAAACCACAAGATAAAACTATCATAGGAACTAAATGGGTTTTTAGAAACAAGCTTAATGAGGCAGGAGAAGTCATAAGGAATAAAGCACGGTTAGTTGCACAAGGATATAACCAACAAGAAGGAATAGATTTTGATGAAACATATGCACCCGTAGCTAGACTTGAAGCTATTAGGATGTTACTAGCTATTGCTGCCCATAAAAACATTCAGCTATATCAAATGGATGTCAAAAGTGCATTTCTAAATGGCATCATACAAGAATAAGTTTATGTTGCTCAACCACCTGGCTTCGAAATACCAGAAAAGGACGATCATGTTTATAAACTTAAAAAGGCACTTTACGGTCTAAAACAAGCACCTAGGACTTGGTATGAACGGCTCAAGACATATCTTTTTGATAATGGTTTCTCTATTGGAAATTCAGATTCTACTTTATTTTTCAAAACATATGCATCTGATTTCTTAGTTGTGCAAATATATGTTGATGACATTATTTTTGGTGCCTCAAATGAATCATTATGCACACAATTCAGTGACATTATGCAAAAAGAATTTGAAATGAGCCTTATGGGTGAATTAACATTCTTTCTTGGTTTTCAAATTAAGCAAACACCCGCCGGAATTTTTATAAGCCAAGAAAAATACACTAAAGAACTGTTAAAACGCTTTGGGATGGATCAATGCAAACATGCTACTACTCCTATGGCTACTTCTATTAAAATTGATAAGGATGAAAATGGGGAACCTATTGATGATTCCTTATATAGAGCCATGATTGGTAGTTTGTTATATTTAACCGCTTCTCGACCGGACATTATGTTTTCCGTTGGTCTTTGTGCTCGATTTCAATCCCAGCCTATGCAATCTCATTTTATTGCGGTTAAACGAATTCTTCGATATCTAGCCGGCACTACTTGTTTTGGTTTATGGTATCCAAAAGGACAATCCTTGGAGTTTAAATCATATACTGATGCAGATTATGCCGGTTGTCGACTTGATCGCAAAAGTACTAGTGGTGGATGTTTCTTATTAGGTAGAGCCTTAGTATCTTGGTTTAGCAAGAAACAAAACACGGTTGCCCTATCTACAACCGAAGCTGAATATATGGCAGCTGGGTCTTGTTGTGCTCAAGTGCTTTATATGCAACAGGTTTTAAGCGATTATGGTTTTCATCTTTCATCTACACCTATTTTTTGTGACAACACAAGCGCCATAAACTTAGCACACAATCCTATTTTACACAGCCGGGCCAAACATATTGAAATCCATCATCACTTCTTAAGGGATCACATCTCAAAGAATCATGTTTCCCTTCATCATGTTGATACGGAAAATCAATTGGCTGATATTTTTACAAAACCGCTTCCATTAGATCAATTCAACAACATTAGGAAGCAACTACTTATTACTCCGTTGGAGGATGTTTTCTTTGATATCTGCGGTTCTTAAAACAAATACTTATGCTTTTATGATTAGTATCAAAATTGATATGAACGTTTAAATTGGAAATTTGCAAATTGTTGTCTTTACATTTTGGCTATTCAATGGACATCTTTTTCGTTCGTTTTTTGATGGGATACCTAATTAAGGGGGAGTTTTTTAGTAAAACGGTTATCTTTTTGAAATGACAAAGGGGGAGAGATATATAAAACTATAATTTAATATTTATGACAAACTCAATCAATGAGTTTCAAAAATATACTCTTGGCTTTACATTGAAAGTTGCTATGTTTCCAAATGAACTGGATTTCATGTTCCATAAGTCATTGGGGATACTAAGCACACATTATACAAATAAGAGGAAACGTTCCAAATAGCAATCTAAAGGTATGGCATTTATATGTTTTATATTTCCTCTATTCATATTTTGGAAATGTTTGTCATCTTCAAAAAGGGGGAGATTGTTGGCTAAATGGACATCCATAAAATCCCTTTGTTTTGATTATGACAAACATTTCATTTTTATTTATCTAACGAGCTACTTGAGTGTGCATGATGACACAACTATAAGGGAAATCCAACATGAAGTATTTATATTTTCATGCAAAATGTAATCATTGTAAAAACTTGTACAAAATTATAATGTACAAGTACTTAGAATCGCATGTAAATCAAGCATTGGATTTTCCCTAGCTAAACACCTTAGTCATCCATTCAATAGGACCACATATGCACACATACGTATAACTAGTGCCTAACTTGAAACCTTAAAACAGGATCTCTCTCGGTCGACCAACTCCTCGACCGAGATACTCTCGGTCGACCACATTATCGACCGAGAAAGATCCAAAAGTAGCCGTTAGACACAGCAGTTGACAGTTGCAAATAAACGTTAATCCAGAGAGCCTGTCGGTCGACAATTCCTCGACCGACCGGGCATCTCGGTCGACAAGTCCTCGACCGAGATGGTCTCTGACAGCAACTGCAGAATTAATTAACTAGTCGTTGCTAATGCGCCTAACTTATTCCTAACGGCTAGTTAAGCACTAGGAACCCCCTAGAAGTTATCTAGAATGTCCTTAAGCATACTTAGGCTATTCCTATAAATAGGACAAGCCATAGACACTAGAATACACTTCTTACACTTGCTATATACTTGAGAAAATACTTGAGCCCTCTTGTGCAATCTGTGTGAACTGAGCTTTGTGATCAATTGGCCATTTTCCCTTTAGCTCAAGCTCGTCCTATAGGCTAGATTTTCCTAACCCTAGCAATCACAAGTCCATCATATTGGCTAGGAAAATCCAAACGCTTGATCTAGGGAAATCAAGCCTTGAGCTACAAGGATAAGTTGTATTTTCTTTTATTCCCTTCTTGTTCCTTGTATTACTTGTACTCTCCTTGCTACTCCAGGTAGGAGGCTGCGGATTGGAGAGGGTGAAGCTCTTCGTGGTGAAGAGGAAGACTTTGGACTACTTCAGAAGGCTGTCTTGACGGGAAGCTACTTCAGGAGGAAGGCTACTTCAAGGGGGAGCTTGAAGTTACTTCAAGGAAGGCTGCTTCGAGGTTGGCAAGACTACTTCAAGGTGAAGGCTGTCCAAAGGGTGTTTAGAAAGTATTGTAAATTTTATGTAACATCCTTGAGAGGTAATAAAATTTAGTACTTTTAAAATCCCGGTTGGGTAAGCAACCGGGTAGTGGACTGACTCCTTAGTATTTGCTAAGGTGGAACCACTCTAAACACCTGTGTTCCTCTTCTTAATCTTTAGTTTGGTTGTTTGAGTTTAAATTATTTTAAAATATATATAAAACTCTATTCACCCCCCCCCCTCTAGAGGTTTTCAACTCATACTTCTAGGGAAAACCTTATCTTTCCTTCATTCACATGTAGGCACTATTCTATGTGTAACAAATCTGCAAAGGTTACCTAGAACCATGTATCCAAAGCACTATTAGGGGTTTTACAACCATCTTGGGTGCACAAGCACTCCATTCAAGGCTGAACTCAAGGTTTAGAAGCTTAGGTTATGTCATTACATATCTCATATGTTAGATTTTCTTCCTTATCTTTAGCCATGCATTAGGGTTTTCATATCATATTCCATGTTCTAAAGGAGTTAAATAAGATTAACTCATACATCAAGGTGTCATCAACATTATGTTGTGCTAACTATCAAACTATATATTTTCCATCTTTGTTAACCATTAAGATCAACACCTTGTGCAACATGCTTCATTCATATGATCTTATTTCATTGTTCATAATAAATTACAACATTTACTAGTGATATTATCACCAGATTTACCCTCAATATCATATCATCATCATTATTCATGTATGGTTAACCATTTATACTTTCATATCTATTAAACCATCTCTAGGTTTCCATCATGCCATATCTACTTATATCACATCTCGAGATTAGATCACATCCTTATATATATTATATCATGGTTGTGCTAACCAAACTTATTTCAGTGGATAATCAAACATATATCACAACTTTATCTAGTCCAATTGAGGTTCTCCTAACCCATATCATGAGGGTGGTGTCATGCTCAGCTAACTCAACTCTATGAGTATCTCATATGCATATACTATGTCTTCCCTCTCTTAGTCTAGGGTTCTTAGATTACCTCATTGGCACTAGTGATAGCTTTACAAGCTCTAGCCACATAAGCACAAACCAAAACATGCTATGACATCCTCTTCATAGGTCTCTACCCATGAAACATGCTATTTCTCAACTCTCTTATATACACCACTAGATTCCTATGTGGGAAACCACCAACCCAAGCATGAGGCTTCATAGAAACTAACATAGCTACCTCCTCCAGGGTCATGGGCTCTCTCTCTCTCACCCAGATGGTAGGCACTCATATTGATGTTCACATATGCACATATAACCAGCCTCTCTATGTCTCTAGGGTTTTGTCCTTCCAAGGACATCTAGGGTTCAAAAGGACTATAGGAATCATGCATAAGGCAACTCAACTCAATCACTCAGGAGTAGTCTAGTTTAGGACATATCATATCACATATCTCAGAATTCTCATATATTGGAGTTTATTTTCTCTATCCTCCTCCCAATGGGTCTCACTCTATTTGGAGTTAACCCCAAAACTGGTCCTAACACTAGAGGTCCTCCTATGTAAAAGAGCTTGAGGCTCATGCTGACTCACAACCTTGTCTTAACATATCTTATCTCATTAAAGTCTAGTTACTTTTCTCATTGAAACTTATCTCAAATCCTCAAACTGAACTTAAGTCCTAAAAAACAAACCTAAATCCTCTTAATCATCTTATATCATCTATATAAGACTTACATCAAGGCTTATTTCATATATTCCATCTATCATATATATCATGAAGGCTCTAGACATCTAATCTAGAACTACTCTCTCTTCTAGACTGATGTCATACACTTTCACTTAGGTTGAATGCTCACCTCCTACTCGTACATGTGTGGGGACACATTTTTGTAATACATATACATAATAAAATATTATATAGTTTTCTCCGATAAAACAAGTGTCAGAGAAAACTATCATGGTTCAATCTGATTGGAATCCAAAACCAAATCCTGAAAACGAGTGTCCCACACATAGTAGAGAGTACAATGTCATGAAAACTAGTGAAAAGGGTGAGAACATGGTGTAGACTAGTGTAGCTACTCTAGACAACGTGCACAATATGTCTAGGGTTTCTCTTCCCTTGATGCACGTCATTTCCAAATAGTGCAACGTCCCATACCGATGCACTACAAGGAAAGAACGACATCTAAGGACTTGCTACTCAACAAGCACCAGTCTAGACCTAGTTCTCGGACATCGAGGTGCTAACCTGGAGGCTAGGTCAAATCTAGTCTCTAAAACATGACCAATCTAACCCTAAGGATTATTAAGTTCAAGGTTCTTTAGTTTTGTGTTGCATAACGAGGAAATGCCAGGCTTTGCTATTGTTCATGCTCTGATACCACCTGTGACGTCCCCGGATTTTCAAAAACTTAATCTGATGTGTGACGTCCAAATTGAAACCTCACCTCAGCGAGAATCCCAATTTAAACATCCCACACTAGGCTAATAAGAAGAAAATCAAGGGAGTCAGAAGGAAACAATCAGTAGCACATGTACATGAACAATAATAAAACCATACACACATGTTCACCATTCAACATATAATTACAACATGAATTGTTACAACATTTGATATTACATATTGAACAACAAACTATACATATACATGTACAACATCTAAACAACAAGATCTTAAGACAACAGGTCCACCTGTACATCAGCTCATCACACAACTCTTAACTATCCTGGATCTTCAGGAGCATAACCACAACCTAAACAAAAGATTACATGTGGTACACATCAGTACAATATTCAAAGAATATTGTACTGAGTATGCCTACGTGTCTTTTATATACCTCTCATCATATCTTGGCAATAAGATAAAACTAACACTTGGCAGCATTAAACAAATATAAGGAAAAGCGTATACTGGCAAAAAGATATTCATTAATAAGAAAGAGAAGACATATATTTTAAGCACATTTCCATCATATATCTCGTACATCTGCCCCAAAGGGCTTTGGAGTTTTTAGGCCTTATGATCTACTACCAAAGAGTTTGAGATCATTTAACGTGTGATCTACTACCAAAGAGTTTGAGATCTAACACATGTGATCTACTACCAAAGAGTTTGAGATCACTTCAATGCACTGTACTACCAAAGAGTTTAGTGCTATCATATGATGGATCTGATATCTTATGTTTCATGTGTTCATAGCCATAAGTATGGAAAATCAAGCAAGATATCGTACAAGAACAATCATTTCATCCAATACCATATGCCAAGTATTTTACTACACATATAACAGAAGCATATTGTATAATAAGCCAAGTAAGAGGTAGTGGCGTACCTTGATCTAGAAAGACAGACCTAATCACATATTCCTCATGTCATCTATCCTTGGTAAAACCCTAATTAAGAAAAGATCATATACTGTCATCATATTCTCATCATCTTACATCTCATCTTAACCCTAATTATATTCATTTTAGGGTTTACCTATCTCATTAGCATATATTCCCATCATTACTTATCTTGTCTTCTTGGGATTATCTTACTAATGAAATTTTGTAGATTATGGTTCTTTATCTGAACCTTAGGTTCCATATCCTTTTTGTCCACATATTAACCCTAGCTTGCATCATTAACCAAGTTTATGGTTTCATAACATGTATTAATGACCATCTTCATATAACTTGAGTTTCATGTATGAAACTGATCTCATATTTACATATTATCTTTCAGACACTTATATGAGCTTATTCTATAAATTTTGTCATTTATTGATCGCCAATGTATTTATTGCATTCTATTTAGGGTAATTAACCCTAATTAGACTTATGGAGCAAAATACAAGATTTAGTGCATTAACATGACCATATATGACATCATATGCATTATAAACATGATCACGAATATATTGACATTTTTCCATAATTTTATGTCATCATTTACTAATTATTATTCAAGAACTATGCATTTTACATATTACATGATATTACTCATATTTATACATCAAAAGCTTTATATTATGCTTCCATCTTGTTCTACACATTTTTCTGATCAATTTGGTAGTTCATTTGCATTTTTCTGATAATCATGCTATTTTCTACGATTTAACAAAGTTCTGAGCATTTCAGATTAATTACCTTCATTGGGCCATTCATGAGTTGACACGTCAGCATCAAGGGTTGGTTCTTTCTCCTACTGGGACCCGATCCAGATCATACGTGCATCTCCTTGCTCCAGCGCCACTGGGATCTGTTCTGTAAGGGCACTGCTGCATACCTCACCTTCGGTGAGCAATAGAGAAGTGCCTCCTCCTCACTTCTTGAGTCCGGTTACGCCTATGGGAGGTTCCCATCCTTGACTTGCCGCTGAGACACCATATCACTGAAGCTCGCTGCTAAGGCTTCTTGGGTTCTCTCTCCTGCCGTTCGCATGTCCTTAGCGCCTAATGCGCGCTTGTGCCTGCAACTTCTCAGCCCCATCGTGGCTTCGTAGCTCTAGGTCCATGGCCTCGTCTGACTCTATGTTTAGGAACGCCGCCCCCGCCCTACTGCTCCAGTGTGGTTTGGTTGGCAGCGGCTCCTGCTGGCTGACTACGATCGATGTCGGTATGGAGACCAGTGTCGTTGCTGCGATTCCTCCTCAATGGTCTGCTTTTCTGGGTATGAGCCACCTCGCAAGGGAACCTGTCTCCAGCGTGCTCTACCAGAGTCTCCTCCTCAGCCATTAGCGCTAGTCCCCAACGCTTCTGCCACCACTGTGATGCGAGTCGGCGGTGAGGAACCAGCAGTCAGATGTTTCTCCTCTCACAGGCTGCAATGTTGCGCCTCCTTGCTAGAGTCTCCGGTGAGAGTACAGTGCCGCCCCGCTCGCCTCTTACGGCTGCTTGGACTCCTGGAGGCACCTCCATGACGATGCTAGGTACGACACCGCTTTGTAACTCCTTTCAAGCATTGGCATGGATCCATTCTTAGGCATGCCACCATTGTCTCTATCCCAGGGTGTTTGGGCCTCCTCGTCACTAATCTTGCTACCGCCATGGCTCTTCCTTTGGTCCACTCTTCACGCTTCCAGTCTTTTACTCTAACGGCTTCCTCTCACGATGCTCCCCATCTGTGAAGTGTGATTGATAACTAGTACATATGGGGAGGTGGGACTCCCTCCCTCGTCTCGTTTCTTGTCCCACGTTCTCAAAGCCAAGACCACATTGTGCGGTGATGGGAAGTTGTTGCTTTGTCCTCTCCCACGTCTCACATTTGACTGAAGGTAAGAGGAGAGTGCAACACCGTTCAATTATATATAAGGGATAAGATGAGCTCTCGTGAAGGCTGATATGTTGCTCATTCATGCACATGTCATAGCCACCTAACCAAACTAGGCGTATCACAACTTATGGTTGGAAGATATTAGACCATGATGCATGGTATCTAAAAAGCACATCATCACTATATTCATACCTAAGTAACTCCATCTAGGAATATCAAGAGTTATGAAACCATGAACATTGCCTTTTGTTATCATACCATACATATCTCACCAAATCTTGGTCCCAAAATATATTGATATTAAACCAATCAATCAAAAACTTAAAAAAAAATCATAAAAGAGATGTCTTAATCATTATATCAACCTTACATCAACACACCTACTTTGTCAAAAGCTTGGAACTCTTAATATAACTCAACCATATTATTCACTTGTATCATTGGACATTTAGGATTCCAAAAGTCCACTCCGTCACATCCTACACACCTTAAAAGATATTTCATCCTCGAAATAAGCCAGAAAACCCACTTTGTCACATCATATACATCTTAAAAGAACTTTCGTCCTCAAAAGTAAACCATACTCATACTTCTAGGGAAAATCTTATCTTTCCTTCATCTACATGTAGGCACTATTCTATGTGTAACAAATCTGCAAAGGTTACCTAGAACCATGTATCCAAAGCACTATTAGGGGTTTTACAACCATCTTGGGTGCACAAGCACTCCATTCAAAGCTGAACTCAAGGTTTAGAAGCTTAGGTTATGTCATTACATATCTCATATGTTAGATTTGCTTCCTTATCTTTAGCCATGCATTAGGGTTTTCACATCATATTCCATGTTCTAAAGGAGTTAAATAAGATTAACTCATACATCAAGGTGTCATCAACATTATGTTGTGCTAACTATCAAACTATATATTTTCCATCTTTGTTAAGCATTAAGATCAACACCTTGTGCAACATGTTTCATTCATATGATCTTATTTCATTGTTCATAATAAATTAAAACATTTACTAGTGATATTATCACCAGATTTACCCTCAATATCATATCATCATCATTATTCCTGTATGGTTAACCATTTATACTTTCATATCTATTAAACCATCTCTAGGTTTCCATCATGCCATATCTACTTATATCACATCTCAAGATTAGATCACATCCTTATATATATTATATCATGGTTGTGCTAACCAAACTTATTTCAGTGGATAATCAAACATATATCACAACTTTATCTAGTCCAATTGAGGTTCTCCTAACCCATATCATCAGGGTGGTGTCATGCTCAGCTAACTCAACTCTATGAGTATCTCATATGCATATACTATATCTTCCCTCTCTTAGTCTAGGGTTCTTAGATTACCTCATTGGCACTAGTGATATCTTTACAAGCTCTAGCCATATAAGCACAAACCAAAACATGCTATGACATCCTCTTCATAGGTCTCTACCCATGAAACACGCTATTTCTCAACTCTCTTATATACACCACTAGATTCCTATGTGGGAAACCACCAACCCGAGCATGAGGCTTCATAGAAACTAACATAGCTACCTCCTCCAGGGTCTTGGGCTCTCTCTCCCACACCCAGATGGTAGGCACTCATATTGATGTTCACATATGCACATATAACCAACCTCTCTCCGTCTCTAGGGTTTGTTCCTCCCAAGGACATCTAGGGTTCAAAAGGACTATAGGAATCATGCATAAAGCAACTCAACTCAATCACTCAGGATTAGTCTAGTTTAGGACATATCATATCACATATCTCATAATTCTCATATCTTGGAGTTTAGTTTCTCTAACCTCCTCCCAATGGGTCTCACTCTATCTGGAGTTAACCCCAAAACTGGTCCTAACACTAGAGGTCCTCCTTTGTAAAAGAGCTTGAGGCTCATGCTGACTCACAACCTTGTCTTAACATATCTTATCTCATAAAAGTCTAGTTACTTTTCTCATCGAAACGTATCTCAAATCCTCAAACATAACTTAAGTCATCAAAGACAAACCTAAAACCTCTTAATCATCTTATATCATCTATATAAGACTTACATCAAAGCTTATTTCATATATTCCATCTATCATATATATCAAGAAGGCTCTAGACATCTAATCTAGAACTACTCTCTCTTCTAGACTGATGTCATACACTTTCACTTAGGTTGCAGGCTCACCTCCTACTCGTACATGTGTGGGGACACATTTTTGTAATACATATACATAATAAAATATTATATAGTTTTTCTCCGATAAAACAAGCATCAGAGAAAACTATCACGGTTCAATCTGATTGGAATCCAAAACCAAATCCTAAAAACGAGTGTCCCACACATAGTAGAGAGTATAGTGTCCTGAAAACTAGTGAAAAGGGTGAGAACATGGTGTAGACTAGTGTAGCTACTCTAGACAACGTGCACAATATGTCTAGGGTTTCTCTTCCCTTGATGCACGTCATTTCCAAATAGTGCAACGTCCCATACTGCTGCACTACAAGGAAAGAACGACATCTAAGGACTTGCTACTCAACAAGCACCAGTCTAGACCTAGTTCTCGGACATCTAGGTGCTAACCTGGAGGCTAGGTCAAATCTAGTCTCTAAAACATGACCAATCTAACCCTAAGGATTATTAAGTTCAAGGTTCTTAAATTTTGTGTTGCATAATGAGCAAATGTCAGGCTTTGCTATTATTCATGCTCTGATACCACATGTGACGTCCCTAGATTTTCTAAAACTTAATCTGATGTGTGACGTCCAAATTGAAACCTCACCTCAGTGAGAATCCCAATTTAAACATCCCACACTAGGCTAAGAAGAAGAAAATCAAGGGAGTCAGAAGGAAACAATCAGTAGCACATGTACATGAACAATAATAAAACCATACACACATGTTCACCATTCAACATATAATTACAACATGAATTGTTACAACATTTGATATTACATATTGAACAACAAACTATACATATACATGTACTACATCTAAACTACAGGATCTTAAGACAATAGGTCCACCTGTACATCAGCTCGCCACACAACTCTTAACTATCCTGGATCTTCAATAGCATAAGCACAACCTAAACAAAAGATTACATGCGGTACACGTCAGCACAATATTCAAGAATATTGTACTGAGTATGTCTACGTGTCTTTTATATACCTCTCATCATATCATGGCAATAAGATAAAACTAATACTTGGCAGCATTAAACAAATATAAGGAAAAACGTATACTGGAAAAAAGATATTCATTAACAAGAAAGAGAACACATATATTTTAAGCACATTTCCATGATATATCTCATACATCTGTCCCCAAGGGCTTTAGTGTTTTTAGGCCTTATGATCTACTACCAAAGAGTTCGAGATCATTTAACGTGTGATCTACTACCAAAGAGTTTGAGATCTAACACATGTGATCTACTACCAAAGAGTTTGAGATCACTTCAATGCACTGTACTACCAAAGAGTTTAGTGCTATCATATGATGGATCCGATATCTTATGTTTCATGTGTTCATAGCCATAAGTATGGAAAATCAAGCAAGATATCGTACAAGAACAATCATTTCATCCAATACCATATGTCAAGTATTTTACTACACATATAACACAAGCATATTGTATAATAAGCCAAGTAAGAGGTAATGGCGTACCTTGATCAAGAAAGACAGACCTAATCACATATTCCTCATGTCATCTATCCTTGGTAAAACCCTGATTAAGACAAGATCATATATTGTTATCAGATTCTCTTGATCTTACATCTCATCTTAACCCTAATTATATTCATTTTAGGGTTTACCTATCTCATTAGCATATATTCCCATCATTACTTATCTTATCTTCTTGGGATTATCTTACTGATGAAATTTTCTAGATTATGGTTCTTTATCTGAACCTTAGGTTCCATATCCTTTTTGTCCACATATTAACCCTAGCTTGCATCATTAACCAAGATTATGGTTTCATAACATGTATTAATGGCCATCTTCATATAACTTGAATTTCATGTATGAAACTGATCTCATATTTACATATTATCTTTTAGACACTTATATGAGCTTATTCTGTAAATTTTGTCATTTATTGATCACCAATGCATTTATTGCATTTTATTTAGGGTAATTAGCCCTAATTCGACATATGGAGCAAAATATAAGATTTGGTGCATTAACATGACCATATATGACATCATATGCATTATAAACATGATCACGAATATACTGACATTTTTCCATAATTTTATGTCATCATTTACTATTTATTATTCAAGAACTAAGAATTTTACATCTTACATGATATTACTGATATTTATGCATCAAAAGCTTTATATTATGCTTCCATCTTGTTCTACACATTTTTCTAAACAATTTGGTAGTTCATTTGCATTTTTCTAATAATCAGGCTATTTTCTACGATTTAACGAAGTTCTGAGTATTTCAGATTAATTACCTTCATTGGGCCAATCATGAGTTGACACGTCAGCATCAAGGGTTGGTTCTTTCTCCTGTTGGGACCCGATCCAGATCATATGTGCATCTCCTTGCTCTAGTGCTGCTGGGATCTGTTCTGTAAGGGCGCCGCTGCATACCTCACCTTCGGTGAGCAATAGAGAAGTGCCTCCTCCTCACTGCTTGAGTCTGGTTGCACCTATGGGAGGTTCCCATCCTTGACTTGCCGCTGAGACTCCAAATCACCGAAGCTCACTGCTAAGGCTTCTTGGGTTCTCTCTCCTATGGTTCGCACATCCTTAGTGCCAGATGTGCGCTTGCGCCTGCAACTTCTCAGCCCCATCGTGGCTTCGGATCTCTAGTTCCATGGCCTCGTCTGACTCTGCATGTGGGAACGCCGCCCCCGCCATACTTCTCCATTGTGGTTTGGTTGGCAACGGGTCCTGCTGGATGACTATGATCGATTCCGGTATGGAGACCAGTGTCGCTGTTGTGATTCCTCCTCAATGGTCTGCTATTCTGGGTACGAGCCACCTCGCAAGGGAACCCGTCTCCTGCGTGCTCTGCCAGAGTCTCCTCCTCACCCATGAGCGCTAGTCCTCAGCACTTCTGCCGCCAGTGTGATGCGAGTCGGTGGTGAGGAACCAGCGGTCAGATGTTTCTCCTCTCGTAGGCTGCAATGTTGCACCTCCTTGCTAGGGTCTCCGGTGAGAGTATAGCGCCGCCCCACTCGCCTCTTGCGGCTGCTTGGACTCCTGGCGGCACCTCCGCGACAATGCTAGGTTCAACACCGCTTCGTATCTCCTCTCAAGCATTGACGTGGATCCATGCTCATGCATGCCACCGTGGGCTCTATCCCAGGGTGTTTGGCCCTCCTCGTCACTAATCTTGCTACCACCATGGATCTTCCTTTGGTCCCCTCTTCACGCTTCCAGTCTTCTACTCTAACGGCTTCCTCTCACAATGCTCCCCATCTGTGAAGTGTGATTGATAACTAGTACAGATGTGGAGGTGGGACTCCCTCCCTCGTCTCGGTTCTTGTCCCGCGTTCTCAAAGCCATGACCACATCGTGCGGTGATGGGAAGTTGTTGCCTTGTCCTCTCCCACGTCTCACGTTTGACTGAAGGTAAGAGGAGAGTGCAACACCGTCCGATTATATCTAAGGGATAAGATGATCTCTCATGAAGGCCAATCTGTTGCTCATTCATGCACAGGTCACAGCCACCTAACCAAACTAGGTGTATCAGAACTTATGGTTGGAAGATATTAGACCTTGATGCATGGTATCTAAAAAGCACATCATCACTATATTCGTACCTAAGTAACTCCATCTAGGAATATCAAGAGTTATGAAACCATGAACATTGCATTTTGTTATCATACCATACATATCTCACCAAATCTTGGTCTCCAAATATATTGATATTAAACCAATCAATCAAAAACTTAAAAAAAAAGCATAAAAGAGATGTCTTAATCATTATGTCCACCTTACATCAACACACCTACTTTGTCAAAATCTTAGAACTCTTAATATAACTCAACCATATTATTCACTTATATCATTGGACATTTAGGATTCCAAAAGTCCACTCGGTCACATCCTACACACCTTAAAAGATATTTTGTCCTTGAAATAAGCCACAAAACCCACTTTGTCACAGAATTCCACACAATTATCACAAGTATAGTATTTAGTGTCTATTATCTTTTGCATTTTTCTTAAAATTTGATTTTCTTCTTCCTGTTTCCCTTATATCCATTGTTGGATCAATAAAAGTAGTAAAAATCATGAAATCCATAGCAAAGGGAAAATTTGTAAAGAAAACCATGCTTTTAGAACAAAGTACACCAAATTTCCAATATGTCCCTCTTATTGAAAGAGTTGCATTTTAGCTAAGTAATATACAAGTGAAAACTAGGTTATAACACATACACTCCTTCATTAGCAAGATCCATTGATCTGAGAATCCCAATGTGTGCATGATCCTCCATAATGCTTCCCACTTGACAAAATTGTAGGACTTGATTATGTCGATCTTGACATAAGCTTTGGAAGTTGATATATGAACTTTGAAATTGATGAGGAACTCAAAAGCCAATAAGGGATAGTCTTTGATTCATATTCATTCAATAAAAGCATTTGGTTCAATAGATATGATTATATTATACTATGGGGCTAATGCTAGATGATAAGCAACTTCACTAATCCATTCTAGGATCTCAAATGGGACCACATATCAGGGACTCAGTTTTCCTCTATTTTTAGCTATATCTCAGTGGGCTCAAATTTTGAGAAACACATAGTCACCTATAGTAAAGTGCAAATATGTTTGTTTCATATCAACTTCTGTCGATTCTGGGTTCTCTTTAACCTATGCTTGATCAAAGCAACCTTTGTCAGCATATAATTCTAGTTTCTCTAATGTCAGCAAGGTCCTCTCACCGACATCATCCCAGTGAGGCGGTAACCAACACAACCTCCCATAAAGAGCTTCATACAAAGGCATCCTAATATTGGCTTGGTAGCTATTATTATAGGAAAACTCAACTAAGGACAAGTATTGATCACATGATCCACTCCAACTTGAGTACACATGCTTTCAACAAATACTCTAACATTTGAGTCATCTAATATGATTGTCCATCAGTGTGGGGGTGATACATTATGCTGAATTTCAACCTTGTATTCAATTTTTCATGCACTTTCTTTCATAACTTCAATGTGAACTTAGGGTCATGATCAAATATGATCAAACTCAAAACACCATGTAAATGAACTATTTTTCTAACGTGTAATTTATTTATGCTAAAACCTTGGCAGTAATATTTAGGGCAAGGAAGAGTGATGACTTGGTTAGGCAGTCCACCCCAACCTGTATTGCATCATGACCTTTCTTTGTCTTGGGGAGATCCACCACCGAATCCATAGTGATCTGGTCCCATTTCCACTCAAGAATCTCAATTAATTGTAGTAATCCACTAGGTCGTTGGTGTTCAAGTTTCCCCATCTGACATGTGAGACAACTAGCCGCATATGATGCTATGCCTCTCTTCACTCCAATAGACCAAAAGTATTAGTGTAGGTATTTAAACATCTTTGTGGTTCCAAGGTGTACTGTATACTTAGAACCATGAGCCTCTTCCAAGATATGAGTCTTTAAGGAGGAATCCTCTTGCAAGATATGAGTCTTTAAGGAGGAATCCCCAGGAACCCAAATTCGACTTTGGTATCGAATTCCACCATCAACAGCCACTGAGAGGTGTGTCTTAGGTTAAGCCTTTCATCTTTTCTATATCTGGGTTGGCTAACTGGGTAGTTAACAACTCTATCAACATGTCAGGTTTTATCTAAATCTTAGCCATAAAATTCAATCTTCCAATGGTTGTGGAGTCCATCTAGAAAACTCCTTCAATTATCTCCACTGGGTAGATAAGGCAGTCGTACATTTGAGTTATTTTTGACTAAGGGCATCCACTACCACATTAGCCTTTCCCAAGTGTGAAGTGATGGTGAAATCATAGTCTTTCATGTACTCCATCCATTGTCTTCGTCTTAACTTCTGGTCCTTTTGATTCAGGTTGTACTTCAGGCTCTAGTGACCAGTGACGATTTCAAAGTAGATCCATATCAATAGTGTCTCTAGATCTTTAGTGCTTGTGTAATTGCTGCTAACTCTAGATCATGTGTTTGGCAGTTCACTTTATTAGGATTGAGTTGTCTAGAGGCATAGGTGACAACATGTTTATTCTACTGTAGCACGCATCCAAGCCCCATCTTTGATGCGTCATTGAAGATCATAAATCATTCATTGTCTAATGGTAGACACAACACGGGAGTTGTCAACTTCTCCTTCAACTCTTGGAATCAGGCTTCACACAAGTCAAACCACGTGGACTTCTTGTCCTTTCAGGTGAGCTTGGTGAGGGACAAAGCAGACTTTGAGAAATCATTGATGAATCACCAGTAATACCTGACCAATCCCAGGATGTTGCGAATCTCATAAGGGTTCTTTAGTGCAGGAAAATCATGTACAACCAACACTTTGGTAGGAACTACTGAGATGGTCTCTCCGGATATAATGTTCTAAGGAACATAACAAGTTCTATCCAAAATTCACATTTTGAGAATTTCCCATAGAAATTATGCTTTCTCAGGATATCTAGGTCTCTAGAAAGGTGGTCATTGTGTTGTTCTAATTCATAGAAGTATATCAGGATGTCATCTATGAACATTAATATAAAGGAGTCAAGGGAAGGTTGGAACTCACTATTCATGCAGATCTTAAACACACTCAGGGCATTGGGCAACCCAAAAGGTATGCCCTTGAAATTCATAATGGTCATAGTGGGTTCAAAAGGCATTTCTTGGAATATCTTCCTTCTTAACTCACAACTAGTGATACCCCGATCTCAGATCAATCTTCAAGAAAACATTGGCTGACTTGAGCCAGTCAAATAGGTCATCTATTAGGGTAGAGGATACTTGTTCTTAATGGTAGCTTTATTTATCAGTCTATAGTGCATTCACATACGGAGCGATCCATCCTTCTTTTTCATAGAGGATTGGTGCTCCCCATGGAGAAGTGCTAGGCCTGATGAAACCTTTTTCTAGCAATTTTTGTAGTTTCTTTTTCAACTCAAGCAACTCAGCAGGAGTCATCATGTAATGTGCCTTAGAAATGAGGTTTGTTCCAGAAGATTATTCTATTGAGAAGCCCACTTCTCTCTCTGGATGTATGCCAAGCAAATCATCTGGGAACACGTCTTCATACTCCCTCTGTAACATCCCAGGATTTGAGGCCTCAGATAAAATGATCTTATAAGGAATGATTGGACTACCCATATCACCAAGGTGCACCTCCTTTTCCGGGAGCCCATCTCTAAAGAACTCCATAGTTAAGCGTGCTCATCTTGGAGTAGTACTAGGATGGGTGACCAGTCGGGAAGTTGATCCTGGCTTGCGCGTCAGTGTAGACAAAGTGCGCAGTTAAGGCTAGTGGTGGTCTGTGGGGCTAGTCATCATTCCTGAAACCCTACTAGAGCCATGGGCAGTGGGCCCAGGCGTTACAAATGGTATCAGAGCCATAACCCCTCCAGTAGGTGGGGCCCACATAGGCATGTGGCATGCCAGTCTTGAGCCGTGCGGTCCAGGCAAGTTGGAAAGGGCTATCCGTAGAGACGATATGGAGCCGCCCTTGCGCTGGTAGCCGTGGACGGGAGCTGGGTGTCCATGGGCCATTGTGGGCCTGCACTGAAATGGGGTCAGATTATGAGGCCATATAGTTGAGCCTTGACGAGGACGTCAAGAGTCTAAGTGGGGGAGATTGTAACACCCCAGGATTTGAGGCCTCAGATAAAATGATCTTATAAGGAATGATTGGACTACCCATATCACCAAGGTGCACCTCCTTTTCCGGGAGCCCATCTCTAAAGAACTCCATAGTTAAGCATGCTCAGCTTGGAGTAGTACTAGGATGGGTGACCAGTCGGGAAGTTGATCCTGGCTTGCGCGTCAGTGTAGACAAAGTGCGCAGTTAAGGCTAGTGGTGGTCTGTGGGGCCAGTCGTAATTCCTGAAACCCTACTAGAGCCATGGGCAGTGGGCCCAGGCGTTACACCCTCACTACCTATATTTCCTCTAAGTGTTGCACCTTAGGCTCCAACTTGGGAAATACTACTAGGAATGTTTGACAACCCTTGGCTATCATCTTCTCTTCCGTCAAAGTTGACAAATATAGACTAGTGGTAGAATCCTTCCTACCTCTAATGGGAAAGGGTGGGTGACTTGATCTCTCTATTCTTATTTTCTTTTCCATAAATTATATTTGTTCATAATAAGTATAAAGCCAATCCATGCCAATTATTACATCAAAGTCATTCATATTGAGGAGGATAAAATATGTAGGGAGTTCATTATTCATGTATATAATAGGTATGAACGGTGTTCTTAGGAGAGAGAAAAAGATTATACCACTAGGAGTAGTGACTTCCAAAACATATCCTAAATCCTTGAAATTCAGACAAAGCATAGTTGTGAGATTTCTCAAAATAAAAGTGTTGGTAGAACCAAAGTCAAACAGATATTTTACATTTTTTGCATGATATCATGCATGCCTACATTGGATTCATGAAAATCAAACTATTATGCATTTCATATTTAAAGGAAAAGAGCTCTACAAGTGGTTACCATATATCATACAATTAGCATTGGCATGTGTCTCTTCATTGTCGATGGCGAAGACTAGGCCCGATCGACATTCTCCTATAGGTGGGGCTAATCCTGGTGGAGTCGCAACTACTATTGTGCTATAGCCACTGGCTGATCCACCATTGGGTCTTGTCCTTTTTGAGGAAGAAGGGGTAGTTATCTATGAGATGTCCTTCATGATGGTAGTGGAAACACTTGCACTTCTCAAAGTGGCACTTCCTGGGATGCTTCTTCTGATAGGTAGTACATCCATGTTTGAAACTTACTTGTTGGGGATTCCATTTTTTTCTCTGTCGTGGTAATAACCCTGGGCTTTCCTATTCATTTCTTGGGCCAAAACTGCCTTCAATGAAATAGAGATAACCCTTGGGAGGATTCTGAGTAGGCATGACTATTTTCTCCATGTCAAGGGCGAAGTTGAGGGCCTTAGTGGAACTTACAGGTTTACTAGCCATGACACGGGGCTTGATGAAAGGATGTAGGTGATCCATAAAGGGTTCTACCCGTCTTTTCCCAGTTAGAGTGTATCTGAACCACTCCATGAGAAAAAGCTTATGAGTGAAGTCTGTTGCAGGCATGTTACCTTGAATCATAAACGTAAACTACTTTTATTTCTCCTTCTTGATAGAGGTTGGTATGAATCTTGTTGAGAAGATAGTATGGAAGTCAACCCAGGCCATCCATTCTTCAATAAGGTCTCAGTCCATGATGTGATTTTCCCACCTTATCTTAGCTTCTCCCTCAAGATAGTGTGTGGCAAAGAAGACCTTCTTATTTGGTTGTACTTCCGGGATGCAAAAACCATTTTCCACTACTAAGAGCTAGGCGTCTGCCTTGTCAATCACCTCAGTTTTATCTTCACCCTAGAACTTCTTAATATTCAGCTTGACAAAGTCCAAAATGGTGGCTCCAAGATGAGAGTGGGTAAGTATGGGCTCACCATTCTCATCTCTAGAGACTTACTTGAGGGCCAGGGCACTAATGGCCTAAATTAACTTTTTCTATTGTTTCGTCCAAATAGCATCAAGAGTGTGGACTACCACTTGTCCCACTGTTGGTCTGGAGTTAGATGAACATTCAGGGCCAACCTTGGGCTTATCTTATATTACAGGCTCATCCTTAGGATTTGTCATGTTGAAGGGAATAGCCTCAGGTCCATGGCCTTTCTCTATGGAGGCTTCATCTTCCCTCTTCCTTTTCTTGGAGAACTCACCCTCCATGGACCTTCTCTTCTATGAGGAGGGCCTCTTCTTATGGGGAGGGCTCAGTTTGGGGCATTCATCATGGATGACAGTGTTCTTGATACAGGCCATGTTGTTTCACATAAGTTAACTTTATTAAACCTATTTCATACTTAGGGTATTAAAGCATCATAAAAATTATGTCAATGATATCTTGTTTACATGCATTTTATTATTTGGTGGAGGATATCCTTAATCCCCATAACCCTACTACTCAGAAAGGGATAAAGAGAGAAGTTACATGTATCTATGGTTTAGTGAGTGAAGAGAGTAGAGAAGTGATGAAATTAAATGAGAAGAAATCCTAGAGGTATTTTATTTTGCGTAAAATCCTCTAACTGTAGCCAAGTCTGATGCATAGGGTCTAAGATTCCTCATAAGTTGACTAGCGGTGTAGAGAAAACTATTGTTAGCCCCTAGATTGTGGTCCTTTCTAGACACCATCATCTTTGGAAAACACTCTAACAATTCTCTTGGGCTGTATAGAACTCTTATAATATAATATTTATTAATAATTAAATAGTAAACTCAGGTCTGTTACCTAATGTAATGGCCCCTCCCCCTTTTTCCCCCTATTTAGGCGGACCGAGAGGGCAAGAGCCATTACCATATATATAGGATTGAGGTTTATCAAATAACTAGAAAAAAATAATAAATTTCACTAAATTGAAATGATTTTGGTAACAAGATAATCTCTCCTCAAGGGAGTTTACATGGAATGTAAATCTAATGGTTACAATAGAAATAAGTTCTATCTATATATTCCCTCCAGAATTACATTAAATCTTTTCATTTGGTGCCTTCTTCTCTGGATGCCCATTTTCTCATTATACACATGCAGGATATTAGTATATTAACCTGAAGAGTCATGAATCAAAAACACAATCAGTATAATAAGTTATACTTGTATGTGGGAGAAAAAAAATAATCATATGTATGGGTAACAACATGAGCATCCATATGGAAGCTATAAATTAGTTATTCAGAAAGCATTTTTATTTCAGAACTATGCATCCCATAATGGTTTAATCTTATTAATTTCACCCTCTCTAGGGTCTTGTCCCTACAGTGGACACTCATACCATCCCGTCTGAGCTTGGTATTCTGTTGGTCTTCCCATCTGGGCTAGACATCTCATAAGACCATCCCATATGGGCTTGGTGTTCCATCAGGCTTCCCCTCCATGTTAGACACCTCATATGACCTTCCCATATGTGCTTGGATCCTTAGCAACCTTCCCATCTGAGCTAGGTTCATCTTTCTTTCATGGGCATGAGCAAGTTATATATATATATATATATATATATATATATATATATAGTGATACTCATATGGACCTTATTTATTGCATGAAGTAAATAAACAAGGAGTCATGTCAATTTCAATCCATCGAGATATCCCTTGAAAGCCATAGGAACCGGTTAAGGTGAATAGTCATAGGCGTAGCCACATACCTTTCTCATTAGTAACTTGATGTCCAAGAAAAAGGTTAACAAGATCAATCAATCAAGCAACTACCTTAAAATTAAGGCATAATACCCATTTATTAATATTTTATCCAAAATATACTATTAAGACCAACTCAATGTCCAAGTTAGGGTTTTGGGATCAAATTAGGGTTTCATTAGGGTTTTAGATTCCTAAACCCTAATTATCACCTTCCATGCCTTTTTGGTTCACAAACCCTAACTTTATCATCATATGCATTTGTAACTCAAGGAAACCCTAAATTTGTCAATCAGAGTTATTAATCTCAAATTAAATCCAAGTTAACGTTTTTGTCTAAAACTATCAATCATCGATTGTTAAGATCAATTGAACATATTACAATTATCAAACCTAGAAATTAGGGTTTGTATGCATTAAACACATTAAAGATAACAACTTTGGGTACCTTTTGAAATAAAGATAGAATTAGGTCTTGATTATATTTCTATTGCATTCCTTGTATTTTTTTGGTCATTTTTCATATATTACATGCTATCATTGGATCATCCTATGTTTTGTTAACATCTTGTAATCTGAATTTATTTCAACCAATAATAGGCTACTGCCTAGGAAGCGTGCCCCAGTCTCGACCTTTCCAACTTGGCTGGGCTGAGTGATGGGCCCTTGCCACCTAGGCTGGGTGAGTTTGCATGGCTCCGTGCTAGGAGAACCAAAAAAGGGATATAAAGACCAATATGGACTTACTTGTTCTGAAGGAGGGGCGGGTGTATGATGGTCTATTCACCATGACCCTTCTTCTTCCTCTACTCAGTTCTCCTCATGAGCTAGTCGATCCACCATTGATTTTACTCCATGATTCTGATATGTAGAGTGTTGGGTGAAGGTGCGGTCACCTTTGTCTATCAGTGACAAACCCACTAGTCATCTCAATTCCTACAGTGATAGTTTGAGTCATCAGGATGAAAGAGGGGTCCTCCTATGAGGAAGAAATAGGGGAAAAGGTCAAGGAAAGGATTGACAGAGCAATGGAGGGTAGAGGCGCGTTCAGGGAGTTGAGCATGATCTTTGTGATCACTTGGATGGGTTGCAGAGGACGCATTCCCCCTTTTATAGCCATGGGTTGGGTATCACCAAATCTGTGAATTAGGAGAATCCTCCACACTAGGAAAAACCTAGAGTAGGTGGGTTCGTCTCAGTCTTACGACCCAATGGAAAAGGTTCCCATCTTACTCATGCATCGAATTGTGAGTAAACTGATTTGAAAACTTCTACTTACATGATACTCATTTCCCGATCTGGGGCGAGCAAGGTGATGATCTATTTATCATTGGATCATGATCCAAGGGTCATGAACGCACATGCTAATTAAAATAAGTCTGGGTATATTTCAAGTATGAATCGAATTTGTGACCCTTTAATGCACATTTTCCATAATTCTCTCCCTTTAAGGATTTTTTTAAAATCCATATCTCTCACACCTTTAATCCTTTTCTCTCAAATTTTAAGGGAAAGTGTCAAATAGCTTTGTCTAATGGTGAGCAAGGTTTGAGACCAAAACTTGAAAAGAAAAATACTTTTCTTAGTATTCAAGTCTTCCTATTATACGACACTTTTTAGGCATTAAAACAACCCTTTTCTCTTTCTATCTTTTCTATATTCTTTATTTTCATTACTTTTCTTATTAGAAACAATGTGAAACTAAAATACAACCATTATTGATTATCTGTACCACTTTCTAGAGAATTCCACACAATTTTCACAAGTCTTGTATTTATTATTTATTATCTTTTGCATTTTTCTTAAAATTGGATTTCCATTCTTCCTTTTTCCGTCATATTCATTGTTGGATCAATAAAAATAGCAAAAACCACGAAATCCATAGCAAATGGGAAATTTGCAAATAAAATCATACTTTGAAAACAAAGTACACCAAATTTTCAGTATGTCCTTTTTATTGAAAGAATTGCATTTCAACTAAGTAAAATAGAAGTGAAAACCAGGTTATAACACATACACTCCTTCATTAGCATGATCCATTGATCTGAGAAACCCAACGAGTACATGATCCTCCATAATGCTTCCCAAAATAAATTGTAGGCCTTGGTGATGTCGATCTTGACACAGGCTTTGGTAGTTGATCTATGAACTTGAAATTGGGGAGGAACTCAGAAGCCAATAAGGTATAGTGTTTGATTTGTCTTCCTTTAATAAAAGCATTCTGTTCAATAGATATGATCATCGATTATATGCTTTTGAGTTTGCATCCAAGAGTTTGGATATTGTCTTGCATAGAACAGAGTAACAGGAAATCGAGCAGAACTCATGTATAATTTGGAATCTTTAGACTTGGGAATCAGTTTGATGAGGGAATGATTTTCAAATCTCACCATTTTCCACAATTGATAAACCATCCGACTACAATGCAAATATTGTATTTAATGGTGTCCCATATGAAGTGGAGAGATCTATTGTTGAGGTTGTCAGGTCTAGGCGACTTTGAAGAATTGATGGAAAACAATAGAGGCCTTGATTCCCCCATCTATCATGGACCTACATGGTTCCTCATTCATGGCATATGTTACCCCTCAGGAATGTAGGTAGGTGCCATTTTTTGTATCAGGACCCTCATCTTGATTATACAGATTAAAAAGGTAATCAATGGCATGTTTTGGTTCCCCCTCATGCCCTTCAACAAGTTGTCCTTCTTTATTTATGAGCTCACAAATGTTTCTCTCAAATCCTTCTTTTTTATCTCAGCATGGTAGATCTTGGAGTTGTGACCACCATCCATGATCCACTTCAGTCTACTCTTATAAAGACTCGATCTTTATGGTCAAATATTTACAAAATAATACCAGAAATAACAACAATCTTTATTACAATCATTCCTTTCAGAGTCGTGGAATCTTTACACAAGATTACAAATTTTAAAATAAGAAATGATTCCTATCTAGTCTACAATAGAGGATAGATCATGCATGTCGCTTCTAGTCCAACTCTGTCTCACTTTTCCATGAGTTCTCGGAAGAGCAAAACCACACATGGACCCCATGAATGGAAAATAAAGGTCAGCTAAGTTGGTACTAAATTGAATTACTAAGATATTTTAATAATGAATTATCAAATTAAATTAGGGTATGATCGCTTGATGGACCATGAGAACACCAAAAGATAGTCTGGTTACCATGCTTGTTCAAAAAAGGTACAATAATTTAAAATGGTAATTAGAAAATAATAAACAGATTCTCAAATTACTAACAAGATTCCAAAATGAAATGACATTTTCTCAAAATTAATATCAAGATATCAAATTAATCAAAATGACAAGATTTATCTATTGGCACAATCAATTTAGTATTTTGTCTTCGTCAGTCGCTAGGTGCCTAGAATTCTCCCCTCTATGACAGAACAACACTTCTATTTGTGGGGGTAACTAGTATTGGGGACCACTAATTGTCCATTATCCACTGTGCATGGTTGGGGGATAAGACCCGCCGAATCTAGTGAGACAAATCTCTTAGCCAATAATTTGAACTTTTGTGCCGATATCAATATCTAACAATATTTCAATTATTCAACAATCTTCAACATTCAATCTAGCTGTGGTGACCTTCAACAAGAGGGAAGGGCTTATAAAATTTTGGTCCACCACTTTTGCAAAATTATATGAGTGAAATGCAAGAGGGAAGTAAACGACTCAATAATAGAATTGAGAATTTAATACTTCTTCTAATTCATAATTTTCAATCAAGATGTCCACAAGAATCATCTCAGCTAGTTTTCTCATGGATCTAGCAAAAGATAGAATTTATAGGGGTTATTTGATGTATCTTGGCTTCGAAATCAATTCCTAAGTTCTTATTAGGAGAAATTACCATTTTGCCCCTTAGTGAGTATAATATTTAATAATTCACCTTTAGTAGTTATAATGTCTCATATTAGTATATTTGTCATCTTTATATATGTTATCACATATGACATTCTAATCATTACCCATGTTCATCGTGTACCATATTCATGTATTTATGTGTTACATACTCATATGTAATACTAGTATAGACTGCATGCATACTAGTATAGACTGCATGCATATGCACAAGTTATAATTGTAAACATTTTCTAAGAACTAGATTCTATACTTTTGTGGGTTGCAAAACCAATAGCATAGCTAGAAATAGGTTTTGAGCTAAAAAAATTCAATTTTCACTCATTTATATCTTTACAATATTGAAATCTCCATTATATGAATCAATAATAAAAACCATCAATTGAGGAATAAAACCATGGATTATATTAATTTGAATTTTCCTTAGGACTTAAGTCTTAATTTTATTCTTTATTCCAATTATCTAGGGCCATGCACATACATCAGTGTCACGACCTACATTTTTTGGTTTACATTTGGTCAACGAATTGAGTCTTTGAGTTGTTCAATTTCCATATTATGCACCTTTTTAACTTAGTCTAGTGTATTATTTGGTAAATCAAAGAGAAATAGATAGAGTGGGCATTTGGGATCATACCTCAAAATGATTATATGGTTGTGAATTGTCCCTGATTGGAGATCTAACTCTAAAGTTCTAGGATTCTAGAGGATTGGTAGTCGGAGTTTTTATGATCTCTTAAGGGGGTTCGCAGACTTGATTGGAACTGGCATGGATAGGTATTGCCATAGAAGGTTACTCAGTTGCAAGGGTGGTGTTTGTATGAGTGAACATAGCTCTTATAGTCCATTTGTCGAGGTCACATGGACACTTGTTAGTTTCCATATCAACTAGCAAGAAAAGTCTAGAAGTTTTTGGTGAGCTTGGCATCGTGGAAGGTGGTTGAGGACTAGTACAAGTTGTTGATGTAGTAGATCCAGGGAGGATAAGGTAGGGGAGGGGATGAGGTTTGATGTGAACATGGCAACTAGGCAATAAGCAGTACCTCCAACTGCAAGGTTTCGGTGTAGGTCCATGGTGGTTATAGGTGTTACATTAGGTCTTGGCAACGACATAAGAGCTATGATGGTGGTGATGTGGGTTCATGATGAAGGAGTCAGAGGCACCGAGGTGGCTAGGGATTCAGGTAGTTGTTGGTCAGAATAAGGGTTAAGAGAAAGGAGGTGGCTTTGCACCATGGCAGGGCCTAAAACCCAAGGCAATGGTGGATTGCAGGTAGTCAGGGTTGTCGATTTCCTGTAGTACATTAGTTATAGATTGTGAGATTCCTATAGATAGTGGGGGTAGGAATTTATATGGAGTTAAAGTGCCTCTAGGGTTTAAGGGATCTCTTGAAATCTATAAGGATAGGAGAAGGGGGCTCTTGATCCATTGAAGCTCAGAACCACACTCTAAACGAATGTCATTTTTTTCTAATCTTTACTTTGGCGTTTAGATGGAGTTTTACAGTGGTTAGAAGGGGTGTCAGTGTAAGACACATATGACCGATAGGTGTTTGGATGTGGTTACAATGAGTTTAAGTCATGGGAGGGTGAAATAGTAGTCTACAATGGTTGTACTATCATTTGTTGTTGAGGAGGAGATGGAGATGGAGGCATCGAGCTAGGGTTTTAAGGAGTCTTTGTGACTAGAGGGAGGTGGATCTTAAATAACAGAGATTTGGACGATTCGATTAGGTCAAGAGAGAGAGAGAGAAGAACCAGTCATCGTTGTCTCTATGCGGTTGGTAACATCCATGTGGAGAAGAAATCAGATGCGCCTGAGGTTAGTCAAGGCCAGGTGTGCGGATCTTAGTTAATTACATCTTTGACTAGTGAACAAATATAGGATGTAATTGCATTTTCACTATATATTTCAATTTCCTCTAACTTCTATATTTCCTAATCTATTCATTGATTTACTTTGAAATTATAAACATAAGTTGAATGGTCATTACACTAGCTCCTATAAATATTGTCTCTCTTGTTTATGAGTCTAAGAATGCTAAATTAGTTACTCTCACAATTAATTCAAATTTGAATATCTAAAAATTAATAGTGTCTTTTTATGTAATTCCAAAGCCAAGAATCCATTATTGAGTTCAGTTTCTCAGTAGTGGGCCCCAAACGGGAGGATTTGATCAAGATGAAGTAAATTTGCATTTTGGTACTCTAATTTTAAGACAACTGAAAGAGGTGTAAATATGAATGAAAATTAAGCAAAAAGGATTTTCAATTTGAGAAGATTATGTACAATAGCTCAGGATTGAATTTCATGCCAAAATTATCTATGTTACAACTCTCCACCCCTTAAAGTGGATTTTGTCCTCGAAATCATTTTATCCATGGTCTAGTTAATACTATACTCCACCCTTTAAAGGATTCAACTGGAAATCTAACTTGTTGTATCAACTACAATGTAGTATTTTTGACTGACTCTAGGTTTTTACCTCTATGGTTTTCTCATACCTTCTCAATTATGAGTTAGAGTTAGAAATCATCAATGAAATTCCACAAAATCATTTTTTTGTACATATAGCATTATAAAGAAAGTAACTTTCAATGGGAAACATTTCGATGCAAACTGGAAAATGGCCAAACTTGAGGTGAGAACTAAGTCACAATCATCTTTTATTCACCATACTAACACCGCTACTCGAAAGGATCACTAGAGTAAGTTGACTTGTGCTATAAGAAATAAGAATGACATTTACAAATTTGAACATGGGCTTCTAATTTCACTATTCACCTTCCAATCACTAGGTTGTTCACATTTTCTGACACCTCAACTCATCTCTACTATTATGGTGATCTTTCATCTTCACTAATTGGTGAGTCATATGACTTTTTGAAAAGAACACCTGAGTTACTATTTCCATTTAATAGATAAGGCTAGCAAGAATAGGGTTGGTTTTAAACTACTTGACTATGTTTTAATTATTCTAGTTTTTAACCCTAAATTTCATGAGATGTGCATGAGTGTCGACTGTTTATGGCTCTGATACCATGTTGTAGAGACTCAGTCTTTATAGTGAAAATTTACAAAATAATATCAGAACTAAAAACAATCTTTATTAGAATCTTGATTTTACATCAGATTTGACAAATCCTTACATAAGATTACAAATTTTAGAATAAAAAATCATTCCTATTTAATATGCAATAGAAGACAGCTCATGCACGTCTCTTCTAGCCTATCTCTGTACCACTTGTTCGTGAGTTCCCAGAGAAACAAAACCACACATGGACCCCATGAAGAGATAATAAATGCCAACTAGGCTAGTACTAAATTCAATTACTGAGCTATTTTATGAAGAATTATCAGATCAAATCTGAGTAAGATTGATTGGTGGACTATGAGAATAACAACAGATATTCTAGTTACCATGCTAGTTCCAGAAAGGTACAATAATTCAAAGTGGTGACTACAAAATAATAAAGAGATTCTCAAACTACTATCAAGATTTTAAAACAAAATGATTTTTCAAAAAACTAATCTCAATATATCAAATTATTCAAAGTGACATGATTTACCCATTGACACAATCAATCTAATATTTTGTCTTCTCCATCGGCTAGGTGCCTAGCGTTCTCCCCTCTATGAGAGAATGACACTGTCTCTTGTGGGGGTAACTAGTACTGGGGGACCTCTAGATATCCATTATCCATTATGCAAGGTTGGGGATATGACCCGCCGAATCTAGTGAGCCAAATCTCTTAGCCAATATTTTGAATTTTTGTGCCAATATAAAAAGCTAACAATATTTCAATTATTCAACAATATTCAACATTCAATCAAGTAGTGGTGATCTTAACAAGAGGGAAGGGATAATAACAATTTGGTCTACTACTTTTGTAAAATTATACAAACGAAAGCAAGAGGGAAGTAAACGGATGAATAACAGAATTGAGAATTTAGTACATGTTCTAATTCAGAATTTTCAATCAAGATGTCCATGAAAACCAAAGAAGTTGATTTTCTCATGAATCTAGGAAGAGAGAGAATGGGTAGGGGTTATTTGATGTATCTTGGCTTGGAAATAACTTCCGAAGTTCTTATTAGGTGAAACTACCATTTTGCCCCTTAGTGAGTATAATATTTAATAGTAGCTATAATGTCCCATATTAGTATATTTGGCATATTTATATAATGTAATCGCATATGACATTCTAATCATTACCCATGTTCATTTTATACCTTATTCATGTATTAATGAGTTGCATACTCATATGTAATACTAGTATAGACCACATGCATATGCACATGTTTTTATTTTAAAACATTTTCTAGGAATTGGTTTCTATACTTTAATGGGTTGCAATGCCAATAGCATAGCTAGAATAGGGTTTGAGTTTACCAAATTCAATTTTCGTTCATTTATATCTTTACAATATTGAAATTTCCATTATGTGAATCAGGAATAAAAACTATTAATTGATGCCAACTATTGAGGGATAGAACCATATATTATATTAATTAGAACTTTCCTAAGGTATTAGGTCTTCATTTTATTCTTTATTCCAAATATATAGGGCCATGCACATATATGTGTATTGAATCGGGCCAGAGTATATCAATGTCACAACCTACATTTTCTGGTTTACATTTGATTTACTAGTCAAGTCTTTGAGTTGTTCGATTTCCATATTATTCACCTTTTTAACTTAGCATAGTGTATTATTTGGTAAATCAAACAGAAATAGACTGAGTGGGCACTGGGATAATACCTCAAAATGAGTATAAGGCCGTGAATTGTCCTTGGTTGGAGATCTAACTCCGAAGGCCTAGGATTTTGTAGGATTGGCGGTCGGAGTCTTCATGATCTCTGGAGGAGTTCTCAGTCTTGATTGGCGCTGCCGCAGAGAGGTATTGCCATAGCAGGTTACTCTGTTTCAAGGGCGGCGTTCGTAAGGGTGAACACAACTGTTATAGTCCCATTGTTAGGGTCATATGGACTCTTGGTAGTTGCCAAAGCATGCGGCGAGAAAAGTCCAGAAGTTTTTGGTGAGCCTGGAATCGTGGAACGTAGCCGAGGGCCAGTACAGGCCACTGATGCGACTGATCCAGGGAGGAAAAGGTAGGGAGGGGGCGAGATTTGATGTGAACAAGGCAGACAGAGCAATAGGTGGTGCCTCCGACTGCAAGGTTTCTATAAAGGTCCGTAGTGGTTATATGTCCTATAGTAGGTCTTGGCAACGACAGAAGAGCTGCGATGGTTGCGATGTGGGTTCATGGTGAAGGAGTCATGTGCACCGAGGATGCTAGGGATTCAGCTAGCTGTCGGGCAGAATAAGGGTCAAGAGTAGGGAGGTGGCTTTGCACCATAGTGGGGCATGAAACCCAAGGCAGCAGCGGATTACAGGTAATCAGGGTCGTCGATTACCTGTAGTAGATCAGTTGTAGATTGTGAGATGCCTACAGATAGCGTGGGTAGGAATTTATATGGAATCTAAGTGCCTCTAGTGTTCAAGGGATATCTAGAAATCTACAGGGATAGGAGGAGGTGGTTCTTACTATTTTGAAGCTCGGAACAATGCTCAGAACGACTGCCATTTTCTTCTGATCTTTACTGTGGCATTTGGATGGAGTTTTATAGTGGTTATGAGGGGCGTCGGGGTAAGATACATACAACCGGTATGTTTCTGGATGCGGTTACGACGAGTTTAAGTCATGGAAGGGTGAAACAGTAGTATGCAACAACTATACTATCATTTCTTGATGAGGAGGAGATGGTAATGGAGGCACCACGCTAGGATTTTGATGAGTCTTTGTGACTAGAGGGAGGTGGAGTTGAAATAACATAGGGTTGGCAGACTAGATCGGGTCAAGAGAGAGAGAAGGAGGAGAACCAATTGCCATTTTATCTGTGTGGTTGGTAACGTCTCTGTGGAGAAGAAACTGGACCCGTCTGAGGTTAGGAAAGTCCAGGTGTCTGGCTCTGGGTTAATTGTATCTTTGACTCTAGGATTTATTTCCTTTAAATTCTATAACTCCTAGTGTATTCATCCATTTTCTTTGAAATTATAGACATAAGTTTAATTGTCGTTACGCTAGCTCCTACAAATATTAACTCCCTTTTTTATGTGTCTAAGAAGGCTAAATTAGTCTCTCACAATTTATTCAAATTTGAATATCTGAAAACGAGTAGTGTCTTTTTATGTGATTCCAAAGCCATGAATCTATTTTCAAGATAAGTTTCTCAGTTGTGGATCCCAAACGCGAGGATTTGATCAAGATGAAGTAAATTTGTATTTTGGTACTCTAATTTCAAGACAATTCACAAAGGTGTAAACATGAATGCAAATTAAGCAAAAAGGATTTTCAATTTGAGAAGATTATGTATAATAGCTCAAGATTGAATTCTAGAGCCAAAATTTGATATGTTACAACTCCTTTGCAGGTAGAACTTATATGGAGCCTTCTCAAATTGTACAATACGCTCCTCTTCTATACTCTATTATTCAATGACACTAGCATCTAGAGGGTTAAGCCTGACTCTAGAGGAAACATCGTTGTATCTTGCTTTTGTGCTCATCACAAGGTTAGAGAGGTTGACCATGTCTTTATCCCACTTTTCAAGAATTTTATTGATATGTTGTAGTTTATTAAGGACAATAAACAAAGGTTTTCCCTTGACATGTTTGCACCACCCTTCCTCCTCTACTTGTTTGAATCTCAGCAATTCACACCAAATGTTGAGAAATCTAAAAGGTCTAGAGATGGTGGTAGAAGTGGTGAATCAAGCCTCATTCGTGCATGGTCAATGAAGGAGTAGGCACCCAGTTTTAGGAAAACATTGAGGAAGATGATCAACCATTGTTCATTAATAAAACCCCTATCCAATTGGCTGAAAATATGAAAATAGGGACCCTTTTTGTTGGACCAAGTTGTGTCTCCACCAATGGAAGGGACTTCGTGGAGAGATGCAACATCTAAGATTTTGGTTAAGCTGCCATAACTCTTTTAGTAACATGTAACCCGCCAAATTTCTCTCAGGATCACCTGACGTTATTAAATCCCCTAGGACCAGACATGGAATCTCATGCTATGATGTAATTTTGAATTCTACCCAAAGTTTGTCTCTGTCTTTCTCTAGCTTTTCACCATAGACACCAGTCACAATACAATAGAAGCTTCCAAGACCTTGATCATTTGGTCTGTTGAGCATAAGGGATCAACCTGCCAAACATCTTGGTTCCATCCAAGAATGATCTGACCTCCTTCAACCTTGTTTTAGTTATTTAGATAAAACCAAGACTGGGGAAAGAGGGTCTTGGTGTGATCATCAACATCTCTCTTGATCCTAGTTTCAAGACAAAAAAATGAAAGCAATCTTCATCTCCCCCGAGATGTACCTGAGCTTGCGCTGCATCTTTGGAAAAGGTTCCCCTTACATGTTCTATGTGAGGATGGACATTGAACAATTTGCCTTGTCCCCGCCTCCTCCCCTAGAGTGGGAACCTTTCTTCTCTTTTGATGCATTGTTGTGGGTGTTCCTTGGGCTTCTGCTACGAGGACCCTTGGCCTCAAGCTTGTTCTCTTGATCATCCATTTGATATAGAACCATGAAAGGGTTGCCATCAGTGCTAGTCGTGCCTAGGGACGGATCTAGAGGGGGCTACCGGGACTTTAGCACCCCCTCCCATCCCGATATTAAGTCATATATACATGTGTATAGATATTTGAAACCAAAGACATAGTATAAAAACATCTTTGTATTGAACCTAAACACATTGGAAGTCTGGGTATAGTGCCTCGGGTTCGACTCCCACCATTAGTGTTTTTATCTCGTAACAAGTCATGAAGGAACATAATATTTAATTTGATGCATGAATGGTTATCATGTGCATTGGTAGTTGAGTTGGTTAGACATTACAACTGTTTGGCTACACAAGGCTTTAAAGTTTTATTCCAAAATTAAACAGAAAGTCTAATTGTGTTTGCATTGTAATAATTTTTTCCATTGATGATAATAGAATAATTGTTCTTACTATACGACACTAAGATTAACAACATAATTTTTCTTAGAGTAAGTATCCAATTAAGGTGTGTGTCTAAGTTCTTATATAAATTGTGTATTAACCACATCAAGTTTACATGTCTCATCTCATTACACATTATATCACACACATGTCTAGATATTCTATGGAAAAATAAGACGAGAACCATTGAGAAATAATATCAATATTTAGATTTGTTAGTATTATTAGTGTGCATCATTTTAGAGGTCGCTAAAAATGTTAGTATCAAAGTGGATTTAAATATTTTACATTTACGACACGCTATCCATATTCAAACAAATTGATGACTCTTAGAAGTTGAAAATAGATCTAGCTACATTTTATACCAAGAAATCAACTTGAATATAGTGAGAACGAGGTGTTCAGGTGATATGTAAATACCTTTCTATTTTTATTGTAGTTAATGATATGTTGCTTTTGTTTATATTTGTTGTTTTGAATGTGGACTGTGATGTAAACATGAACTCACTGATGTTACTTAAATTTTTTAATAGGTATCAAGTCAATATATTTTATATTTTCTCAATTCACCAATTCCACAAAACAAACAAATCTTAGTCATTGAGTATCAACTTCGATGATGACTCATTCCACTCAGTTCCCTTATTGTGAGTTTCTAGATCCACCACTAGGCGTGCCCATCAGTCTTTTGCTTGTGTAAAGACTGGACTCTTTCTTAGGCATTTCAATAGTCACCCTTTTAGTTGGGTTGGGCATTGTGATTCTGCTATGAGCCATTGGCATTTCACACTCCTTTAGCGTTCTCCATCAAGTTGGGCGACAGAAGAGTCCCTCTCCATCACCATAGGGATGGAAGGGTTGTCACCAACAACTGGAAAATAATTGGCAATGAGCAAGTTAGGTTTCAATTAGGCTAACCAATGTTGTTCAGTGACTAGTGATTCCGCCAATGTCTGAGAATGGAGGGCTTGGATCTGAAGGGGGGGTTAAAATGGATGTTCTTGCTTCTAGACCATGGGTAGCATCCCTTATTGTGTTTTAAGACTTTGTAGGAAGAGAATCTATTCGGGGGAGCTTTGTATTTGATCTTGATCTCCAAATCTTTGTCATTAGGGAGTTCAACCATCACAACTAAGGGAGGTTCTTCTTTGGCCAATGATAACTATGCAATATCTAGAACAACCCAATATGGAGCCATAATCTCTTCAGTCAATAGCTATGGGATCACCAATAACATGGGCAATCACCATTATGGCCCTCACAGACCAATGTTTGCTGACATCCTATAGAGAGGCCAAACTAGAGTTGTCTGGATTTTTGACTGCCATATGTAAAAATCTGGAGCCTTTCACCTAACAAACACAAGTTGTTCATTGAAAAATTTAGGTTTGCCATCAATAGAAGCCTTCATATCACTGGTTGATGCAAATTTATCCAGTATGATACCTCTGACCAAGGTGAAGGCCTCTAGTTTGCCAAGACGTCTCCAAGACTGGATCATGCAGCCTTTCAGTTGGACAATGTTGACCTCCTTCCCATGGATTTAAATGACTACCAAAAATTTGTGGTAATCATTCTTTTCCTCCACGATGGGAGAGGAAAACATTGTCTAACGATTCTTGTCACCCTCTTTGAAAAATCCTTTGTTAGGATCATATACAAAGACTCCTCTAATCTAAAGAGGTGGTACTTTCATCGTATTCACCCAATTCGTGGCTAGGGTGACATCCACACTAGGGGTGATCTAGCTAGAAGGTATGGATTGGGTGGAAATAGGAGGAGGGCCATCAACACCATTGTTGGAGTTGGGGGTGGTGTTGTTGTTTGTGGAGGCACAAAGGGAGGTGGAGGTGGCAGAAGGGCCAAACCTACCATGGGAAACCAAAACTAGAGATGTAAGTGAGTGGTCCTAGAGGGAGTGAGCGACTTTTTACACTTTTTCTTTATTTTGTGCTCTTATTTATGTTGGTAAAACTAATATCTGGTGAAATTTTATGCTTTACTAATAAAAATTTAATAGACTAGGCTAGAGACATAATGTGGAGAGTTCGTATTGTTATAATATAGCCTAATATATATGTCAATCATGATCAAAATGTTATGGAAATTGGATACATAGTTTATGAGATATAAAAATGGGAACTTATATTTAGAGTAGTGGTTGATTTCATTTATAAAAAGTCTTAATGAATCAAATGAGTAAGTTCACCTACATCTTCTTCATGTAATGCCTCCTCCTATGATCATTCCAAAAGAATACAAACCATGTACTTTACACCTTCCTCACAACCTTGAACCTAAAATCCCTCTATAGACTTGCAATAGAAACTCCTCCTCTCCTCAATAACCACAATGACAACCATCCTAAACCCTAGAGGGGAACCTTCAAGGATCCTTCTTCTCCTAAGTTAAAAATTGTAGATGTACCATGATCAATCTATGAAACCTTCACAAACCTTCTGTTACCTCATCCCCACTCCCCTCTAGTCATAGAATTTCCTTCAAACCTAAGACATTCTCCCTTGTAGTTATATATATAGACTTTGGCCCCAACATGGAGGAGAAACACCTAGACCTATACAACCAACAGTAACACCATCACTGCCTCACATCCTGATCTATCACACCCCTCCCATCTAGTAACCAAACACTGTAGTCATAGTGAAACACCATAGTGAATCTAACCACCCCATTTGTGATCCCTAACAAACATGTAAATGATTACACCACCTCCTATCACCCTGCTTCCTACAAATCCAAGGCACTGACCTAATGTAGGCCTACTCCACAACCACAAAAAAAGACACTATCAGAAACCACTGTGGCAGTGAGCGATCGTCACAAGAAGAACTATGGATTAACTGAACTTGAACACCATGTTCTGAGAAAGCAACCCCAACAACCAAGATAGTCTTTACCTAACTTTGTTACCCATCTCGCTTCTCCAAACCCTACCTGATACATCTTCAAGGGATCAAGGAGAAACATGAGTACTCCTCCCAACTTTTCCTTGTGTAACATACTAAAATCTCCTATGTACCTCTTTACCTCTTTGTACTCTTTTCTATAAGCTTTGACCTTCATTTTCGTTCCATTTGTCCTTGGTTTTGATTTAAAAGGAATTAAGATGGTTACTGGATAAATGTTTCCCATATATTCTTATTTCAAGGTTTCATGCACAAATGCCTCAGTTAGAATTAGATAATGGGTCTAAAATGCAATTTCATATTAAGAAATAAAAAAGGGGTAAAATAATTCGTCCTAGAACCTTCTAGCATTTCCTAGAATATGAGAGATAAGAAGAAAATCCGAATTTTATATAAGGAAGAAGATAAATGTGATAATTAAAGGAAATATGAGAATTTATGGGTAAAGTAGATAATTAGAAATATTTTTGCAACAAATATTATAATCTGAAACCATCATGATAATTTGATAGTTAAATTCGTTTCCTTGAGCAAAAAGTAACTTAAGGGCCAAGTATCATTTAAAATGGAACATAAATATAAATATTAATAACATTATCAAAAGAATATAGGAAATATGCCAATAAAGAGAAATAAAATACTTAATGTTCTCAAATTAGGAAAATAACTTCAAATTCGTATTCTAAACATAAAAATAAGCCTCTGTGCAAATTTGCAACTAATTTGGATAATATATGAATAATTAGTAAAATAGGAGAGAGATGGTGTGTAGAATGTTCTATTTATTTAATAAAAAAAATAAAGATAATTTCAACTTGTGAAGATAATTGCAAAATCACGTTCCAAACCTTTAAGGAGACTTATGGGTGAAGTTACACTAATTTTAGATAATGTTATCACCTCTTTTGAAGGAGGAAAGAGAAAATGATATATTAATTATTTCACCTATCAAACTTTCTCAAAATGCAAAACTAACTCCATATTTGGATTCTACACGTCAAAATAAGTCAGAGTATGAATTTTGGTAATTTTTGGGCAATGTATGTGCCTCCAATTAAAGAAAGAGGAAAACATTAAAGATCTAAATGAATTTAATCGATTTTTTTTGGAAATTTGATTTTCCTCGCGCGAGATCGGACGGTCCAGGATCTTTAGTGGACCCGCGTTCACCGATCCAACGACGCACGGTCGTCTTCAACCTTTAGCCGGATTAGGCAACATGCTTGATTTTTCGTTTTTTTTTAAATTGCAATATCTTGAGATCCATTCAACGATTTCCATTAATTTTGGTCTTGTTGGATTCCTTGCGAGTTTGCGCTCCAGATTATCCCAAAAAGTGTGGGATTAGTCGTGTTTTTGAGAAATGCCCAAGTGGCCGCCGACCTCCTTACTTTGCTCCTACCCAAACCCTAACCTAGGGCATGTTGCCTATATATAACCCAGCCCTAACGACCGCCATCACCTTACCTATTTGCTCGTACTTCCAATTCGACGATTCGTGGACGACCTGACCCCCGTTTAGCCGCCGACGACGCCTGGGTTGCGGCGCCTCTCGTGCTCTTCTCCATTGATCTCGTTTCCAATTGAAGGTACTACCAACTTCGTCTCTTCTTTCTCTTTCTTTCGGATACTTGAACTCGAGGTTTGGTCGTATGTCGCGATTTTGCCCAATTTGGGCCGAGCAAGCTGCTCGCTGTTCGTGGGTGATCGGGCGAGGGGTAGGAGAAGACCCCGCCATTTTACCGTTTTGCCCCGCTCGCTTTTTCTTTTCTTCTTTTTCTGTTCGGCGCAGTTGTGCCTTTTTCCACCCTGCTTTGACCGGGTCGCTCGACCGGTTGCGGGCGTCCCTGAGGCGCGGGTCACCGCTCTCAGTCGCTCGTGACCGTTCGACGCGGTTGGCCTTGCCTACGTGGCAGGCTGTGATTGGTCGGGATAAATTAATTTTTATAAATTAATCTGTTGGTCAAAAATTAAAAATAAATAGTGTTTTGAAATCAGGAAAACGAGATCTATTTAATAAAAATATTTTTGAGATCTGGTTTTGAGGTTTGTGAAAATGTGTTTTTTTAAATCGATTTAATCTTAAAATCACTAAAATTAACCATAAGAATCCATATTTCCAAAATATACAATATTATATGTTATTTTGATCAGGAAAACCTAATTAAGATGGTTATGAGGTTTTTGGAGTCTGAATCGAGAGTTTGTGCAAAAAGTTAGTGAATTAGGGTTTTCAATCTTTTAAATTAATGCATGTAATTCTAATTTATGAATCTAATGATGTATTAGGGAAATTGGGTTTATAATTCGTGTGAAGAGTTGAAAAGGGGAATTCTAGGACACCTGAGGCTAAGGTATGTGTTTAGTATGTGTTTTGATTGTCCTTAATCCATTACCTAAATTTCTCTATGAGGTTTAAATTGATCCAAAGCCTTAAATCTTGAAACCTAAATTGCTTATTGCCTCAATAGTAGATATAGTATTCTCTTGTTTGGGTATTCATACCCCACTGCCATGTTATATATATTCTTTTGCTTATCCTTGCCATAAATCTCTTGTTAGCATGAATTTAAAAGTTCTATTTAATCTTTAAGTAGTGGTACTTATGTACAACCACCCATAGAGGGCATGTATAAAATCGCCCTAGGGGAATGTTTATTATTCTCCCCATTAAAAATTGTAGGTGATTTGGAAATGTTTTTAATTCTTCCCTCACCTAAGGTTAGAGGTCCGGTAGGTGCCTCAACCCTACTTAGTTAGATAGACATATTAAATGACATGCTAAAACCTTTATTTATTTTGTTAATGGCAAGTTTCTTTATAAAAACCTCATACTCTTGATATCTCTTTTTACACCATATATCTAGCCAAGTTTACTTGTTACAACTTTCTTTACCATTGTTAGAATAGTCTTGTAACACATACTTTTCTTTGTTTTCCCTCTTGCTGGGTGTTTTCCCAACCACCCAGGTGTTGGTGCTGAGCAAGGTGAAGGAAGGGCTTGAAGAAAGATTCCTCTGCTGTTGATCATTAGCTTGAAAAGAAGGATGGCTAGGTTCCTATAGCTAGATCCTCTTATCTATCTTATCTTTTCTCTTAGAAAGCAATCATGTAATAAACAATGAAGCCATTAGAAGGCTTATTATTTCTTTCTTTCCACTGCTATTGATATTTTATTATGTATCTGGAATCATGCTTATTTACTTGGAATATTATGCAATCATCCTCAAAGTCTAAATTTTTGTTAAAATTGTGGATGTTTGTATTTCCTTGAAATTTTAGTAAAGGGGTGATCTCGCCTCTTTACAGCATGGTATCAGAGCCTTTAGGTGACTATTAGGGCATGCAGTTGAGGCAAGGGTGTCTAGAAAGGATCAGGGCATGGGGGCTGGCAAGATTTTCCTCCGACCCACTAGCTTGGCATACGGGGACTCCCGTGCCCATATGATCCGGCGTGGCCTGCGTCGAAATGAACTGCCCGGAATAGTATGCTTTTAGGCAATAGCATTCTAGTTATCCTTTTTCTCATCTCTATTTCTTTTCCCTCTCATCTATGATTCTTTACTCCTGAGAATTTAATATGTTAACCCTAATTTCAGGAGAGGTGACTTGTTCGACAACACAAACCAGGAGTCCAACACTGACAACCCCGACACTCCTGCGACTCCTGCTAACCAACCAGCTTCTGGTGTTCCCGCCTTCACACCTGAGCAAGAGCTGGCGATGTTGCGACAGTTGTTGTCCTCCACCATGATGGGACAACTCAACACCATTGTTGCTGTTGCCGCCAAGCCGAGGGAGTTCACTCTCACTGATTTCATCAAGATGCAGCCACCCTACTTCAAGGGTGAGAGTGAGCCTAACATGGTGGACAAAGCTGACGACTGGGTGTTGGCCCTGGATCGGACCTTCGAGGGTATGGCATGCCCTCCTCACCAGAAGGTTCGGTTCACGACGTACGTGCTGGATGGACCCGTGCGTGTTTGGTGGAACGGTGTTGCCCGCACTCGAGACACCTCCTCCATGGAGTGGACCCAGTTCCTGAAGTTGTTCAGAGAGAAGTACATCTGCCCTACTTTCCTGAGGAAGAAGGAGGCTGAGTTTTACAGTCTCAAGCAAGGAAGCATGAGCGTGGCCGACTACGTTCAGAAATTTCTGCTGTTAGAACGTTACGCCACCGACCTTGGAGCTGACAGAAGAGCGACCTTGTTCTTGGAGGGCCTGAACTATCATGTTGGTCGAAGCCTCGTTCCGCAGTTGCCACTCACATTTCAACAGATGGTGGACAAGGCTCTCACCATCGAGTCTTATCCGGGATTTCAAGCTTCCAGTGGCTTCAACAACAACAAAAGGAAGAATCTGAACCAGCATGAGAACCGTGGACGTGAACGCTGCAACAGATGCAATCACTACCATCCTCCTGGAAGATGTCCCGCCAAAAATGCACCTGCTCGTGTTGGCAACCGTCCTCCACCAACCTGCCATGAGTGCGGCCAGGTTGGGCACATCCGACCCAACTGCCCCCATTTCTGGCAAGGGTAGAATAATGCTCCGCAGCCGCAACAGCCGAGACAGAACCCTCCACCGCGGAACAACAACAACCAGAACCCGAGGCATCCGCCAGTTGAGAGGCGGAATGGAAGAGTGTTTGCTCTCAATGCTGAAGAAGATGGCGAAGGCAATGAAGTGATTGAAGGTACACTACACCTCAATATGCATCCTTTAAAAGTACTGTTTGATTCTGGTTCCTCCAATACCTTCATATCTAGTCAGTTTGCCTCTATGCTTGAAATCAAATATGAGTTTATGGATCATGTGTTAGATGTAAAAACTCCTAGTGGAAAAATCTGCTCCTCGTACCTCCAAACTCCTACCTTGAACCTCTGTATAACCGGAATAATATTTCCCACAATTTTTGTCTTGCTTGATAAGACCGTCTTTGACATTATCCTGGGTATGGATTGGTTAAAGAAGTATAAAGCAGTTTTGTTCTGTGAGGAATCCAAGGTTAGTCTGTTTCATCCTGATGAAGGAAGAGTGTGTGTCAAGGGCAAGAAATGAGGAGAGTGACAGTTCGTCATCTCTGCCATAAAAGATGAAAAGCTTGTCTCGCAAGGGTGTAGGGCCTTTCTAGCCTCCATAGTTCTCGATGCTACACCTCCTGCTCTAGAATATGTTGATGTGGTGAAGGACTTCCCAGATGTCTTTCCTGAGGAGTTACCCGGGTTGCCACCAAATCGCGAGGTGGAATTCTCCATCGAGCTCATACCTGGAACTTCACCAATATCGAAGCCACCTTACCGCTTGGCTCCTGCTGAGCTGGCGGAGTTGAAGAAGTAGCTTGAAGAGCTTCTCGATATGGGCTTCATTCGCCTCAGTGTTTCCCCTTGGGGAGCCCCTGTCCTGTTCGTGAAGAAGAAAGATGGCTCTTTGCGGATGTGTATGGACTACCGCATGCTCAACCAGGTGACAGTGAAGAATCATTATCCATTGTCGTGCATCGACGACCTATTCGATCAGCTGAAGTCAGCCACCGTGTTCTCCAAAATGGATCTGCGAAGTGGCTACTACCAGATGCATGTGAAGGATGATGATGTTCCAAAGACAGCGTTCAGAACTCGCTATGGGCATTATGAATTTATGGTCATGCCTTTTGGTTTGACGAATGCCCCTGCTGCGTTCATGGACTTGATGAACCGAGTATTCCGCCCATACCTTGACAAGTTTGTAGTGGTGTTTATTGATGACGTTTTGGTTTATTCCGAGACGTTGGAACAACATCGCGAGCACCTGCGGATTGTACTCAACACATTGCGAGAAAATCAATTGTATGCAAAATTCTCAAAATGTGAGTTCTGGATAAAGGAAGTGATGTTTCTTGGTCACGTGATTTCTTCCGGCCATATAGCTATTGATCCTGCAAAGGTAGAAGCTGTGACCATGTGGAATGCTCTGCAAAGCCCGTCTGAAATCTGTAGTTTCCTTGGTCTAGCTGGTTACTATCGGAAGTTTATCAAAGGGTTTTCTGAGTTGGCTTTACCTTTGACCAAGCTGACTCGGAAAGATGTCAAGTTCTCATGGACCCCTGAATGTGAGGACAATATTCAGAAGTTGAAGATGAGTCTAACTTATGCTCCCGTGCTTGCTTTGCCTGTTGAGGGTATACCCTATGTCATCTACACCGACGCAACCCGACAAGGCTTAGGGTGTGTTCTGAAGCAAGACGGAAAGGTGATCGCCTATGCTTCTCGACAGTTGAAACCTAATGAAGCTAATTGGCCTACACATGATTTGGAGTTGGCTGCCATAGTTCATGCTTTGAAGATCTGGCGACACTACCTCTATGGAGAAAAGTTTGAAGTCTTTTCTGATCACAAGAGTTTGAGATATTTGTTGACTCAGAAGGATCTGAACTTGCGAAAACGTAGGTGGATGGAATATCTTAAAGATTACAACTTCACCATCACCTATCATCCTGGTAAAGCAAATGTCGTAGCTGATGCTTTAAGTCGCAAGAAGGATGCTATTTGTGCTGCACTGAGATGTTCTGTGTGGGAAAACCTTGAACATGTGGCCAGTTGGGGGCCTCATCCTGTTGATTCAGTGGATGAGGATAAGTTGTGTGTTCATATGGCCAGTTTGACCATTACACCAACCTGGATCTCAGAAGTCTTGTCTGCACAATTGGAAAGTTCCGAGCTTGAAGAGTTGAAAGCTTTATCTAGAGAAACCGCAATCTGACTTCTCTATCGGAGTGGATGGTGCTATCCGCTTCAGACAAAGGTTGTGGATACCCAATGTTGGTGATCTGAGACAGAAGGTTTTGAGTGAAGCTCATGGTTCCAAGTACACTATTCACCCTGGCACAACCAAGATGTACAAGGACTTACAGCGAAGCTTCTGGTGGAAGAACATGAAGAATGATATAGCTTTGTTTGTGGCGAAGTGCTTGACATGTCAGCAAGTCAAGATTGAACATCAACGACCCGGTGGTCTTCTTCATCCTATTGAGATTCCAGAGTGGAAGTGGGAGAAGATCACAATGGACTTTGTTACCGGTTTCCCTAAGTCCAAGAAAGGTTATGATGTTGTGTGGGTGGTGATTGATCGGCTTACAAAATCTGCTCATTTCTTGCCTTTCAAAACCACATATAAAGTTGATGAGATGGCTCAGTTGTATGTGGAGTGGATAGTTCGTCTGCATGGTGTCCCTGCTGTGATACTTTCTGATCGAGACCCGAAATTCACTTCTCGCTTATGGGGTCAGATTCAGGAAGAGATGGGTACTGATCTGCGTTTCAGCACTGCTTACCACCCGCAAACTGATGGTCAGTCCGAGAGAACAGTTCCGATTCTGGACGACTTGCTACGTGCTTGTGTGATGGATTGGGGGGTGCCTGGGATCGATATCTACCATTAGCAGAGTTCGCTTACAATAATAGCTACCAAGCCAGTATTGGTATGCCACCTTTTGAAGCCCTCTATGGTAGACCTTGTCGTTCACCTTTGCACTGGGATGATGTTGGTGAACGTTCCCTAGTGAAGACTGATGACATGCAAATGATGCTTGAGAAGGTATAGTTGATAAAGAAACGGATGAAAGCTGCTCAAGACAGACAGAAGATGTATGCTGATAAAAAGAGGTCTGATGTAAGCTTCTTAGTGGGAGACTATGCTTTTCTAAAGATCAAGCCTATACGTTCTATTGCAAGATCTAAAGTAAAAAGCAAGTTGAGTCCTCGCTATGTTGGACCATTTGAAATCTTAGATAAAGTGGGGGATTGTTCTTATCGTCTAGCTTTGCCTCCTGCTTATGATAAGATTCATAATGTGTTGCATGTTTCTGTGTTGAGGAAATACGTTAAGGATCCGTCTCATGTGCTCACCATTGAACCTGTGGAGATTAATGAGAATCTGACTTATGAAGAACTACCTGTGAAGATCCTTGACTCCAGAGTAAAGCAGCTGAAGAGTAAGGAGATAGAGTTAGTGAAGGTTTTGTGGAGATACCATGGTTTAGAAGAAACCACTTGGGAGTTGAGAGATGAGATGTTACGTACTCACCCTTCCCTCTTTGTATGAGATTTCGGGGACGAAATCCTTTTTAAGGGGTGGAGTGTTGTAACATACTGAAATCTCCTATGTACCTCTTTACCTCTTTGTACTCTTTTCTATAAGCTTTGACCTTCATTTTCGTTCCATTTGTCCTTGGTTTTGATTTAAAAGGAATTAAGATGGTTACTGGATAAATGTTTCCCATATATTCTTATTTCAAGGTTTCATGCACAAATGCCTCAGTTAGAATTAGATAATGGGTCTAAAATGCAATTTCATATTAAGAAATAAAAAAAGGGTAAAATAATTCGTCCTAAAACCTCTAGCATTTCCTAGAATATGAGAGATAAGAAGAAAATCCGAATTTTATATAAGGAAGAAGATAAATGTGATAATTAAAGGAAATATGAGAATTTATGGGTAAAGTAGATAATTAGAAAGATTTTTGCAACAAATATTATAATCTGAAACCATCATGATAATTTGATAGTTAATTTCGTTTCCTTGAGCAAAAAGTAACTTAAGGGCCAAGTATCATTTAAAATGGAACATAAATATAAATATTAATAACATTATCAAAAGAATATAGGAAATATGCCAATAAAGAGAAATAAAATACTTAATGTTCTCAAATTAGGAAAATAACTTCAAATTCGTATTCTAAACATAAAAATAAGCCTCTGTGCAAATTTGCAACTAATTTGGATAATATATGAATAATGAGTAAAATAGGAGAGAGATGGTGGGTAGAATGTTCTATTTATTTAATAAAAAAAATAAAGATAATTTCAACTTGTAAAGATAATTGCAAAATCACGTTCCAAACCTTTAAGGAGACTTATGGGTGAAGTTACACTAATTTTAGATAATGTTATCACCTCTTTTGAAGGAGGAAAGAGAAAATGATATATTAATTATTTCACCTATCAAACTTTCTCAAAATGCAAAACTAACTCCATATTTGGATTCTACGCGTCAAAATAAGTCAGAGTATGAATTTTGGTAATTTTTGGGCAATGTATGATCCTCCAATTAAAGGAAGAGGAAAACATTAAAGATCTAAATGAATTTAATCGATTTTTTTTTTAAATTTGATTTTCCTTACGCGAGATCGGACGGTCCATGATCTTTAGTGGACCCGCGTCCACCGATCCAACGACACACGGTCGTCTTCAACCTTTATCCGGATTAGGAAACATGCTTGATTTTTCGTTTTTTTTTTAATTGCAATATCTTGAGATCCACTCAACGATTTCCATTAATTTTGGTCTTGTTGGATTCCTTGCAAGTTTGCGCTCCAGATTATCCCAAAAAGTGTGGGATTAGTCGCTTTTTGAGAAACGCCCAAGTGGCCGCCGACCTCCTTACTTTGCTCCTACCCAAACCCTAACCTAGGGCATGTTGCCTATATATAACCCAGCCCTGACGACCGCCGTCACCTTACCTATTTGCTCGTACTTCCAATTCGACAATTCATGGACGACCTGACCCCCGTTTAGCCGCCGACAATGCCTGGGTTGCGGTGCCTTTCGTGCTCTTCTCCATTGATCTCGTTTCCAATTGAAGGTACTACCAACTTCGTCTCTTCTTTCTCTTTCTTTCGGATACTTGAACTCGAGGTTTGGTCGTGTGTCGCGATTTTTCCCAATTTGGGCCGAGCAAGCTGCTCGTTGTTCGTGGGTGATCGGGCGAGGGGTAGGAGAAGACCCCGCCATTTTACCGTTTTGCCCCGCTCGCTTTTTCTTTTCTTCTTTTTCTGTTCGGGGCAGTTGTGCCTTTTTCCACCCTGCTTTGACCGGGTCGCTCGACCGGTTGCGGGCGTCCCTGAGGCGCGGGTCACCACTCTCAGTCGCTCGCGACCGCTCGACGCGGTTGGCCTTGCCTACGTGGCAGGCTGTGATTGGTCGGGATAAATTAATTTTTATAAATTAATCTGTTGGTCAAAAATTAAAAATAAATAGTGTTTTGAAATCAGGAAAATGAGATCTATTTAATAAAAATATTTTTGAGATCTGGTTTTGAGGTTTGCGAAAATGTGTTTTTTAAAATTGATTTAATCTTAAAATCACTAAAATTAACCATAAGAATCCATATTTCAAAATATACAATATTATATGTTATTTTGATCAGGAAAACCTAATTAAGATGGTTATGAGGTTTTTGGAGTCTGAATCGAGAGTTTGTGCAAAAAGTTAGTGAAGTAGGGTTTTCAATCTTTTAAATTAATGCATGTAATTCTAATTTATGAATCTAATGATGTATTAGGGAAATTGGGTTTATAATTCATGTGAAGAGTTGAAAAGGGGAATTCTAGGACACCTGAGGCTAAGGTATGTGTTTAGTATGTGTTTTGATTGTGCATCTACCTATCAGTTGGGAAATCCTTAATCCATTACCTAAATTTCTCTATGAGGTTTAAATTAACCCAAAGCCTTAAATCTTGAAACCTAAATTGCTTATTGCCTCAATAGTAGATGTAGTATTCTCTTGTTTGGGTACTCATACCCCACTGCCATGTTATATATATTCTTTTGCTTATCCTTGCCATAAATCTCTTGTTAGCATGAATTTAAAAGATTGAAAACCCTAATTCACTAACTTTTTGCACAAACTCTCGATTCAGACTCCAAAAACTGCATAACCATCTTAATTAGGTTTTCCTGATCAAAATAACATATAATATTGTATATTTTGGAAATATGGATTCTTATGGTTAATTTTAGTGATTTTAAGATTAAATTGATTTTAAAAAACACATTTTCGCAAACCTAAAAACCAGATCTCAAAAATATTTTTATTAAATAGATCTCGTTTTCCTGATTTCAAAACACTATTTATTTTTTATTTTTGACCAACAGATTAATTTATAAAAATTAATTTATCCCGACCAATCACAGCCTGCCACGTAGGCAAGGCCAACCGCGTCGAGCGGTCGCGAGCAGTAGAACAGTGACCCGCGCCTCAGGGACGCCCGCAACCGGTCGAGCGACCCGGTCAAAGCAGGGTGGAAAAAGGCACAACTGCCCCGAACAGAAAAAGAAGAAAAGAAAAAGCAAGCGGGGCAAAACGGTAAAATGGCGGGGTCTTCTCCTACCCCTCGCCCGATCACCCACGAACAGCGAGCAGCTTGCTCGGCCCAAATTGGGCAAAATCGCGACACACGACCAAACCTCGAGTTCAAGTATCCGAAAGAAAGAGAAAGAAGAGACGAAGTTGGTAGTACCTTCAATTGGAAACGAGATCAATGGAGAAGAGCACGAGAGGCGCCGCAACCCAGGCGTCGTCTGCGGCTAAACGGGGGTCAGGTCGTCCACGAATCGTCGAATTGGAAGTACGAGCAAATAGGTAAGGTGATGGCGGTCGTTAGGGCTGGGTTATATATAGGCAACATGCCCTAGGTTAGGGTTTGGGTAGGAGCAAAGTAAGGAGGTCGGCGGCCACTTGGGCGTTTCTCAAAAACGCGACTAATCCCACACTTTTTGGGATAATCCGGAGCGCAAACTCGCAAGGAATCCAACAAGACCAAAATTAATGGAAATCGTTGAGTGGATCTCAAGATATTGCAATTAAAAAAAAACGAAAAATCAAGCATGTTGCCTAATCCGGCTAAAGGTTGAAGACGACCGTGCGTCGTTGGATCGGTGGACACGGGTCCACTAAAGATCCTGGACCGTCCGATCTCGCGCGAGGAAAATCAAATTTGCAAAAAAAATCGATTAAATTCATTTAGATCTTTAATGTTTTCCTCTTTCTTTAATTGGAGGCTCATACATTGCCCAAAAATTACCAAAATTCATACTCTGACTTATTTTGACGCGTAGAATCCAAATATGGAGTTAGTTTTGCATTTTGAGAAAGTTTGATAGGTGAAATAATTAATATATCATTTTCTCTTTCCTCCTTCCAAAGAGGTGATAACATTATCTAAAATTAGTGTAACTTCACCCATAAGTCTCCTTAAAGGTTTGGAACGTGATTTTGCAATTATCTTCACAAGTTGAAATTATCTTTATTTTTTTTATTAAATAAATAGAACATTCTACACACCATCTCTCTCCTATTTTACTCATTATTCATATATTATCCAAATTAGTTGCAAATTTGCACAAAGGTTTATTTTTATGTTTAGAATACGAATTTGAAGTTATTTTCCTAATTTGAGAACATTAAGTATTTTATTTCTCTTTATTGGCATATTTCCTATATTCTTTTGATAATGTTATTAATATTTATATTTATGTTCCATTTTAAATGATACTTGGCCCTTAAGTTACTTTTTGCTCAAGGAAACGAATTTAACTATCAAATTATCATGATGGTTTTAGATTATAATATTTGTTGCAAAAATCTTTCTAATTATCTACTTTACCCATAAATTCTCATATTTCCTTTAATTATCACATTTATCTTCTTCCTTATATAAAATTCGGATTTTCTTCTTATCTCTCATATTCTAGGAAATGCTAGAAGGTTCTAGGACGAATTATTTTACCCCTTTTTTATTTCTTAATATGAAATTGCATTTTAGACCCATTATCTAATTATAACTGAGGCATTTGTGCATGAAACCTTGAAATAAAAATATATGGGAAACATTTATCCAGTAACCATCTTAATTCCTTTTAAATCAAAACCAAGGACAAATGGAACGAAAATGAAGGTCAAAGCTTATAGAAAATAGTACAAAGAGGTAAAGAGGTACATAGGAGATTTCAGTATGTTACACCTTGCCAATAATAAATTAGAGCCGCAACTCCATTGATGGTTGAAGATAACAACAATGCTTGGTAATTAGCTTGAGCCTTCTTGCCACAAAGATCATGTCCAAGTTGCTCAAGAAATCCTTTTTGTACTAACACCAATTCTCGATATCAATCAAATTCCTCAAGGATCAATGCAAAACCATCATACAATTTTTTTAGAAATTCATGTTCTCTTATTGTTTCAATGCAGACATACTGGTAAGTAGTATGCATGTTTGAGGTATTAGACTAAGAACCAATTAATATAAGAAATGTAGTTGTTTGTATTAGTCTATGAGAAAACCAATTTTATTGTAGTAGAATACATGTATTGTCGACTACTAAGATAAAATAATAATATATCCAATAATGTATGTTTAGTCCATATACTAACCCAGACGCATATTATATATGTATATGTATATGTATATTTATTGGTAAGAATGAATGTATAATCATCTTAATCAGTATTACTTGAAAAAAATGCTATATGAGGGAAAGAATAGATATATAAATAAGGAACTTACTATTATAAATATACACATGGAGGGATCTATATTGTCACAAACTTAGTAAGATGACCTTTTTGTGGAACAATATATGATATTACCTATTATAGTTCATAAAAATTCTTACTTATATTTGGGAAAATAATAGAAATATAGGCATATGAAAAGTGTATTAAGGTATTCTGAGTTTAAAACCTAGTAAGGGTATAATAGTGATTGATCATATTTGATCCTAGTGAATGAAAAGAGTTATATTACATATAAGAGACAATGACATTTTACGATCTAATCTAGAGAAAATGTGATGCGACAAATGATGATCTAACATTACTTATACATTATAAAATGTGAAATCAAGAAACAATGTTGATAAGAAAATATAGATTAGTGAACCAAAAGGAAAACACCCAACCTATTTACTAAACTTTAATAATATTGGTTGTATTCCAATTAGTACAAAAATTGTCCTAATTTGTAGCTTTGTCTTCATCAATTTGTAGATTCATTCAAATTGTGATTTGTGAGCCCTTTGAAGTCCTTAATGTACTAAATTTTGTATCTCAATTATTGTGTTTCTTATCTCTCTTTTAACTTCATTCATATAATTTTAGCAAGTGGTGAAACCAACATGTTTATTAGCTTTTTCTTCCTCTTGAAGATCACCATAACTACTTAACTTTGGATTTTTATGTTGGAACAAAATTTGAATATTGGCTAGAAGTTTGGAACCTATATTTTGCAGGTCATATCCCTGAACCTTACACTATGGATAATGGACATTGAAGTCCCCCAATACTGGTTACCCTTATAGGGAAATGTGTCATTGTCTCATAGAGGGGGGAAAACTAGGCACCTAGTACTGGTAAATCTTTAAAGTATATTTTTTTGATATTTGAAATTATTGGCACTCTTGAGTACATCTTGTTTTGTGAAAAATATTGCAAATTTGGTATTTTGAATACTCTTATAAATTCTATCTTGGTGCATCCTTGGAAATCCCTAACTTGTTGACCGTAGTCCACTATATAGTCCTTACCTAATTTGTAAATTATTTGCATCTACTCTTGTTCATATTTATTTATATAGCTCAAATAGATATAGTACCATCTTTGTTGACCAAAAATGTCACTTGGTCTTTGTGAGGATTCCTTCTGTATGAGAATTCATGGACATGTGGCACTAGGAAGAAATAGAAGAGACATTGATGAGATGTCCTTCATTAAAGAGTAGACTAGACTCTTGTATGTTTTCAACATTATCCCTTTTGCATAGGTTAATGTTAATTCTTATCATAAAGCATGAATGTAAACCTGATTTGTATATATACTCTTATATAATTTACAAAAATATTGATTAAAAGGATCGGTCTTTACAAGGAAACCTAATGGAAGGTTGTGTGAAAACTCAAGGGACCTAAAAACACATTTCCCCTTTGAATAATAACTTCTAGAAATAATTTCACATTATAAAAAAGTTCATGTATGAGGATTCACTCGTCAAGAAAGACTCCACCTAAGTTTATAATTTATGATTTGTGCATGCACCATCTCTATAAGATAAATAAGGTCTTTGTATTTGGATTGCAGAAATATAACCATTTCACCTTAGTGCAAGTGCAAGAGAAAGGGGAAGCCACATGTAATACACAACCGTTGTGATGAAAATATTGAAGATGAAGTAATAACAAGTACATAATTTGTAGAGGCATTACCACACCAACTTATCTGTAACATGATTAATCTTGTATGAGCAAGACCTGCAAAAAAAAAATTACATCATAGTGCAACAAATGAGAATGTGGAACCATATTTAGGAGAGTTTCAGTTGCACCCTCAATATATATATATATATATATATATATATATATATATATATATATATATGTATGTATATATTTGTATATATGTATATATATGTACATATATATATATATGTATATATATGTATATGTATGCATATATATGTATGTATATATATATATATATATATATATATATATATGATCACTACAATAAAGGTTGTGCATAGTTTGTAGAAAAACATACTCAAGAGGGTCTGACAGTTCAAATAATATATTTGAAACCCTCTATAATTAGGATACTCTTTTATGAACAAGAAATGATTGTGATATAATCTTGAGGTTTTGTCGTTGGTGGTAACATGGATTTTACAATCAATATGTGTACTTAAACATATATTGATTTAAGTGATATGACATAAGCCACATGAGACATGAATTGTCTATAGAGGATGTCAACTAGTATTAGGACTTATTGTTATGTCACTCGTCGAGGTGGATATCCATTGAGGAGAAAAACTCCTAGCATAGTAGGCCAGTGGTTGTGTTCAGGAAGCTTAACCTCAAACTATAATGTGGTAAACATGACAGTCCTAATCTATGCTAGTCCTAAAAAAGAAAAAGGTAGACCACATCATTTTTAGTTAGTATGGTGGAGGAATCCCTATAGGTATAGAAAGGGGCCAAAACTATATATATATATATATATATATATATATATATTTGTATGTATATATATATATATCTATATATATATATATATTTGTATGTATATATATCTATCTATATATATATATATATATATATTCACAAAATGTTATGGTACTTAATCCTAAAGAACCTCACATCTGGGTGATGGAAGACTCCTAAGGCCCTGGAGGAGGCATGAATGATGAAGCTAACGGATGGGTGAAAGAAGTGTCCCAAAAAAAAAAAGATGGTCATAGACAAAACCCTCAAGTGATTCTCATTGGAAAAAGTCATATCTCAACCCCCTTTTGCTACCTTTTTGTATTCCAAGGCTGACTTGGAAATCCTTTGTCTTAGGAAGACTGTATAATTCTATAGAAAGGATAAGTTCAAATAATATCATGGTGGAGATATACTATGAAAATATACGGTTTAGCTACAATGGTCTGGCTACATATGTCATATTTGTAGTTAAAAACTACTTTTCCTTGAAAAATATTAATATGTAAGCAAAACATATGGTGTTGATTCTAAAAACTAAAAAATGACTACAAATCCCAATCCACCACATATTGGTCCACCCCACTCCCCATCCTAACAATCAAACCTTAAAAAATTGCAACATTCTGCGCCAAGTCCCTTTTCTCCCCTATAGGCACCTAGTACTCCCTATCCTTCCAATAACACACAGACCTCTCTGATCTCCTCCCCCAATCACACATGGTCTCTACTTCCATGACCACACACGTATCCTCCACCACCATCTCTTCCTCCCTTTCTTCATGCTCCCCTATTCACCCTGATAGCACCCCAACCTAAGATTATGTTCTCTCCATTTCATTCTCTTATTCTCCCTTCACATCTCGTATACACAATCACTGTTTGATTTAGTTCTCCTTTGTGGAAATCTAAATCTCCTTTCCTCTACTAAAATTTAAACTAGGAGATATTTGGAAAGAAAAATTTGGAAGGATGACACCCTACAAGGAAATATAAAAATGGAGATGAGAGGAGCTAGGTTGAAGCACATCCAATCAAGTGCATGGGTCGAAGTTGGCTAGTTTCGTTCCTCTTCTTCTCCCACTTTTAGTGAGGTTACTTCCTACCAAGCTTCTAACATATATCTTTTACCTAGTTGATACCTCTATTGAATATTTGATATCTTATGTTGATGGTTAACATAGTAATTTGTGTCATGTCAACTCTTTCACTAGAACGAACTCCTAGTATCTTGAAATATTGACCCGTTCTCAATTTTAAAGAGGTTCCATGCGAATATTGGGAGTTGTTGGTCTCACCCAGTGTCTTTATTTAATCATATTATATGTGTGCATGTGTACCCCACATATGTAGCACCCACTAGTGCTTGCACATATGTGTCATCTAATGAGTCATGATAGACTGAACTCTCCAAATTTTCCTCTTTCACATTAAAAGTAAGAGTAGTTTTTATTCTAGTATCCAAGTCATTCCAGTTATTATATTCTAGTACCACATCAAATAGGAACTGTGTAAACTCACATTCCATGACATTATCCCACTTAAGTTTGAGGGTATTTGATATCTTTTCATCTATAATTCATGATTTATCTATCAACTTTTGCATTTCATTGAGTTTGCAAAGCCTTATTCCTTTATTTTGTTTTTGTTTTGCATCCAAATATTTTGTTTCATTAGATACAAACTTTCAATATTAAAAAATAATTCGATTTAAAAGTTAATCATGGCACTGGCCTTTTGATGCTTGTTCTGATAGCGCTCTACATGTGTAACACTCATGTCAAAGGCTTGTTTGTTACCTTTTACATGTAATGGTAAATGTATTTTCCATTGACTGTCTGCTGCAATGGTGTGATGTCTTATTTACTTCGTGGCTAATACTTAGGAAAAAATATTTCACGTATATATATATAAATTTATGTCAATCCCTTCTGTCAATGCAAGAGGGATACTGAAATGATGCTCCTAATTTTAATCAGTATATTTTCATTTTAGTGAGGT